>JAIEZT010001368.1:34861529-34906364 GCA_019594935.1 Periophthalmus modestus
GCTCCGTCTGTGCGTCACTGAGCACAACAGCAGCTGAGCGTTCGGTCTCTTACCTTAAGTCCCCCTGGCTCCACTGTCTCCTGCAGGTTGTTTTACATTCTCCAGTTCATCTGCGGCGATGTCCGGCCTCTTCTCTTCCGCACAAACATAATTAGTCTGCGATCTCACACCCAAGAACCATTGATATGTATATTTTTCTTCCTCCATTTTTCTCCCCCGAGTCAAGTTGGCATTTTCTTGAAGTTGGGGCGTGTATAAAATCACTTGATCTTTATTTCTTTAAGTTCATTACTTATTTTCTGGTTGTGTGCATGTCATTGCATTTTAAGCAGGCTTTGAGTTGACTTTGTGATGTTGTAACGGCACACTTCAAAGGCTTGTGCCGCTCCCCGTTCTGTGCGTTCATCTCTTCTTCTTTCCTCTCCAGTCGGCAGCAGGCGCCCGCGAGGACCACAAAGACCAGGACGGGATTGTCACTATTGTTTTCTTAAAGTCGCTCCCTTCACTCTCATTCGCAGTATTAAATATGGGTTCTTTGCCCGGATAAGATAATAAACTCCCCATCGCTCCTGGAGACGGGCTCCTCACAAAATATATTTCGTCTCTCAAAGTCACGGGGACGGGAGGCTTCGTTTTTCTCACGCCGTTGTCACGGTTCAGGCTTTTGAGGCGGCGTTTTATTGGTTTTAAAGCTCTGATTTAAATTGCAATATTTTGTAATGTTTGTGCAAATCCCAAATATGTAAAACAGTAAAACATCCACCTCAAACGTAATAAGAAAAATCGATTTCTGTCAAAAGTTTCAGAGTGAAGACGTTTGGCTGCTGGACAGATTACTGCTGGACACTGACTTCGATCTGTCTGAAAGAGCCTTAAATCTGAGCAGAACTGAAGAACTTTGTGTCCAGTTTGACAGATTTGAACTTTTCTTGGACTGTGGATCACAGCAGGACGACACGATTAAACGTCTGTATCAAACATCAGGAAACACTCAGAGGTTCTGCAGCTCTGGGCTCGTTTCATAATCAGACACTTTTACATCAGACTCTTATTATGACAAACACAATATTAACAATGAAGCATTAGGCAGTTTATGTAGGTCAAAATGTGGATTTCTTGAAAACTTGGCGTCATATTCCAGTCTCTCATTTTTGCACAATGATTTGGAGTCTTTAAATCAGTTTTTTATCACTTTTTCAGGATCATAACTGGCTTTTAAGTTTGAAACTTACTCCCTGTTTATATAAATGGACGTAGCTAACCCGCTAGCCGCCATGTTCCAAACAGGAAGTGAACGTGAGCGCACTTCCTGCTCCATCAACTCGACAGTTTACATTAGAAAACTGTGTCTCTCTCTGTCCCCGCTGCTGTCAGACTCGTCATTAAATGTTTGTAATAACCCCCCACATGATAATTTTTGATAATTTTCATGATCTTTTTTTTTTTTTTATTATTTATTTATTTTTATTTATTTTGAGCTTCTTTATTATTTTTTTAGTTTCTTTCCTTTTTTTTTTTGTTATTTAGATTTTTTTTTCCATTTTTTTGAGTAATTTTCAGTTTTTGTGGTTGTTTTTTTTTTCTTTTTTTTTTTTTTTTTTTTTTACTTATTTTGAGTTTATTTTATTTAATTTTTTGTTATCTAGAGTTTATTTATTCATTTTTTGTTATTTTGAGGTTTGTTGTTGGTTTTTTTAGTTATTTTGAGTTGCTGTTTTTTTTGTTTTGTTTTTTCAGTTTATTATTTTTTTTATTTTATTTTATTATTATTTTTTAACTCTCTGTACCTGCTGCTGTCAGACTCATTTTGGTCTTAAATGTTCGTATTAACCCTCTACATGATCCTGGGGTTTTTATTTCACTCTTGTGTCTGTAAATCAACATATGAACATTTATATCAGACACATCAGGCGTTTACCTTCGTTGCTACACCTGCTCCAGCCTCGATGATCTTCGTTTGGCGACGCTGTGGTGACGTCTCACTCGCTCAGTCACGTCTTTCCTCCGTCTATGGACTAAACTTAAACTACAAAAAATCTGTTATAAAATGGATTTTCTGTGGAATAAACCTGCGTCTGATTTTGCTGGGTTGTGTTTTCGCTCACACACACTCACACACACACACACACACACACTCTCCATCTGCGCCGGGCCCTTGGGTGCCCGGCGGGTCCCGTGGGAGTGGTCGGCCCCGGGACACTGGAGGGGCCCCTGTGCCTCTGGGCTCACACTGCACCCAGCTGCGGTGTGCATGCTCCCTGCCCCGGGCCACCAAGCTGTGTGTTCCTGCCTTTGATTCTCGCTCCTCACTCACGGCGATGAATTTTTAGTGCCTCGTGTTCAGTCACATACAGAAAAAACAGAGAAGAAGAAGAGCTGGGTATGAAATATTACTATAGACGAACGATATATATGTGTATGTAAAAAAAACCCACATATTTATATTATTTTAGCACAGTTGTATGAATAATAAAAGGCTGTTTACAGAGCAGACTCCCAAATTGTGCACTCTGGTTTTGTCCTGATACTAACATCTGGCAAATAATGAAACACTTTAGACAATAAACTGTGATTTTCCACATTAAATGATGATATTTTATGTTCTGATTTCATGAGTTATATCTGTGTATGTCTTATACTTGTGAAACATACAGAGACACATCATTATGAAGATATTTAGGCTCATTTCTGTCCAGTGAACAGGGCCGGTTCAGTCTATAAGCAGATTAGGCAGCTGCTTAGGGTCCCGAGGCCACCAGAGGGCCCCCAAGAGCGCACACATTTATATTTAAAATAACATAATATACCAAGTTTTATTGGACACGGGGCTTGTGTGTTTATAGCAGCTTAAATATCCCTCTGTTTTATATCTAAAGTAGTAAAATTTCTGCTGCTGTTGTTTGTTTTTGAGTCGGGCAGAGGTGAGGGCACCAGAAACAAAGAAAAAACGTCTAGAATTCAACAAATTTTGAGGCCCCTCCTTATATATTTGTGTTCTGTTCTTGTGACTGTGGTATCTGTGACATTCTGGATGTTTTCAGTCTGATGTTGGTCTTAAAAACACAAATAAAACTGGTCAAAGTGATGAGAGCAGAGTCAGAATGTGTCAGATGTGAATCAAAAAATAGCTGAGGGACAGGAGGGGCCCCAGAGACAAACTCAGGTTAGGGCCCCCTGAAAGCTAGAACCGACCCTGCCAGTGAATGTGACGTTTTTAGTATCGATACCAGCGCAAACGAGTATCTAGTTTCAATCAGAGCCTGTGTAAAGACGTGGAGTGAGTGTGACGTCATCCACAGCTTCAGCTCCAAATGAAGCTCATTAATCTGAACATTTAAGACCAAAATTAGTCTGACAGCAGCAGAGACAGAGAGAGAGGACACGGTTTTACAAAAGACAAAAAGTAACCTTAAAATAAATAACTAAAAAAGGTGGGAAAAAATGAACTCAAAATAAAAAAAAAAAAAAAAAAAAAAAAAACAAACATGAAAACTCAAAATAACTAAAGAAAAAAAACAACAAAAAAAACCCAACAAAACAAAATAAGAAAAGTGATAAAATAAATTAAATTATGTATGAAAAATAAAAAATATAACTTAAAAAAAAAAACCAAACACTCAATAACAAAAAATAAATAGATCAATAAATAAAAACCCCTCAAAAAAAAAATAAAATACAATAAATAAAAATAAATAAATAAAGCTAAAAACCCAAAATATTAAAATAAATTAAAACAATAATAAATAATAATAAAGAAACAAAAAAACAAAAAGCAATCCCAGGATCATGTAGAGGGTTAATACGAACATTTAAGACCAACATGATGAGTCTCACAGCAGCAGGTACAGAGAGTTTGGAGGTTAGCTCTATGGTCTATGGTTTCGATACTAGTTTTAATATCATTTAGTATCATATTTCCGATGCTTCTGGCAGCTCTAGTGCATCGTGGTGGCCTGTTTACAGTGTGATGCAGTCCTGAATCATTGGGGTGTCAGTCCTGTGCGTCAGACTTCTGTTCTCTGGTCTTTTTATCGGGTTCTTTACTGCAGACTTGTCCTGTACAATGATGACAAAGGCTCACACTATACCGAGCTGTACAGTTCCACGGGAGTCCATCAGAGTGAACTTTAAAAGACTCGAGACTGGAGCCGCGCTGGTGTTTGGCTCACAGTTGTTGAGTTATGGCCTTTTCTCGTCTGAACAATTTGCCTCACTCTCGGATTCCTCACCCACATAACGCTCCCCGCTGCAGCCAAAGCTATAATCAACTTAGTAAGCAATTTCCTCCACGCTCATTGTGAAGGATGTGAATGTCGGAAAAAGGTAAAGCTCCTCGAGGCTTCACCCAGGCTCGTTTTGTTCTGACGTTCTACACTTTGGGTTTAAAACATTTACATTTTCTACAATTTATTCGTGAACTGATGCTGTTATAATGGAAACCAGGGCCCTAAAGTGTGAAATTTGAACATTTCACAACCAGGAGTAACAAATAATCACGATTTTGGTTGAAGAAATGAACCGGTCATTTTGTAGGTAAATGAGGACACACAGAGCGCAGACGGAGGACACATAGAGCGTAGACGGAGGACACATAGAGCGTAGACAGAGGACACATAGAGCGCAGACGGAGGACACATAGAGCACAGACAGAGGACACATAGAGCGCAGACAGAGGACACAGAGAGCGCAGATGGAGGACACATAGGGCGCAGACGAAGGACACATAGAGCGCAGACGAAGGACACATAGAGCGCAGACGGAGGACACATAGAGCACAGACGGAGGACACATAGCACACAGACAGAGGACACATAGAGCACAGACGGAGGACACATAGAGCGCAGACGGAGGACACATAGAGCGCAGACAGAGGACACATAGAGCGCAGACAGAGGACACATAGAGCACAGACGGAGGACACATAGCACACAGACAGAGGACACATAGAGCACAGACGGAGGACACATAGAGCGCAGACGGAGGACACATAGAGCGCAGACAGAGGACACATAGAGCGCAGACAGAGGACTCATAGAGCGCAGACGGAGGACACATAGAGAGCAGACGGAGGACACATAGAGCGCAGACGGAGGACACATAGAGCGCAGACGGAGGACACATAAAGCGCAGACGGAGGACACATAGAGCGCAGACGGAGGACACATAGAGCGCAGACGGAGGACACATAGAGCACAGACAGAGGACACATAGAGCGCAGACAGAGGACACAGAGAGCGCAGATGGAGGACACATAGGGCGCAGACGAAGGACACATAGAGCGCAGACGAAGGACACATAGAGGGCAGACAGAGGACACATAAAGCACAGACAAAGGACACATAGAGTGCAGACAGAGGACACATAGAGCGCAGACGGAGGACACATAGAGTGCAGACAGAGGACACATAGAGCGCAGACAGAGGACACATAGAGCGCAGACGGAGGACACATAAAGCGCAGACTGAGGACACATAGAGCGCAGACGGAGGACACATAGAGCGCAGACGGAGGACACATAGAGCACAGACAGAGGACACATAGAGCGCAGACAGAGGACACAGAGAGCGCAGATGGAGGACACATAGGGCGCAGACGAAGGACACATAGAGCGCAGACGAAGGACACATAGAGGGCAGACAGAGGACACATAAAGCACAGACAAAGGACACATAGAGTGCAGACAGAGGACACATAGAGCGCAGACGGAGGGACACATAGAGTGCAGACAGAGACACACATAGAGCGCAGACAGAGGACACATAGAGCGCAGACGGGAGGACACATAAAGCGCAGACTGAGGACACATAGAGCGCAGACGGAGGACACATAGAGCGCAGACGGAGGACACATAGAGCACAGACAGAGGACACATAGAGCGCAGACAGAGGACACAGAGAGCGCAGATGGAGGACACATAGGGCGCAGACGAAGGACACATAGAGCGCAGACGAAGGACACATAGAGGGCAGACAGAGGACACATAAAGCACAGACAAAGGACACATAGGTGCAGACAGAGGGACACATAGAGCGCAGACGGAGGACACATAGAGTGCAGACAGAGGACACATAGAGCGCAGACAGAGGACACATAGAGCGCAGACAGAGGACACATAGAGTCACACATTTAAACACAATCAAGAGCATTTTGACTTGACCCGATATGAAACAGGAGCCAGAGAAAGGGCCTGATGTGTCTCGTGTCTTAGTTTTTGTCTCAGACGAGAGGACCACAGACAAAGAATCACAATAATCCAAACACCACTTTACAAAGGCGTAAACATTACATATTTAAAGGTTAACTACTGTACGTCACATTTCTGTTGGTGAGTCATCCACCTGACATTATTAAAATGTTTCACACTCTGCATGATTCTCAAATGCTTTATTTTTAGCAAGAATAACACAACATGGACACGTTTTAATGCCATACTGGGACATTGTAGGCAAAGCAGTAACATCTCCATGGGAGACAAGCCGCGATGCGAATGCTGCACCAGAAAAATATACACAGTGAAAAGAAAAGAAATGACATATCTTTGAGTCTGGCAGATTTTATAATTCACAGACACACACGCGCCTTAGTAAGTGCAGTTACTCACAGAGAACCACATTTGGGAGCCTGTTTTTCTGTTGCACTTTCGGTTCCACCATTGCCCAAAACTCGTCTTCTCTCATTTCCATATCCACAGTGCCAAAACCCAGAACACATGCCCAGTGTCCACTTGATTTTCCTCGTTGAAAACAGCACAGCGAGCCCGAGCAGCTGTTGCTATAGTGACAGAGTATAGGCAGAAGTTAGCCTGTGATCCCCGCTGCGCAGTGACGGTGGTCTTGTGTTTCCTTTAGCCTTTTGTTCCCCGTGTGCATATTTAAACACTCATAACAGCGCGCCCGAGCTCTCCCTAAGGTGCTGCTCTTAAGTGAACACGGCCCCAGACTTTAGTCCTTTACTCCTCTTCTGTTGGACTAAAGTTTGGACTAAACGCACTGACACACCAACATTCAGTCGCATTTGAATATGTTGAACTTCCTGAGGACTATTCACTGTTCACTCTTCAAAACTCACTCAAAAGTGGAAACTGAATGCAGCTGAAGTTGGTCATGTTAACACAAACTCTGAAGTTACATAAGTTGGTACCATTGACTATATGTATATAAATAGACAGAGCTAACGCGCTAACAGCGTCGTTCCAAATAGGAAGTGATAATGGAAGTTTTACTCTTAAATGTTGTATTAACCCTCTACATGATCCTGGGGTTTTATTTCACGTCTGTGTCTGTAAATCAACATATGAACATTAATAACAGACACATCAGGTCCTTCTTTCCCCGAGGTCGCTCCTGTTAGCGTTAGCAACAGGCTTGATTGACAGCGTTGCTAAGGACTCTAAGCTAGATGTTTGTGTCTCAATGCTAATGCTAATTTTGAGGCATAATAAATATTAAAACAAAGACACACACACAAAAAATAAAAAAATAAATAATTAAAATAAAATAAAATAAAAATAATAATACAATAAACTGGGTAATTTTTTATGTTTTATTATTGTTATTATTATTATTATTATTATTTATTTATTTATTTATTTATAGCTCTCTTTTTCATGCGAGCCCTGTTTAAAATACAATACAAGCTGAAAAAAAACCAAAAAAAAACAATCAAGTATACAAGTCAATTTAAAACATTAAAAACAGGAACATGTGTGTCTAAAAGTTCGTTACCAGTTTATTAAATTGCGATTGTGTCACTAGTGCATCTAGTTTTGCTTTTCCTTGGATTTTGTTCCATTTTTGTGAAGTAAAACCGCTAAAAACAGCTCTTTCCCGTCTCAGTTTTGATGCAGCTCCTCCTCTTCAGCTTTACGCAGTCACATGACCTGGGATTAAATGTTCCGGTATCGATGAATAAATAATAAAAGTCAGCACGAGCTTGGAGACACGGCGAGCTAGCATGTGCACAGAGCTAATTGATATTATTGACACGGCGCACATGTGTAGACGCTCCTGTTTCTCTGGACTCTCTCATCTGTCTTTACATTTTCCTTTGACCTCCAGAAGAAAAAATTCCATTTCATTTCATTTCTTTCACAGCGTCTCTGTCTCGTCTTGTATTTCCAGGCGAATGTAACAGTTTTCTTGTAGAGAACAGAGCCGCAGTGACTTATAAAATAGAGAAAACAACTCAGGAAGAGGCACTAGGGGAAGTTTGCAATTACCACTCTGAACTCATTTTTACTGGGAGACTGTAAACCACTTCAGCAGCGAGAGCGATATAAGCGACTTCGACAGACAAGACACCAAAGATTTAGAATTGTCCAAAAATGTGCCGGTCCAATTCCATTTTGAATCGAAAAACACAGCGACGAGGACAAAGGCAAAGTGCGACTAAAATACACAAATATGGAGTTTAAACCGTCACATTTTTATAGACACTCAAAGCGTTTTACATGGAAGAACACACAAACATTCACACAGACTATGGAAGCGAGTGAGTTAAGTGTCTTGCCCAAGGACACAACTACAGCGTTCACCTGTGGGAGCTGGAATCGCACCATCAACCTGTGGATCAGTGGATTGTCCTGCTCAACCGATGATGTGTATGTCGAGAGCGGATTTGAACCGGCAACCTTTGGATCAGTGGACAAACGAAGGTCTTGTATTTCATGTGAACTTATTTATTGTGAGTTTTTTTTTTTTTTTGTATGTCAGATTAGAAAAGATACGAGGAAAGTGTCTTGTCCAAAGAAAGTTTTGTTTTTTTATGTATCAACGTCGATCTCGCTGGTTTCTCGCTAAAAAAAAGCTCCGTTCCACCTTGTGATGTCATGAAGTGGTCGTTTTCCACATTAACATCTACGTTTTTACCTTTAGTTCTGTACAGATTTGCAATTCCAGCTTTGAAATGATCCAAATGATTCTACAAATGAAGGTGTGTGGAGTTTAAAAACACAGCGGAGCACTTCCTGTATCACCACACGATGACATCACGAGGTGGAACAGAGTGTTTTCTTTCTGTTTGAGAGAAGAAGAACTCAGCCTAAATCTGCAGGGCGCTAATCTGTAGTCAAAAACAGACCTGGAGCTGTGTTTTGTTTCATTTATTATTAGTCTGTCACATCTCCAAAGCTCAAAATGCTCTGTTCCACCTTGTGATGTCATCAAGTGGTAAATACAGGAAGTGCTCCACTGTTTTTTTTAAACTCCACACATCTTCATTTCTGGAATCATTTGGATCATTTCTGCTCAGGAATTTCCAATTTCTACTAAAACTAAATGTAAAAGGAGCTGTTAAAATGGTTGAAAACTACCACTTCATGACATCACAAGGTGGAACAGAGCGTTTTGAGCTTTGTAGATGTTACAGACTAATAATAAATGAAACAAAACACAACTCCAGGTCTGTTTTTGAGGAAATAACAACATTATAACATGATTTAAACCTCATGAGGAACAATTTTGTGTAATTTAGGACCCTTAAAAACAGTTTTTCGTCATGTATTCTGCACTAACACAGAGCAAAGCATCATGGTCTATGTAGTTCCCTCATTGACAATGTCCACTTTATGACATCACGAGGTGGAACAGAGCATTTTGAGCATTTTTAATAATAAAGTGTTACTGAAACATGTGTGAATGAAACAAAACTCAACTCCAGGTCTGTTTTTGAGGTTGTACGTCTCTTTAATGTTCACGTCTGTGTCTTTTGGGTCATTTCACACATTTTAAACATTTCTATCTGAAGCTGGAGTGGACACAGTTCATCCTCCTGCTGCTCACGGCTTTTACTTCCCGGTTGGGGATAAAATACATTATAATTTGAAGCAGACGGCAGCGATCTGGTTTTGTCGCTGCTTTTACAACACCTCAGCGTTTTAAGTAGCTGTGAAACTTCAACCACTTTCATAACGATCCCGGAGTAAACGGTAAACGCTCGGAAAACGACATTTTACACAGCGTTCCTCCACCTTCAAGGCTCCGACGCTTCACATCAGCGCTCACCCACTCGTTAAGTGTCTTGCCTAAAGACACATCAGCAGTGTTCATCTGTAGGAGCTGGAGTCGCACCGCCAACCTGAGATCTTTACGTTGAGAGCGGGAGGAGCCTTCGACCCAGAGCAGAGGAGTAAATGAAGCTCATCGAGGTAAAAGCTGCAGGATTTTCTGGGCCATAAGTCGCACTTTTTTTCATAGTTTGGCTGGAGGTGCGACTTTTTCTCAGATGAGATTCAAACGTGATTTATGTTTTTTCTTATTATTATGGATTTTTGTCTGGTGCGACTTATACTCAGATTCCATTTAGATGTGAAATATGTTTTTTTGTTTTGTTATTATTTTACATTTTTGTCTGGTCCGACTTATTCTCCAGTGCGACTTATTCTCAGATGAACTTTATATGTGAAATATATGTTTATTTTTTAAATTATTATTATGGATTTTTGGCTGGTGTGACTTATACTCAGATGCAATTCATATGTGAAATATATGTTTATTTGTTTTTTTATTATTATGGATTTTTTGGCTTTTACTCAGATGCAATTTAAATGTGAAATGTATTTTTTTTTCTTTTTAAATTAACATTATGCATTTTCTGCTTAGTACGACTTATGCTCAGATTTATATGTGAAATATATGGGTTTTTTAAATTATTATTATTATGGATTTTTGGCTGTTGTGATTTATACTCAGATGCAATTTATATATGAAATATATGTTGTTTTTTTTTAATTATTATTATTATGGATTTTTGGCTGGTATGACTCTGGTGTAACCTTTGGTCAGATGTGATTTATATGTGATTTTCTTTTTGTCTTCATTATTAAACATTTTTTTGGCTGGTGCAACTTATACTCTGGTGTGACTTACACTCAGATGTGATTTAAATCTGAAATATGTTTTTTTTTTCTTATTATTCTTATGCATTTTTTGGCTGGTGCGACTTTGACCACGAGTCTCATAGCAACCAAAGAGCCAATCCAGACTGAGGTTTAGCAACGCTGTCAATCAAACCTGTTGCTAACGCTAACGGAGCGACCTCAGGGTAAAAAGGCGCCTGATTTGTCTGTTATTATGTTCATATGTTGATTTACAGACACACAGACATGAAATAAAACCCCAGGATCATGTAGAGGGTTAATACGAACATTTAAGACCAACATGAGTCTGACAGCAGCAGGGATGGAGAGAGACACAGTTTTACAAAAGACAAAAAATAACCTTAAAATAAATAACTAAAAAAGGTGGAAAAAAATGAACTCAAAATAAAAATAAAAAAGACTCAAAATAACTAAAAGAAAAAACAACAAAACAAAAATAACAAAAATAATAAAATAAATAAAATTATGTATAAAAAAAAAAAAAAAATCTCAAAATAACTAAAAAATAAAACCCTCAATAACAAAAAATAAATAGATAAATAAATAAACCCCCTCAAAAAAAAATAAAAAAAAAAAATAAAAAAAAAAAATAAATAAAGCTAAAAAACCCAAAATATTAAAAATCTAATAAAATAATAATAATAATAATAATAATAATAATAATAATAATGATAATAATAATAATAGTAATAATAATAGTAATAATAATAATAATAATAATAATAATAATAATAATAATAAAGAAACAAAAAAACAAAACAATCCCAGAATCATGTAGAGGGTTCATACGAACATTTAAGACCAAAATGAGTCTGACAACAGCAGGTACAGAGAGAGAGACAGTTTTTTTCAATAGAAAGTGAATTGGAGCCAGAGTCGAGGGAGCCGGAAGCGCGCAATTGATCACTTCCTGTTTGGAACGCTTCGGCTAGCAGGTTAGCAGGTTAGCATCCCCATTTATACATACAGTCTATGGCTAAAAGGGAGAAAAACAGCTGCAAAAAACACAGTACTTGCACCAAAGCTTGAGAAGCACTCATAGCACAATCCTGTTCTAAATTTACCCTTTTCTCCAAACAGCTTTGGTGAAAGGAAAAGCCTGAAAGCTGCAGTAGTGTCGGACTAAAGTAGGGCACTGTGTACAACTGGGAGTAAATGTGTTCTTAGCCTGGCCCACTCTGAAGTTGTATTTGAGCAAAAGAAGTGGAAGAGAGAAGGGTTTCTATCACAAAACACTCAGGCGCGTCCATCGCCCAAGGCAACGCGAAACTGCAGATCCCACATCCACCAAACAAAGACACGCTCCCTCTGGCAGCGCGAGGCGTTTGGAACAAAAAGATAACGATAAATGTAAATAAATCAGAGCGAGATGGTAAGACTAAGATCGTAACAGTAATTAAGAAAATCTCATTAGACTCTTTGGATTTCACATTTGTTAGAAGAATGGCTTAATACAGCCCTGGATGGAGTCTCCAAGTGTAGAAACGGCGAATAAAAATGATCCATGCGTTTTTTTTATGACAAGTAATTTCACAAAAGACATTGAGCGGAGGAACAAAGTTGAGAGATTGCGAAGTTAGACGTATGTGTGAATATCTCAAATCGAATCATGGTATTTTCTCAAATTTTGGGCTGATTTTTTAGGGAGGTGCTTCCAGAGGTGCTCCAATTTCACACTATCAAATTAAAGTGTCTGTGTCTCTGCGCGGGATGGATGAGCGGTATTCCTGGGAGGTGCTGGGTGCTTCGACGTTCCCATGAATAATTTGAGCGAGGCGCAGTGGGCGGTCCCTCAGAAGGAGATTGTGGCGGCGGGGGGCGGGTAATGATAGACAGAGCTGTTTTCCCTTTCACTCGTGACTTACATGGGGTTAAAGAAGGTCTGAACAGCTGTGCCGTCATATACTTTTCTTCCTAAATTGTCAAAAATTGATTTCTTTTCATATTAAAATGTTCGTATTTCATCTCTCCCGCTTTAATTCCATCACGCGTCAGAACATACAGAGGGAGCGTGTTCAAAGTGCTGCTTCGTGTGAAACTCGTCGTGGATTTGATGGAGCCTTAAAAACTGTTTTTAAAATGTGACAAACAGAACTAGTTTATTTTATTTTGCATATTTACAAAAGAGAAAAGAACATTATATCATAGACTGTTTATATAAATGGACAAACCTGTGAGCTCAGACAAACTACGGCCCAGGGGCCACACACGGCCCTTTAGGCTTATTAATCCGGCCGGACGTGACGGAATTATATTCAAATATTTCAGAGTAAACCGTGTTCAAAGTTTTTCTGCTTAGTTGATTTAACTGAAATTTAATAAATTCATGATTTATTTAATTAAAGCATTTGGAAGCCACTTTGTACAATGAGCCTTGTAGCTTCAGGCTTTGCTTCATGTTACAGACAAATCTCTGATGTAATTGTTACGACGCAGCTCAGCTAAAGAAAAAAGTAACAAACAAAAAGGAGGCGGGTCCTTTTAAAGGGGCGGGTCCTTTTAAAGGGGGCGGGTCCTTTTAAAGGGGGCGGGTCCTTTTAAAGTGGCGCTGCCTCAGGTGGAAGGTCACGATTGGCCAGACTCTTGATTGTTGCTCCAGTCCACACAGGGCCCTTCAGTCCTGCTCCCAGCAGGAGGAGCAGGAGGAGCAGAGGAGTCCAGAGGGAGAGGATATATAAATATATATATATATATATTTAATTTTTTTTTTTATTTATTCATTTATTTATATTATATATATATATATATATAATATATATATATATATATATATATATATATATATATATATATATATATATATATATATATATATATATATATATTATATATATTTTTTTAAACTTATTTTGAGGCTGTTTGCTTCAGTTTATTTTCTTTATTTTTTGAGTAATTTTGTTATTTTGAGTTTATTCTGTTTGAGTCTTTTTTGAGTCTTTCTTTAGTTGTTTGTATTATAATATTGTTTTTTTTTTGAGTAATTTTTGAAAATCTGTGTCTCTCTCTCTGTCCCTGCTGCTGTCAGGCTCATGTTGGTCTTAAATGTTCGTATTAACCCTCTACATGATCCTGGGGTTTTTATTTTTTTTCTGTGTCTGTAAATCAACATATGAACATTAATAACAGACACATCAGGTCCTTTTTACCTTGAGGTCGCTCCCGTTAGCGTTAGCAACAGGTTTGATTGACAGCGTTGCTTTAACAGCTTGGCTCCTGATTGGTTCTTTGGTTGCTATGACACTCGCCGTTATAACAGCTCCAGCCTCATTTGTGGCTGAATCTGTCACTTCTTCACACTGTGGTTGTTATAAAACACTAAACATTATTCTTTTCTTTGTTTTTCCTCTTTCCTGTGATGCTGTGACAATCATCTGATAAAACACAGAACAGAGAGAAAAAAGGGAGATTTTTGCAGATCTGTGGAGCGGTGTTTACTGTACTCTGCCTCAGAACGTGTCCGTCTCTCTTCGGTTTGATCTCTAAACGCTCGTCTTTCATATCACTCCTTATTTGTTCTTTCTGTAGACCAGCTTTGTCACGCCGGGTGGGAGAAGGTAGAAGGAACGAGGGAACGAGGGAGGTGAAGCTCGACTCCCACACAGATCACAGCGTGTCTGAGGCGTCTGGAGGTGGCAGCTCTTTGACAGGGCTAAGAAGGAGCCTGTCGCCGAGCACCTGAGCAGGAGGAACGAGACGCCAGCAGCAGCGTCGCACTTAAGGAAACGCACGAGAGGAAGTGTCACCTGGGAATAAAACGGGACGGGATGAGAGAGCCGCCATGTTGGATTATGGGAGAAGTGGTGTTTTCCATCATTCACACACCGCTCATTTGTGCTAAAGTACGATCTGTGTTCTGCTCTGAACCTGAACGCACCGTGACGTCTGTAATGAGTCGCAACAGGTAACGTCGCCATGGTTACAGGTTACAAGTCTGATCTGTGGAGAGTCAGACTGGCTCACACTAAGAACAGATGTGTTTTTCATGTGACAAAAGTACCTGCAACCGACACGAGTTTAATGTGTCTTTAGCAAAGTCGAGCAGGTGGTGGACTCGCTGCCAGAAAAGTTCCACAGTGCATCTTTAATGTTCATGTGACTGGACTGTGGGGCAGATGAGTAAAAGTAAAACGTGTCTGTTATTTGAACATCTGAGCAGCTCTGGTGGAGTCGACTGTTTCTCCTCCGCTGCTCTCTCTCTCCCTCTCTCTCTGCTGTCTCTCCTGCTTTCTCTCCTTTTCTCTCTCTCTCTCCCTCCCTCTTTCTCTTTCTCGCTCTCTCTCACACCCTGCTCTCTCTCCCTCTCTCCTATTCCCTGCTCTCTTTCCCCCTCTCCCTCTCCCCTGTTCCCTGCTCTCTCCCCCTCTCTTTCCCTCTCTCTTTATCCTATTCCCTGCTCTCTCTTGTTCCCTGTACTCACCCTCTTCTTCCTCTCTCTCTCTCCCCTCTTCCCTGCTCTATCCCCCTCTCTTTCCCTCTCTCTTTATCCCATTCTCTGCTCTCTCTTGTTCCCTGTACTCACCCTCTTCTACCTCTCTGTCTCCTCTGTTTCCTGCTCTCTCCCCCTCTCTTCACTCTCTCTCCTGTTCCCTCTCTCACTCCCTGCTCTCTCTTTTTCCCTGCCCCCCCTCTTGCTCTCCTACTCCCTCTCTCTCCCCACTCCTCCCCCCCGTTCCCTGCTCTCCCTCTATCTCTCCTGCACCCTCTCTCCTCTCCTCCCCCATTCCCTGCTCTCTCTCTCCCTCTCCTCCCCCCGTTCCCTGCTCTCCCTCTCTCTATCCCTCTCCTCTCTCTCTCTCTCTCCTGAATCCTCTCTCCTCTCCTCCCCCATTCCCTGTTCTCTCTCCTCTCCCTGCTCCCTCTCCTCCCCGTTCCCTGCTCCCCCCCTCTCCTCCCCCGGGGGAACTCTCTCTCTCCCCCTGCTCTGTCGTCTCCCTCTCTTTCTCTCTCTCTTATTCCCTGCTACCTCTCTCTCTCCTGGTCCCTCTCTCTCCTCTCCCTGCTCCCTCTCTCTCTCTCCCTCTCTCCTCTCTCCTCTCCCTCCCTCTCGCCTCTCTCCTCTCCCTGCTCTCGCTCTCTCTCTCTTTATCTCCTCTGCTCTCCACCCCCGTTCCCTGCTCTCTCTCGTTCCCTGCCTCCTCTCCTCCCTCGTTCCCTGCTCTCTCTCTCCTTCTCTCCCTCTCCCCTCTCCTCCCTCTCTCCTCCCTCGTTCCCTGCTCCCTCTCTCCTCTCTCCCTCTCTCCCCTCTCCTCCCTCTCTCCTCCCTCGTTCCCCGGGGCCCTGAGCTGATGTGTGCCTGATGGACAGCGGCGGACAGCAGGGTTAGACACACTGGGCTCTGGGGAGGCCACCAAGGCAAAAAGGAGCTGACGTGGATCCAAAAAGAAGGAGCCGAAGCCTGGACGGAAGAGAGAAAAGAAAAGAAAAAAAGAGAGAGGAGAGAGCCGAACCGAGAGCCGAGAGCCGACGCCTGGACGGAAGAGAGAAAAGAGAGAAAAAAAAGAGAGAGGAGAGAGCCGAACCGAGAGCCGAGAGCCGACTCCTGGACGGAAGAGAGAAAAGAGAGAAAAAGACGAGAGAGGAGAGAGCCGAACCGAGAGCTGAGAGCCGACTCCTGGACGGAAGAGAGAAAAGAGAGAAAAAGACGAGAGAGGAGAGAGCCGAACCGAGAGCTGAGAGCTAAGAGCAGACGCCTGGACAGAAGAGAGAAGAAAAAGACAAGAGAGGAGACGAGAGGAGAGAGCCAAACCGAGAGTCGAAAGCCGAGAGCCGAGAGTCCAGAGCCCAGAGCCGGGAGTCGGGAGCCAGGAGCCGAGCGCACACACCTGGACGGAAGAGAGAAAAGAGAGAAGAAAAAGACGAGAGGAGAGAGCCGAACCGAGAGCCGAGAGCCGAGAGCCGAGAGCAGATGCTTGGACAGAAGAGAGAAAAGAGAGAAGAAAAAGACGAGAGGAGACAGCCAAACTGAGAGCCGAGAGCCGGGAATCGAGAGCCGAGAACCGAGAGCCGGGCCGAGAGCCGAAAGCCAAGAGCCGAAAGCCGAGAGCCGACGCCTGGACGGAAGAGAGAAAAGAGAGAAGAAAAAGACGAGAGAGGAGACGGGAGAGGAGAGAGCCCAACCGAACCATCCACCCAAAGAACAGATCGACTGCATCCACCCAAAGACAGGTCTTGTTGCATCCACCCAAGCACCGCCTCCTTTCAGACCCCGCCTCCCAGCGTTTCACGGCTCTGTGGATGTGAACACGGTGGAGATGATGCAGGTGAATCTTTCTTCAGAGGAAATTTAAACATCAGTTCATTTATTTTCAATGAAAAAAGCCGTTTGTGCAGAAGAGTGACGGAGCCTGATGGAGGACGCTGTTTAAACTCCACCATATGCTCCACCTTATCCTCGGAGTTCTGTATCTGTATTTGAAGCAGTTCATCTCTGCCAAAGGAGAGATGACAGTTTAGATACAGTATTTAAAACCAAACATAAATGTACAAACTGATTTAAAAGAACGATCATGTGCAACAGCAAACAACACGACAGATGTTTGAAAGTTTTCAACCTAATGCACAAAGGTCCCCGAAAAAAAATCAACTCAAAATAACAACAAAAACTCAAAATAACTAAAAAAAAAAAGAAGAAAATAAACAAACAAAAAAGGAGGGGAGAATCAGTTTTTCAATAGAAAGTGAACTGGAGCCAGAGTCGATGGAGCTGAAAGCGCGCTCACGATCACTTCCTGTTTAGAACGTGGCGATGGCGGCGGCGGCGGCGGTGGCTAACAGATTAGCTATGTTCATTTATATAAACAGTTTCTGCTTTAAACGCAGCTCAAAGAATCAGCTTCTAAAACGTGTTTCTGTTCAGTAATTCTTAATTTAATCATAAACACAAAAGTGGAGCCAGGACGGTCCCCAAATGGTGCGAGGCTAAAACAGCAAATTACCCAGAATGCAGCACTACAAACTTTTAATAGTTTCGGTCTGGTTTTGGTGCCAAATGGTTGTTTTGGTCATTAATTATTAACTGTTTAGGGAAAAACACGGGGACAGAGTTTTATTCTCAGGTGGATTTTTGGAGCTTTTGCTGAGACTCAGTAAATGCACAAAAGTAGATGTTAATTACAAAACAATAAGAATAAATATTTAGCCACAGGGAGAAAAGAGCCGAAAGGACAGAGGTGTTTTTAGGTGAGCCGCACAAACGTGTTAGAAATAATAGAGAAATGACACGACAAAGGTGAGTTTTCTCCACAAAATGGCTCTAAATGCTCCGTGTCTTTTGTGAAAAGAAACAGTTTGATGGACTCGATGTGGGACCTTCACTTTGTAAATGTCAGAATATGTCAAGGCAGAAATCGTCCAAATAATGATTCTGTTTAGGTTCAGCTCCTGATGCACATTTAACTCTTTTAATTCTTCTGGCCTGAGAAACAGTGAAGTGGAGCGAGAGATGATAAAAGTGAAGGTCTTGGCTCCACCTCATTTGACTCAGATCCAAAACGACACATTTCTTCAATATTTTATAAAGATGTGAGTCTGTCCCCGGTGAATCTCGTGATTGACAGGTGCATTAGCCAATCAGGGACATGCTCGGTCCGTCTGTTTGGAAAAAATAAAGGAAAAAAATGTCCCAGGGGCTGAAAAACACGGTGGATTTCTGCAGAATCTCGGAGCGAAGCTGAAACTCGGTGAATCTGAGAGAAATGTGATTTTATTTGTGATTCATCGTTGACCAATGAGCTGAAATAAACTAATCTGATTGGACGTAATGGAGGATGAGGAGACCAGACTGTGAAAAATAAAGAGGGAGATCACATTATGACATCAGCAGGTGAAACTGAACATTTTGGCTCGAGGTTTGTATAATGTGTCACGCTTTTACTGTATTTGTTTAGTTTTCTTTTTCTTGGGGCAGTGAACAGCTTTAGCCAAGACAAACGCCACAGGAGAGGCGCTGATGCCAGATTCCAGGCTGAACGCTCGTTTCCTCGTTTCCTCGTGTCGTCCCCGAGCGTCAGACACTGAACAAACGGATTTAACGTAAAGAGACGAATTTCACCACAAATAAATGTCACAATGTTCAGATACTATTATAAAAACAGCACATGCATCTTACCACAGACTGTTCATATAAATGGACAAAGCTAATCTGCTAACACTGCGTTAAAAACAGGAAGTGATCATGTGCACTTCCTGCTCTATTCACTCTGGTTCCAGTTCACTTTCTATTAAAAAACTGTGTCCCTCTCTCTGTCTCTGCTGCTGTCAGACTCATTTTGGTCTTAATTGTTCGTATTAACCATCTACATGATCCTGGGGTTCATTTTTTTTTTTTTTTTTTTTTTTTTTTTTTTTTTGTTATAGTTTTTTTTTTTTTTTTTTTTTTTTTTTTTTCTCTGTTTGTTTTTTGGTTTTATTGTTTGTTTTTAATATTATTTTTTTAAGTTGCTGTTATTTTTTAATTTTTATTTTTTTTTTTAGTTCTTATGAGTTAATTATTTTATTTTATTATTATTATTATTTTTTTTAGTTATCTTCTTTTTTTTTATTATTTTGAGTTTACTTTTATTTATTTTTTTATTTGTTTATTGTTTGTTATATTGAGTTTATTCATTTATATTTTGAGTTTTAGAACCAGTAGATTAGAACCAGTAAAAAAGGGTCCGTGTGTGGAACGACCTCGATGATAAATTAAAAAGCTTCTACACAAAAGAAACATTTAAAAAGACATATTTATACAGCATTATAAATACATTTGACTTCAGCCTAAACCGTTTCGTCACGATAGAAAGTTGAAGTTGAATAATGTTTGATTTTTGAATCTAATGACGCAATAAAATAATTTGAACAAAACTGTCAAACATTGTTAAACTTTTCCCCGAGTTTTGTCTCGTTACAACAGATTTAAGTCATTAAATTGTGTTTTATGGATTTATGACGCTCTTACATAAACAGCACAGTTGGAAAGTAAAATTCATTCATGCAGCGGGAAGGGGCGTGACCTTCAACAGCCTCGCTCCTGATTGGCTCTTTGGTTGCTATGATACTTGCTGTCGGAAGTACAAATGCAACTCAGCTCCAAATTAGCCGCTATAACTGTTAGCTTTATCCACTTCTTTAGTACTATAGCCTCTCCCACCTCCACCAAATACAGGTGTAAATGAAGCTAAACCGCTGTGTTAGTGAGTTTTTTATTAAATGATTAAAGACGTTAGTGTTATAAAAGCCTGTTCTCCGTGTCCGCTCCTCTTCCTCACTCGTGTAACTCCGCCTCCATGTGTTTTATCCTCCTCAGATCACCTGTTTCCTTCCTGCTCTGAAAGTCCCACCTCTCTCATATCTCCCCGGTATCTCCTGCAGTACAGCCCATGTCAGACCTTTGGCTCTAATCACCTCCTCGCCTCCTCTCTCCTCGTCTCCTCTCTCCTTCCCTCGCCTTCATCTGCTTATCAAAGCCCCGGCCTGCTCTCTGTTTAATCCCGCACGCCTCTGTGGTCACATTCACTCATGAGTGTCTTGGAAATCCACACCATCTCCTCTTCAAATCCATGCAAATCACAGCATCTAAGAGCAGTGGAGCTTCCTCGGAGACGGTCTTCTGCACATGTGGAGGAGCGAGAGGAGCGAGAGGAGCGGGAGGAGCGAGAGGAGGGGCCATTCTCATGCTCACGTTTATGTCACGCTCTTCTTCTTCTGCTTTAACTTGGTTTCATTTCGTTCCTCTTTGGCAGTTTGGAGGAAATATCGGTTTGAAAAGACACTGTGCTGAGAATATAAGGGGAGAGGGATGTGAAATACCTGGACTTACCTGGAAAAAGGTTTGGAAACGAGTGTAAGCGCGTCTGGAAACTCGAGGCAGGATAAACGGCTGAGATGAAACTTTTCACGATTCTAGAAAAATGGTCCAGAAAAGATTTTTGTTTGAATGTCCAACTGTCTCCAACCAAACTGTTTATATAAATGTCTCCTCTCTCTGTCCCTGCTGCTGTCAGACTCATTTTGGTCTTAAATGTTCATATTAACCCTCTACATCACACGTGTCAAACTCAAGGCCCGCGGGCCAAATGTGGCCCTCCACTTCATTGTATGTGGCCCTCGACAGGGTAAATTAAAAAGTATGGTGGTCTTAAAATGTCATTTTATCAGGAGATGTGCAGTTTCACAGCTTTATATTTAGAACTAGGCAAATGCATATGTAATACTTGTGACTCGAATAAGTAATAAATACAGAAACAGTTAATTAACAATATATATATATTTGTTATTGTTTTTTTTTTTTTTTTTTTTTTTTTTTGAGTTGCTGTTCTTTTTTTCTTTTTTTTTTGGAGTAATTTTGAGTTCATTGATTTTTTATTTTTTTTATGTTTATTTTCTTCATTTTTTTGAGTTATTTTGAGTTTTTGTTATTATTATTTATTGTTTTTTGTTATCTTGAGTTTATATATTTATTTTCTTTATTTTTTGTCTTTTGAAAAACCATCCACGTTGGACGGGGGATGTTCGCTAATGTGAGCTAAACTGAAGGAGGCGGAGGGGAAGGTGATCAGGGCGATCTGTGACTAGAACAGATTAACTTAATGCACAAAAACACACAAATACATACAAACACACACACACACACACACACACAAACACACACACATATTCAGCGTTTGGCGTGAGCAGGTCACGTCTGGCGCTGCCCTCGTCTCTAAACCTCGGGGTTTATCCAGTTGTGGGAGTTTTCTCTGCGTCGACATGTTCTGTTCAAGAGTAAATCCCATTATCAGATTGTGTGAACTCCACAGCTGCTCTTTCCTCCGCCGCTCGGCCGGTTTACGGCGAGACTCGACACTACAGACGGTAAAAACGTCTAAACAAAAAGTGTAATGATACAAGAGACACAAAACATCCTAATAATATTACAACATTTTTCACAGACACAAGTGGACGTCACCCACAGAGTATCATAGCAACCAAAGAGCCAATCAGGAGCGAGGCTGTTGAAGGTAACGCCCCTTCTGCCTGCACCACTGGTTTAGTAACAAACCTGTGGCCAAACACTGTAACTTTATCACTCATTTACTTTATGTATTTTATGTTGGAAAATAAAAAAAAAACAGTTGGTCAGTTGGTCTGAAAATGCTGCACATAAACAGCTTCAGATGTGGATAGAGTTTTGTTTTTTTTTTGGCAACATGAAAGAGAAGAGAGATGAAAGAGAGAGTCCACTGAACGCTAATGCTAACTCAGCTAATTCTGACCATGTAGAAAAGTCATACAGGAAAATCAATAATAATAGAATCTGCATGAACCGGTGATGTCAGTGATGATTATAAAGCCTCTACGTTTGGAAAAATCAGTCTTTACTCCACAAAACATCTGCCATATTTTTAAGATTTTTTTATTTGGACATTGAACCAAAATTTTTCCCAGAATTTTAGAATATCACAGAATATCGTTTTACTCGTTCCCCCCATGCTCCTGAAGAAGGGGGATAAATATGGACTAAACCGGGACTAAACCAGGTTTAAACCAGGACTAAACCAGGACTAAACCAGGACTAAACATGGACTAAACTAGGACTAAACCAGAACTAAACCAGGACTAAACGTGGACTAAACCAGGACTAAACCAGGACTAAACCAGGTCTAAACCAGAGCTGAACCAGAACTAAACCAGGTCTAAACCAGGACTGAACCAGGACTAAACCAGGACTAAACCAGGATTAAACCAGGACTAAACATGTACTAAACTGGGACTAAATCAGGTCTAAACATGGACTAAACATGGACTAAATCAGGACTAAATCAGGACTAAACCGGGACTAAACAAGGACTAAACCAGGACTAAACATGTACTAAACTGGGACTAAAGCAGGTCTAAACATGGACTAAACCAGGACTAAACCAAGACTAAACATGTACTAAACTGGGACTAAAGCAGGTCTAAACATGGACTAAACCAGGACTAAGCCGGAACTAAACCAGGACTAAACCAGGACTAAACCAGGAATAAACAAGGACTAAACCGGGACTAAACCAGGACTAAATCAGGACTAAACCAGGTCTAAACATGGACTAAACCAGGGCTGAACCAGGACTAAACCAGGATTAAACATGGACTACACATGTACTAAACTGGGACTAAAGCAGGTCTAAACATGGACTAAACCAGGACTAAACCAGGACGACTGAAACTTTTCCTGTCTGTGGTTTTGCTCGTTCTTGTCATGCTCCTGACTGACCTGTAGGGGCAGTGTTTCTCTAAAGATAAATCGCAGGCGTCGGTCTCGTATGTGACCTTCACTTTAGCTCCATGTGTCGATACGTCTCCTGATCATCCAGTTACCTCCAGATCAGGAACACGCAGAACATGCAGAACATGCAGAACACGCAGAACATGCAGAACATGCAGGCAAACAGAACACCAATGACTTAACGATGTATGTTTTAATATGAAATCACAGGTTGATTAACACCCGACTTTCTCTACATTGTGATTATCATCTAGAAATAGAAAAGGTCACATTTGTGCGTCATGTACTGAACGTTTCAACAAAACAACAGGGAAATCAATCTTTACCATATCATATCTTCAAGGAGAACGAAGAACAACAGAACAATGGAGCGTGTTCAGTCGGCGATGAAACTCAAGCTTTTGTCTCCGCTTCGAGTTTTGTTAAAATGAATAAAACTCAGAAACAAATAAACATCTCCGACATGTTAGAGCCGTAAGAATAAACCCCAAACGCTGAGGAGCAAACCGGGACTAAACCAGGAGTAAACCGGGACTAAACCAGGATTAAATCAGGACTAAACTAGGATTAAACCGGGACTAAACCAGGATTAAACCAGGTCTAAACTAGGAGTAAACCGGGACTAAACCAGGATTAAACCAGGTCTAAACTAGGATTAAACCGGGACTAAACCAGGATTAAACCAGGACTAAAGTAGGATTAAAGCAGGACTAAACCAGGACTAAAATGTGACTAAACCAGGACTATAACGGGATTAAACCATGTCTAAACCAGGACTAAACCAGGACTGAACCAGGACTAAACCAGGACTAAACCAGGTCTGAACATGGGGAAATCATCTTTTCAGTTTTAAGCAGCTAAACCAGACCTGGGCAAACTACGGCCCGGGGGCCACACACGGCACTTTGGGTTTATTAATCCGGTCGAACGTGACCAAATTATATTAAAATAGATAAGAGTAAACTTTGTTAAATTTACCTTTACAACAAGTTGTTGATCTTTTGGCACCTGATAAAACTGAATGTGAGTTTTTCTGCTGTGTTTATTTAACTGAAATGTAATAAATTAATTATTAATTTAATGCATCTGGAAAACAATTTGTACCATGAGCCTCACATATTCATGTTTTGCTAAATGTTAGAGGCCAAATCTCTAATGTAATATAAACATTATATGTATATGTATATATATATATATATATATATATATATATATATATATATATATATATATATATATATATATATATATATATATATATATATATATATATATATATATACACGAAAGCTCCTGACCATGCACGAAAGCTCCTGACCATGCATGGCGGGTTCCACCCCAAATCCAGCACCCTGAGATTGTACGCGAGCCGTAAGGAAGGAGGGCCGAGGACTAGTGAGTGTGAGAGCCACAGTCCAGGATGAAACATCCAAGATCCACAAGTACATCCAGGACAAGGCCCCAACAGATGACGTGCTCAGCGAATGTCTCAGACAGTGGAGTGCAGAGGAAGAGGTGCTGGAGGAACCATCATGGAAGGACAAGCCCCTGCATGGGATGTACCACCGGAACATAACTGAAGTGGCTGATATCAAGAAATCCTATCAATGGCTTGAGAAAGCTGGACTGAAGGACAGCACAGAGGCTCATCCTGGCTGCACAGGAGCAGGCCTTGAGCACAAGAGCAATAGAGGCCCAGATCTACCACACCAGACAAGACCCACGGTGTAGGCTGCGCAAGAGAGCCCCTGAGACAATCCAGCACATAACTGCAGGGTGTAAAATGCTGGCAGGGAAAGCATACATGGAGCGGCATAACCAAGTGGTGGACATAGTGTACAGAAACATCTGTGCAGAGTACGGACTGGAAACCCCAAGGTCAAGGTGGGAAATACCTCCAAAGGTAGTGGAGAATGATCGAGCCAAGATCCTGTGGGACTTCCAGATACAGACTGACAGAATGGTGATGGCGAACCAACCGGACATAGTGGTGGTGGATAAACAACAGAGCAAAGCCGTTGTGGTGGACATCGCAGTACCAAGCGATGGGAACATCAGGAAAAAGGAGCATGAGAAATTAGAGAAATACCAGGGGCTCAAAGAAGAGCTGGAGAAGGCCTGGAAGGTGAAGGCCTCAGTGGTGCCCGTGGTCATCGGAGCACTAGGGGCAGTGACCCCCAAACTGGAGGAGAGACTACAGCAGATCCCAGGAAAAACATCAGACATCTCAGTCCAGAAAAGCGCAGTACTAGGAACAGCAAAGATACTGCGCAGAACCCTCAAGCTCCCAGGCCTCTGGTACAGGTCCCGAGCGTGGAAAAAGAGGGGATAAAGAGACCACCCGCGGAGGGTGAGGAGGAGATTTTTTTTTTATATATATATACATATATACATGGGCTTATTTACGGTTCCATCGACTCTGGCTCCATTTCAGTTTCTGTGTAAAAACTGTCTCTCTCTCTCTCTCTGTCAGACTCATGTTGGTCTTAAATGTTCGTATTAACCCTCTACATGATCCTGGGGTTTTTATTTCACGTCTGTGTCTGTAAATCAACATATGAACATAAATAACAGACACATCAGGTCCTTCTTTCCCCGACGTCGCTCCTGTTAGCGTTAGCAACAGGTTTGATTGACAGTGTTGCTAAGCGCCCGCTCCCTGCTAAACCAGTGGTGCGGATGATTTTGGACGTTACTTTGAACAGCCTCGCTCCTGATTGGCTCTTTGGTTGCTATGATACTCGCAGTCGGAATTTCAAATATAGAACTGGGCTCCAAATCCTCCACCACACCTGCTCCAGCCTCGATGAGCTTAATTTGACTGGAGCTGGACGCTGTGGGTTCTGTTCATCTGCATGTGTTTTATTCTGCACTTTTCTCTTTTAATGTTTATTTTATGAAGATTATTTATATTTTGATGTGTTGTATTGTGATTTTAAGCTCTTTTGAAATACTTGGTGCTGTACAAATAAACTTTTCTCGTCTTACTCATATCGTTTTAGTCCAAAATGCATCACGCCAAGTTCCAGAGAACGTGTAAGTTTAATCCTGCGACATAAATGTGCTCTTGACATCTGAGTTCAGCTAAAAGACTCGACACCTCTGCACATTTTGTCCCCGTCAGTCTGCACGTCTCCTCCACCTCTCGTCCTTTCACAGGTCGCGGTGGCCTGGGGCGGACCGAGGGCACCCTGGTCAATTACGAGCTACTCTCCGAGCTAACAGGAGAAGCTAACAGGGTAAGCTAGCAGGAGGAACGACGGAGCCATTCCCCCTGACATGTGCGCCTTAGGGCAGGCTAAAGTCACCCGGCTCAGGCCAATGTCTTTGGACTGTGGAGGATGTCGAAGACGAAGTGCAGCCGGGACTGTTCTCCGAGCGAAACTGAAGGATCCACGTCCCCGTTTCACCCATAACACCGAAACTCACACTTTATAATAACACGCAGATATTTCATTGTGTTGTTTAACTTCTTATCTTTTGGGATCAGGTGCAATCAAAGCCATTAATCTACTCAATTAATCTTCCCAAATAGGTTCAGTTCCTGCCGTATTCGGAGTATTTATAATGTAAGTGAGATGGTAGTGCGATGGCAGAACGGTGCACGCTCCACTTTACGACGAGAACCACCTGAGTTTGGATCCCTGACCTGCTGCGGTGGAGTGTGAAAGGTTCCACACTGTTGGCAGCACTGTACATCAAGATATGAGGCCCCGGACGTGGATTTATGTCCCTGAGACGATATAAACCAGATCAAATTCAGAATCTTATTACTTACAGGGTTAAATAAAGACTGAATCAATAGGCAAATGAGAATAGTTTGGGAAACAGCGACAGGACGATTTTTGAGCTGATTTCTGTCACACACTTGGAAAAAACTGCACTTTTTGAACAAGAGACGAAGCAGAGGAAAGAAATCTGGAGACTCTTACAGACGAGAGCTGGGACTTTCGGCTCTTTTATGGGATCTGAATCTTTTGGATCTGTTCGTTTCAAAGAGCCGTTCAAAAGACTGGCTCTTATGTGACTGAAGCTGATGTGAGAATCATTTAACAAGTGACCGAAGTGTTTAAAATGGTTCAAACTGAGAGTGGGAGAGTTTACCCTTTGGAATTATTCACTGTGGTAATAATAATTTAAAAACTAACTGTTATTATGATGTTAAATTTGTCTTTTGTGCTTAAATCTGTCACTTGTGTCGTCTGCTCTGCTTCTGAGATGATTTTTGTGTCGGTTTAGTGTTAATCAGTTTAAAAATCCATATTAATAAAACATATAACCATCCGGCTCATGTTAAGGAGCCGTTCAGAAGAGCCGAGTCGTCACGTCACTATTACTGACCAGGGTGGACTCAGTAAAGTTTGGACAAAACTTTTGGACTGATCTGGACCAGGGACTTTCAAGGTTTATGCAGAGCAGATCTATTTTTTCAGCTGTTTTTGTTTTTACATGTTTTACTTTTGGAGCAGCCAGTCCTCTCCATGTTCTGATCGAATCCAGGGGAGGAACTGGATCACAGACGGTGAAAATCCTCCATCTGAACCTGAGATGGTCCAACAGTCTCGTCCCTTTGAGTGGATCTCTCCTTCACCATCTCCTCGAGGTTTCTCTTTTTCCCGCTGGGTTTTTCTGAGTTTTGCCCTGACGAAAAGGAGGGTCTAAGCACAGGGGGCGCTCTGGGACAGTTCTCCATTTGCTTGTTTTCTCTTGATTCATTTTCTTGTCTTGATTTTCTAACTTTCTGTTGGTTAAATAAATTCTCGTGTTCAGCCCAAAGAGGCGACTGCTGTTGTGATTTTGGACTTTACAAAAATAAGTTGAATATAACCTGAGATAATTACGAGTTTGGTGTTTTTATTGCTGCTTCTGCAAAAATCAGCTGTTTCTCAGTCCTTTACGTTGTCTATTTTCCGTTTTTACATGTGAGCGGCCATGTTGTGCTGTTTTTTTGCAGCTCTCTGATTGGTTAATCCGCTTGTCAATCACACCTTTTGAAATCGTAGAGACGGGAAACGACTCCAGATCCACACGTCTTTGTAAAGTTTAATCAGAGCGTGTGTTTCTGACAGGACAGGGAACAGATCAGGATGTGTAAAAATCCCTCTCACATAATTCAGTGAACTACAGACAGACTCAGTGTCTGTGTGGGAAGAATTATGTTGTTGTGAAAACTTGAACTTTAATTAAAACGCAGAAAGAAAACACTCATGTCTCAAGATGCAAACGAGCTTCTTCTGCGATAGTTTTGGCAAAGTTTCTTCAGTCTCGTTTCCACTATGAGAGTCCACAGCACGACACGCCCCTGCTACAGACAGACAGGTGCTGCACACAGTCAGACAGGTGCCTCCCGGTGTCAGACAGGTGCCTCCCGGTGTCAGACAGGTGCTGGGTGTCAGACAGGTGCTGGGTGTCAGACAGGTGCTTCTCGGTGTCAGACAGGTGCTGTGTGTCAGACAGGTGCCGCTCGGTGTCAGACAGGTGCCTCTCGGTGTCAGACAGGTGCTTCTCGGTGTCAGACAGGTGCCTCTCGTGTCAGACAGGTGCCTCCCGGTGTCAGACAGGTGCCTCCCGGTGTCAGACAGGTGCCTCCCGGTGTCAGACAGGTACCTCCCGGTGTCAGACAGGTGCCTCTCGGTGTCAGACAGGTGCCTCTCGGTGTCAGACAGGTGCCTCTCGGTGTGAGACAGGTGCCTCTCGGTATCAGACAGGTGCCTCTCGGTGTCAGACAGGTGCCTCCCGGTGTCAGACAGGTGCCTCCCGGTGTGAGACAGGCGCTGGGTGTCCTCAGAACATCGTGACACTATCTCCCACTAAAGAGACTGACAGCTCCTGCAGGTCGAGCCCATCACATCCACTCTGCAGACGTATGGACACACAGGAGCTGAACGAGAGGAAGAGGAGAGGAAGAGGAGAGGAAGAGGAGCAGGGAGGATGTACAGACAGATGAGCAGATAGGAGCTGACGAAAGATGCATTGAGGAGGAAACAGTGCCATGAATCTCGAATAAGGAGAGAGAGGCAGAGGGAGGGACAAAGACGTTAAAAGTGCAGCGTCGCATCAGGAAAACCAACATTTTGACTCACTGTGGTTGTTATAATTTAACCCTGGAGAACCAAAAACCCTTTTCTTCTTTGGAAAATTATGAATATTGCATTAAATCACTGCTATAACGTCACTGAACACTGAAATATCCATGTTTTCAATTTTAACCCTTTGGAGCAGGGACAAATTTGACCCATTGGACTCGCAAATGTATCCAAAAAGATTATAAAACATACTTCAAGCTATTACTAAAAAGATTAACAAAAAACACAATTTTAGACAATTTTGTTTGGGTCATTTTCCATCTTGTCACTATCACTGTGGCTCATTTTAGTTCAATATTCATCCACTAGGTGTCGCTATGCAGGGGCCAGAAGTGTCACTCTGGGCTTTTTGAATCTTTTGAATTGAATTTTTTTTCATTTTTCGTATCAGCGATTAACTGTGGCCAAATTTGACCCCGTGGTTTCTCCAGGGTAAAAGGTCATTGCTCTTTTGTGGTATTTACAACCATTTTTCTACCTGTGAATGTGACGGATTGGTTCTCATTTTTAAGGCCAGGCATCAAAACTTGGCTCTGAGTGAGTAAGTACCGGTACCGAACACGTCAGGTCTCCAGTGCGAAACCTTCAGTGTCTCAAAGTCAAACAGTGTCATAATAAATCCACCTCCGGTCACAGTCGACAGTGTCTGAGTAAAACTGGAGCCAAACAGATAAAATGAACCAAACTCTGCTAAAGTCGTCCTCCTCGTTGTTCCTGATAAAACGTGGAAGTTAATGTGGAGCATGTCTGCGTAAAGATATAAACGAGTCAGCCTAAAGTTCTCCATCCTCCTCCGGTGCTCAGGTAATCCTGTAGAAAAAGCAAGTGCTCCATAGCGCGTTTGCCCTCTGCTCCGGCCCATTTTACCCCAGTCGTATCAACTAATTCTACACTAAATATCCCTCAAGAGGCAGAATATTCATATACAGAATATACACGACCCTTTTTGAGTGAGCGCACTAATCGAGATCGAGCGATAATGTTTTTTTCGTGGCTGATGCTGATACGATTGTTTAGAATCCAGAGGCTGATAACCTGCGGATGTTTTGCACAGAGCCAAGGCAAGAGGCGAGTTTATCTGTACAGCACAAGTCGTACACAGAGTAATAAAGTGTTTTAAGGAATAAGGACAAATCAAAATATAAATGATCACGAATAATCATCATGAAATGAACTTTAAAGGAGAAAAGTGCAGAATAAAAACCTTTCAGTCACAAGCAGCGAAACAGAATCATTTGATCCTGGATTTAAACATCGTCAAAGTCGAGACTGTGTCACATCTTCAGGAAGAATGTTCCAGGTTTAAACTGCAACGAACTGGACACATGTGTGAAGTACTTTTAGTCCTGGTTTAGTCCTGGTTTAGTCCTGGTTCAGTCCTGGTTTAGTCCTGGTTCAGTCCTGGTTTAGTCCTGGTTTAGTCCCGGTTTAGTCCCGGTTCAGTCCTGGTTTAGTCCTGGTTTAGTCCTGGTTTAGTCCTGGTGTAGTCCTGGTTCAGTCCTGGTTTAGTCCCGGTTCAGTCCTGGTTTAGTCCTGGTTTAGTCCCGGTTTAGTCCCGGTTCAGTCCTGGTTTAGTCCTTGTTTAGTCCTGGTTCAGTCCTGGTTTAGTCCCGGTTCAGTCCTGGTTTAGTCCTGGTTTAGTCCCGGTTTAGTCCCGGTTCAGTCCTGGTTTAGTCCCGGTTTAGTCCTGGTTCAGTCCTGGTTTAGTCCTGGTTCAGTCCTGGTGTAGACCTGGTTTAGTCCTGGTTTAGTCCTGGTTTAGTCCTGGTTTAGTCCTGGTTCACTCCTCAGTCTGTGAGATGTTCTTGTGGCTCTCACATGTGGGAGATGTTCTTTGGTTCATGGAGAGACTTGTTCACACAGAGACACAGGACACATGTGTGAAGTACTTCACCTGACACAGGACACATGTGTGAAGTACTTCACCTGACACAGGACACATGTGTGAAGTACTTCACCTGACACAGGACACATGTGTGAAGTACTTCACCTGACACAGGACACATGTGTGAAGTACTTCCTGGTTCTAGTCAGACCTGAGCAGCAGTGTTCTATCTGGATGTACTGTTCTGTCTTAAGGCTCGTTTGCAGAGGCCAGTGAGACGTTACAGTCGTCTAACCTCCTGGAGACAGATGCAGGATAAGTCTCTCTGAGTCTGGTTTTGACAGTTTATCTTTGATTTTTGACGTGTTTTTAGATGTAAAAAGCTGCAGATGTTATTGATTTGATGTGACTGTTAAAGTTCAAGTCTGAGTCCTTTATTACCTCCTGATTTCTGCCTGATTTGAAGGTTTTAGAGACACTGGAGGTGACTCTGACACTTTCTCTATGTTTCTGTGGGTCAAAGACTATGACTTCAGTTTGATTATTTTTCCCAAATTTCATGTCATTTTAATTCACCTACAGTTCCTTTCAACCAAAAACCTTCAAGACAACCACATAGTCACACTTTGAGCAGTTCTCAATTTGCATTAAAGTGTTTATATAAAGCTTTCCGTTGCTCTTTACGCAGATCATTTCTAGAATCATCTAGAGCCTTTTCAGCTCCTCCACTGAACTAAAGCTAAAAGGAGCTGTAAACTACCACTTTGTGACATCACAAGGTGGAACAGAGCAATTTTAGGTTTGGAGATGTAACAAAACACAACTCTAGGTCTGTTTTTGAGGAGGTAACAGCTTTAAAACATGACTTCAACCTCACAAACTGTCATGATCCATGTTTTCCTGTTCCTGTTTTTGCCTCCTGTGTCTCCTCTCCCCCTTCCTCACCTGTCTGACTCCGGAGCTGGGCGGAGCTCTGGCTCCTCCCGCACGCACCTGCAGCTCATCGACCCTGATCAGCACCACCTGCGGGAATAAAGAGGGCCAGCTCCAGTGACTCGGGGCTAGTCCGTCTGCGTGCCAACACTCCTGCTCCCGGATTACCCCAGCTCCTGCGCCTCTGGTCCTGCTCCTGCCTCCCGCCTCGTCTTCTCGGTATAGTCCTGCCTTGCCTTGTCTTCGCACTTCCCTGCACTCTGATCACTGCTCCTTGCTCCCGGCTCCACGTCCTGCGTCCCCGACTTACCTGCTCCTCGCTCCCAGCTTCACGTCCCGCCTCTCCGGCTTGCCTACTCCTGGTTCCTGGTTCCACGTCCTGCTCCTGTGTCTCCAGTCCCCGTTTGCCGCATATCTGACTTTATTGAACGTATTTTGTGCACTATTGTAAATAAACACTGTTAAACCGCTCCTGGTCTGCATTTTGGTCCGCTTCACCCCACATTACGACACAAACATGCATTTCGTGTAAGAACCTTTAAGGCAGATCGCTAAATTTGCTGAAAAAGTGCAAATATCGGCCAAACTACAGCACATATCCGTCTGTCTCTGTCACTATCGTAAAGTCTGTACCTCCCGGTGTAGTTGAAACCCTGACCTTTATGCGTGAGGTAAAGTGGGAGGCGGCACGGACTATAGGGTGGGCATTATAAAGGGTAATGAGTCCCCCGGTGCCCACACATCTGCATAAATAAACACGGAGCCGCTCTGATCCGCACTTTGAAGAGCGATGAAAGGACGATAATGGGCCGGGGTCTGTGGGGGACGCTGTGCGACCAAACAGGTGCTACATGTTCCACCACGGGACAAGTACAGACGCTCGCTCATCGGTATGTACTGGGCGACCGTAGGTGGTGGTGGAGTGTTTGTCCATTGATCTGAAGGTTGGTGGTGGCTGCGGTTGTGTCCTTGGGCAAGACACTTCACCCCTCGCCCCCGTGTCTGAATGTGTTTGATGGTGAGAGGCTCCTTTGAGTGGAGCTGTGTAAAAATGTGACCCTTTTTCATGAAGGCGAAGAAACTGGCAGTGAAATGAGTTATAATTCTGACTTAAAGAGGCTATGGAAGAAGAAGGAGGAGAAGAAGAAGGAGGTGAAAAAGAAGGAGGAGAAGAAGGAGAAGAAGGAGAAGAAAGAGGAGAAGAAGAAGAAGAAGAAGGAGAAGAAGAAGGAGAAGGAGAAGAAGAAGGAGGAGAAGAAGGAGAAGAAGGAGAAGAAGGAGAAGAAAGAGGAGAAGAAGAAGAAGGAGAAGAAGAAGAAGAAGGAGAAGAAGAAGAAGGAGAAGGAGGAGAAGAAGAAGAAGGAGAAGAAGAAGGAGAAGAAGGAGAAGAAGAAGAAGAAGAAGAAGAAGAAGGAGAAGAAGGAGAAGAAGAAGGAGAAGAAGGAGAAGAAGAAGGAGAAGAAGGAGGAGAAGAAGAAGGATTAGTGTAGGAATAAATCAAGTTTCACAAGGACTCAGTCAGAATAAGGAGGAGAAGAGGAGAAGAAAGAAGAAGAAAGAGAAGGAGAAGAAGAAGAAGGAGAAGGAGGAGAAGAAGAAGAAGGAGAAGAAGAAGGAGAAGAAGGAGAAGAAGAAGGAGAAGAAGGAGAAGAAGAAGAAGGAGAAGAAGGAGAAGAAGGAGAAGAAGAAGGAGAGAGAGGAGGAGAAGAAGAAGAGAAGAAGGAGGAGAAGAAGAAGGATTAGTGTAGGAATAAATCAAGTTTCACAAGGACTCAGTCAGAATAAGGAGGAGAAGAAGGAGAAGAAGAAGGAGAAGAAGAAGGAGAAGAAGAAGAAGGAGGAAAAGAAGGAGAAGAAGAAGGAGAGAAGAAGGAGGAGAAGAAGAAGGAGAGAAGAAGGAGGAGAAGAAGAAGGAGAAGAAGAAGAAGGAAGGAGAAAGAAGAAAGAGAAGAAGAGAAGAAGAAGAAGAAGAAGAAGAAGGAGGAGAAGAAGAAGAAGAAAGGAAGGAAGAGAAGAAGAAGAAGAAAGAAGAAGGAGAAGAAGAAGAAGAAGAAAGAAGAAGAAAGGAGAAGAAGAAGAAGACGAAGAAGAAGAAGAAGAAGAAGAAGAAGAAGAAGGAGAAGAAGAAGGAGAAGAAGAAGGAGAAGGAGAAGAAGAAGAAGAAGAAGAAGAAGGAGGAGAAGAAGAAGAAGAGAAGAAGGAGGAGAAGAAGAAGAAGAAGAAGGAGGAGAAGAAGAAGAAGACGAAGAAGAAGAAGAAGAAGAAGGAGAAGAAGAAGGAATAAATCAAGTTTCACGAGGACTCAGCCAGAACTAAACCCGAACTAAAAACTGGACTTAACCAGGACCAGGACCGTCCTGGATTAAACAAAAACTGAAAAGACTTAACACAACCACAAAAGACTCAAAATCACCAGAAAAATAAATAAATAAATAACACAACCAAAAGAAACTTAACACAGCCAAAAAAGACTTAACACCACTAGAAAAGACTTAACACAACCAGAAAATACTTAAAATAACCAGAAAATACTTAACACACCAGAAAAAACGTAAAACAACCACGAAAGACTCAAAGCCACCAGAAAAAATAATTAACACAAACAGAAGAAACTTAACACAACCAGAAAAGACTTAACACAACTAAAAGAGACTTAACACAAGCAGAAAATACTTAAATCCACCAGAAAAGACTTAACTGGCTTTGATAAACTTCACAAAGTGGTAATGTCTTTGGTGGTTTGGTGCAATGTGCAATACTCATGAAATGAATATGAAAATTAAAATTTCTTTGTAAAAATATTTGTGAAAACTAAAAGCCAAGAACACAATATAAACCTAACACTAATGCTAACTGAAAAATAGATGACATAATGTTGAAGCCACTTGTTTTAAGAAGAATGGCATCTAACTGTACAATAAGAAAATACATGTCCTGGTACCACAGACTGAGGACCATACGGGTCTTTACTTTACAGAATCGTATCTGCTTCGCCCCATGTTCTCATCCCGCTCTCAGACTTTGTTTGTACCTCGTCTCAGACTCGCAGGCCTCCACGTCTCACTCCGCTCTGACATTCGGCTGTGACTGTGCCCTCTCCAGCCCCACCTCAGGAGTGACAGCCAGCCCATCATTAACCTCTCTGCGAGACTCCACGACACTCCCTGATCCTGCGGGGACTATTTTCTCTGTTACACCGTGAGCCAGGGCCTATATATAAACCGTGATAGAGCCGTAAACGCAGGTATAGGCTCCGGCTTTACTATGTGCTGTAAATTACACATTAAAGAGGTTCTGTGTAATCTGACCTTTTGAAAACACCTCAGTCGCCCAACAGTGAAGCAAAGGTCATCACGCAGCGAGGCCCAGGCTGGATTTGGGCTCGGAATAAGTGCGAAATAATCAACGTTTTTAGCCTGGACTGATTAGGATTTTACATTATGTTTGGATGGCACTAGTTTACGTCTTATTAAACATTTACAGATCAAAGTATTAACACATTTGGCAATAAATGCAAACTGTTTTTAGCGTTAAGATGAACCATTATATTTGTTTTTACCAGTGTCCAGATGATTACAGCTGAAACATCTCTACGCTGGCCCCCTGCTGGACGAATGAGAGAAGACAGCGTCCAGGATATTTATCAGGATTTTGAAATAAAAGAAAATACAAGAAAAAAAAGAAACACATAGAGCCCAGACAGAGGATCCAAAGAGTGCAGACGGAGGACACATAGAGCGCAGACGGAGGACACATAGAGCGCAGACGGAGGACACATAGGGCGAAGACGGAGGACTCATAGAGCGCAGACGGAGGACACAAAGAGCGCAGACGGAGGACACATAGAGTGCAGACAGAGGACACATAGAGCGCAGACAGAGGACACATAGAGCGCAGACGGAGGACACATTGAGCGCAGACAGAGAATCCAAAGAGCGCAGACAGAGGACACATAGAGCGCAGATAGAGGACACATAGAGCGCAGACGGAGGACACATAGAGCGCAGACGGAGGACACATAGAGCGCAGACAGAGAATCCAAAGAGCGCAGACAGAGGACACATAGAGCGCAGATAGAGGACACATAGAGCGCAGACGGAGGACACATAGAGCGCAGACAGAGGACCCTGAGAGCGCAGACAGAGGACACACAGAGAGCGCAGACGGAGGACACATAGAGCGCAGACAGAGGACACATAGAGCGCAGACAGAGGACACATAGAGCGCAGACAGAGGACACATAGAGCGCAGACAGAGGACTCATAGAGCGCAGACAGAGGACCCTGAGAGCGCAGACAGAGGACACACAGAGCGCAGACGGAGGACACATAGAGCGCAGACAGAGGACACATAGAGCGCAGACAGAGGACACATAGAGCGCAGACGAGGACACACAGAGCGCAGACGGAGGACACATAGAGCGCAGACAGAGGACACACAGAGCGCAGACGGAGGACACATAGAGCGCAGACAGAGGACACATAGAGCGCAGACGGAGGACACACAGAGCGCAGACAGAGGACACATAGAGCGCAGACGGAGGACACATAGAGCGCAGACGGAGGACACATACAGCGCAGACGGAGGACACATAGAGCGCAGACAGAGGACTTACAGAGCGCAGACGGAGGACACATAGAGCGCAGACAGAGGACTCACAGAGCGCAGACGGAGGACACATAGAGCGCAGACGGAGGACACATAGAGCGCAGACGGAGGACACATAGAGCAGGAGCCGGAGCAGCTGCACACACAGGCCTGATGCGTCCTGGCTCTTAGTTTTTGTCTCAGAGGAGCTGCATTGTTCTGGACTTTCTGTAAACGCTGCAGGGAGCCCTGATCCAGCCTCACAGACAAAAAATTACAATAATCCAGACGCCACTTTACAAATGTGTGGACGACTTTTTCAAAATCTGCCTGTGGAGGGTCAGGATTTACTTTAGCAAAGAGCCTCAGCTGAAAGAAGTCCAGAGGCACAAAGACCGCTGTGTCTCTGGACTGACCTGTGGCGTCATTAGCTGCATATTAATATATATATTTAGTAACAACATGCATTAGTCTGTGTGTGTCTCATGTCCCTGAGGAAAAGCTCCTCTTACACTGGGCACTTTATGTCGCGAGGGACAAGCTGATATTGTCACTTGACGAATAAGCCGCGAGTTTGAAGCCCGGAGATTGGTCCGGCTCAGACCTGGACCTGTGTCTGGCTGCAGTGATAAGACTCACACAGAGGGAGGCGCTAATCCAAACCTAACTCCTCCAATGCTGAGCTGCACTACACCATCAAGATGATTCAGCACGATGGAACAACGATAAATGTTTAGGAGAGAGATTACCTCCCACTGGAGCTCAGGCCTGAATTAGCTCCTGATAACGCGGCTGTATTTTCACCGGGCGTTTACCTATAGACACGTTCTGATTCATGCAGCTTTTATGAAACAAGGAAGTCAGTTCTCCCCTTCAGCGCCGCGTTCGCTCGATGTACATTCACACAACAGTTTTATCTTTCCAAAGCCTGCGCTCAAATCTGTTGTGTTTTTTCCTCGTCTAATCTAAAAAGTGTCTCGTGTTGTCTCTGTGCTTAGAATCTCCATGTTCTGCTGCCAAACTAAATTAAATGCGGAAACAAATATCGTAGGGCCAGAAGAGAGATTTTTTCCTTTTTTTCCCTCCTCGTCTCAGATACACGGAGGTATAGACCAGCGCATCACACTTCATTTCCTCCCGCTGCTCTTTCTGTTGCTGAATCAACATGGCGGTGGCCCGAGATAGCACTGTGCTCTGTCAAGATAATGTCCTCAAGTGTAATTTTACAGAGGCTGCTCGCTGCTAAACTGGACAACAATGTGCGTGTGTGTTTGTGTGTTTTGTGAGTTTGTGTGGTTTTCTCAGTGTAGTTTTTTTAATATATTCACTGGTGCTCCATGTCTGTAACCCTCAGCTGGAGGGAGCAGGAAAAACAGGCTGACTGGGTGAACACACACGGTTTTCAGTGCGACGAGTCAGATAAATAAATGGTTATATTTTTCTGTAACGCTTTTTCACCTTCCAGGCACTCGTACAGCAGTATTCATCTGTGAGAGCTGGAATTGCACCACCAACCTGTGGGTCAGTGGCTGCTCAACCAGTGATATTTATGTTAAGAGTGGGATTCAGACCGCCAACCTTCAGCTCTACCACCGGAGCTGATTTAGAGCAGTGTTTCTAAACAAAAGCAAATGAGTCCGTTGCTGATTCTTCATTTGTTTCTTTCTTAAATCTCCTCTGTGCGTCTCTGTGCTTCGTTCACCTCCGCAGGGTCGCCGGGCGCTCCCTTACAGATAAGGTGAGGAGCTCGGAGTAGAGCCACTGCTCCTCCACGTGGAGAGGAGCAGCTGAGGAGGTTCGGATGTCTGCTGTGGTCTGCTCTTCTTTTATTTGGACAGGGACAGTGCACGACATTAACCTTAAAAAACAGGAAAGATGTTTGATCCCAGGTTAAGAACAGTTTGGTGTAGATGGATGAAAGACGTGTGAACATATATAACACCAAATACAACACATATCGCCCCTTAAATCTGATATTTTCAAAAAAATATTCAGTTCAGACGCACAAATACACAACCAAACCACATTATTCACACACATAATCAGTCAGTTTCAGATATCTCCTGGACGTCTCCCTGAGGAGGTGTTCTGAGCATGTCTCACTGAAACGAGACACACTGGAGGGACTATGTTTCGCAGCTGGTCTGGGAACGTCCCACTGGAGGAGCTGGGGGACGTGTCTGGGGTGAAGGAAGTCTGGGAGTCGCTGTTAAAGCTCCTACCCTCATGCTCTGGCCCTCGATAAGCAGAACAAATCTGTCAATCAAAAGTTTATGCAAATTAACCCTCTTTTGTTCTGTTTCCATGTACTTTTCAACACTTTTCTGTGCTTATACTCTCATTACAGAGGTGAGAATGAGGCGTATAGCGTATGATCCATAATGTGCGTTTGTGTATAAAGGCTCTTACATGTGGTCAATGCTTTTAGCCTGTTCAGTGCAGCGTGTAGCTAAACGTACGACTCGTGTTTCTGTTGCCTCGATGTGAGCCCTAAATGTCCGCTCCTCACTCTTAATAGGCCCCCATTAAGAAATTATCTCTGGTGCTTTTGTTGCCTTTCTCCAGAAAAACCCTAACTACCAATTAAGTGGTTGTGTGCGTAGATGGCCCATTTGCCTGGCTCTTGGTAATTACGGGTTTGCTCTGCGTTTCTGCCTTCTCTATCTGGCCCTTCTCCCTTTGATTAGGCTGCTCCTGAGTATTACAATCCACAAACTCCGTCACTCTTGCCCCAAATGAGCTGTCATTCCAGCTCTATGCATTTTTCATTTTGCCTGTGGAGAGTGAACGTAGGGCGTCAATCACATCTCTGCACAAAAACGCAACATCTGAGGCTCCGAGTAAATATGTGGAAGGCTCTTCGATGACAGAAACGTATTTTAGACGAGTTTAGATTTCATACTTTCATATGGAATAAAAATAATCTTTGTTTGTGCCTCGTTCTGGGAATTTAAGTAATTTACAAGAGTCTCTTCATACGCCGACTTTAAACACGACGTTCTTGTGTTTGTGTCACATTTTCAGATGGATTGTTGTAACTTCTTTGCAAAAACCTCAAAAAAATCTGGAAAGTCAAAAGAGAACAAACAAACATGCAAACAGGCAAACGACAGAAACGTTACCAGCAGTTTAGTCAAAAAAAGTGCAGGGACGTCTTTTCTTTTTAATGACATTTACAAGTTCAGTCACTTCTTAAGCAGGTGAGCTGGTTCTCAAAACAAAAAAACACCCGCTGAGTGAATTATCAGTGTTATGGGTTTTTTTTTCATGGCGAATACCAATACTAAATGTTTGAGAGAATGACTTATTAATCCTGCAATGTAATAATAATTCAGGAAGTTATTACTCTTGAAGTCTTTTCTAATTATGCTTCTTTGTTCATGCTTTATTACGGTTAAACAGAGATATGTAGTTTTTATAAAGTGTTACCAAACAAACAAAAGATCCATATAAAACATTAAAAACAGGAGCAGGTGTGTCTCTTTTACACATTAGAAGATAATACATGACCACGTCCGGCATCATGAGGCTTCAAAATGGTTCATCGTTTTCTATTAGATGCAACATTTTCAGTTTTTTTCAAAGTATTTTACAAAAAAACTCTGACTCTGAATGTAGAAATGACCTGACGTCCAAACTGACAAAGTGAGAGACCGCAGGGGCATTTGAGGTACTCTTTAGATTGTTTTTTATGTGTTTAAATTACAGGTCGAACATTAATAAAAGTCCAAAGACACATCTCCAGCTTCAGTCAAAACCGTCTTTAATAGTTTTACATCGAGAATCTCCTGTGGCTCCTTTGTGCCGCCGTGTGTCAAGGTCGGCCATTGTCATTCAGCCTGTTCAGCGCCGAGCTTTTTCATACGTGAACGAGCTCGAGAGATAGACGGGACGGGGAGGGGCGGGGCGGACGGCGAGGGGCGGGGTTAGAGAGGGGAGGGGGGGGCAGGTCAATTGATTAGGCCGATACTTTCGCAGATTAGAGCCATCACTCAACGTCGCCATTATCGGTGTCATCGGCTCGTCCCGGTTCGTGCCGCTCGTCCCGGGACACGCCAGCGCCCTTGTGTCTGCTGCGTCGGGGCTGTTTGCCGCCGTCTCCTCACACCGCCGCTCCCGCTCAATGACTTTACCTGATTGGATATATGCAAATGAGGCCAAAATTAAAAGCCACCTGTGAGGAGCCCCCTGTGTGGGACACGCACACACACAGCAGGACAGGTCTCCGGTTATAACCTTCAACTACGCCACGTCCCCTGTTCTCACTATTTTCTTAAATCTAAAGTGACAAATTACTTCATGTTTTTCTACTTTTTGTTTCTGTTTAAAGAGCCTGTAGCTTTAATCCATGTTCTAACGCTGTTTCTTCCTCAAAAAACAGACCTGGAGTTGTGTTTGTGTTCATTTATACGTTGGACTAACCCTTTATTATCAGTCTGTTACATCTCAAAACGCTTTGTCCCACCCTTGTGATGTCATAAAGTGGTTTTTTTTTTTTCACGTTAACAGCTCCTTTCACCTTTAGTTCAGTAGAAATTGACAATTCCAGGAGCTGAAATGATCCAGATGATTCTAAAAACACAGTGGAGCGCTTTCTGTAGGACCACTTGATGACATCACAAGGTGGAACAAAGTGTTTTCAGTCTGAGAGAAGAACGCAGCCAAAATACGTAGGTTGTTTGTGTGTTAAACATCTGTAAATGAAAAAAAAACACAACTCCAGGTCTGTTTGTGATGAGGAAATGACATTTTTTTAGATCAGAAAATGATTAATTATTAAGTAATACGGGAGCTTGAAATGTCCAGCACAGGCCGATCTTTTTTTTTGTCCGAACCTGCTGCGTAAAGAGCAACACACAAAGCTTTATTTGAACACTTTAATGCAAATAAAGAACTGCTCAAAGTGTCATTGTGCGGGTGTCTTGAAGGTTTTTTGGCTATAATTTAACTGTAGGTGAGTTTGTTGTAAATTAAAATGACATAATTTGGGAAAGGAAAAAAAAAAATAGTCAAACTTTGCAATTCCACGGGCTGAAATCATCCAAATGATTCTGGTGAAGGTGTGTGGTGTTTAAAAACACAGTGGAGCACTTTCTGTTTGACCACTTGATGACATCACAAGGTGGAACAGAGTGTTTTTTTTTCAGTTTGAGAGAAAAACTCAGCCTAAATCTGCAGGTTTGTGTGTTGAACATGCGTGAATGAAACAAAACACAGCTCCAGGGAACAGAAAATAGCGTAATATGGGCGCTTTCGTCTCCATGGAAACGACTGCTTTACCTGGAATGTTCCACAGTAGCATTAAACACATACGCCTTGCATTTATTTAATTTCACGTGTAGTTTCTCGACACTTGTACGAGCAGGAGATGACGTCGTACTCGGCTCAGTAGCGTCGTCTTCTTGTCGTAGTTGGTTAAAGCCAAACTGTGGAACATTCTCAGCGACATCTCCATGGAGACAGTATGAAAACGGTGTAAAAGTAGCTGTGATGTGCTCGTGTGTTACTCAGATACACACTGATTCCTTTGAGGAGTTCAGAAGAAAGACTTTTTTAACAGAGACGTGAGCCGCGTGGTTCCGTCCTTCCTCGTGGTCACTTTCATCATCTCGTCCTGATGTTTCGTCGTAAAATCGGGCGAACTGTCGGCAGTGTTCCTCGTTCTGTTACGACTCCACTTAAAACGCGCCTCTGTTTCATGTCCGCTGTGCCCTCTGCTGCTACTTCTTCTAACAGATATCAATTTTAACTTTTTGTTTCATGATACGTCCCCCGTCTCCACACGCCTCGGCCTAATCCTATAGCATCTCCGTGTGTCCGTCCCGTCTCGGTCGCCGTGGTCAGGTTTCCAGTGGTGCCACAAAATGACCACTGTCCCACGGCGAGCAGCAGGCTCTTCACGCTCCTCTTCTCTCTTATCTGCTCCGACTCAGCGCCGTCTGCAACCTGCCCCCCCCCTGCAACCTGCCCCCGTCTAATGCACTTTTCTTCCTTTTCGGAGAGTAAAGTGAAGGTTAAAAACACTCGCGCCGGCTCTGAGGAGAATGGAGATGATCGCATACGTCGTAGTGATGTTTGGACAAGAAGCTAATTTGAATGGATCTATAGACACTGCCGTCGATGTTTATACATAATATTAGCCCAGATTATTACTGAATGACAATATCAGACTGGCTCACTTTACACACTCCACGGATTTCAGAGGGAGGAGGAAAAAAGAAAAGGAGCAAGAGTCCTCAAAAAAAATGTCCCCTGTGCAAGAAACTGAAAACCCACAAATACTATTCTGCACTCGAAAAACAAGGGAATAATCCAAATAACAGCCACGAAAGAGCTTTTTGAGAACCAACACTTGCACGAATCACGTGTCCTGCTCTGACGGGGCCACTACATCCTTCAGATAAAGTGTTATATAAACCGAGTGTCGTAACGTCAGGGGGATCAAAGATACAGACTCGGGGTAAAAGTTTGACAGAGATTAATACCAAAAAGGAAATGTGGATGTTGGTTGACAGCGCAGGTCGTAGAGAGCTGGGTCGTAGGTTGAGGTGTTTGAACCGGTCGTAGGAAGCTGGGTCGGAGGAAGAAACGGGATCTGGCAAAAAACGAGAAACCCATCTGAGTACTGCGACAGTAATCACAAAAACTACACTGAGCCAAGCGAAACTGTACCACAGAGGACACACTGACGATCTCTTTGTGCTCCCGAGGTGTGGAGGTTTGAGCGCTCTGCAGGTGAGTAGTGGGTGGGGCCAGAGTCTCCGCCCAGCTCCAGGTAAGGACACAGAGGGGAGGAGGAAAGACGGCACAGAAAACACAGGGACAGACTGGGATCTTGACACTAAGAGAAGTATTATGTTGAAAGTATAGTAGAAGTATTATAAATAAGAGAATTTGAAGAGAAGCAAGAAACACGATGAAAGCAGCAGGTAAACCTAATTTTTGACATAGCGTTAAGGTTTGCCGTTATCGTCCCTTTCTCTGCATTTGACCCATTCTTCAGTGATGCTGCGGCACATCGTCAGGAGCAGGGGGCGCCGTAGTACAGCGTCCAGAGACATCGCTCCGATCTTGAGGCTTGGTCGGGATTACCTCAGATGGAGGATTGTGCCTGGTTTGGGTGGAGGAAACGCACTCAGACAGAAGAAAAAGTCTGCAGAGACATGCCTGGGGATTGAACCTGGAACCTTCTTGCTGTGAGGTGAGCGTTCTAGCTACTCAGCCATTATGACATAACACGTCAAACGAACAGGGCTGAGTTATAAGGTCATAGAGTTATTTATTGTTGCTAAAAAAACGCAGACTCATGGAAAACACAAGTGGAGTTTTGTGATATATATAGATAAAAACATGAAGAAATCACAAACTTTGGGCAGATGTTCGACTGTTTCGGTCCATGATGTCACGATATCACGAACCTAAACCTCGTTCATATATTAACACAGGCCTTGGGAAAGTCGTGACGTCATCTGAAAGCTGCCGTACATAATTCTCTTCTCCCCAGTGCCCTGCTGTGACCCAGCGGCCCTTCACACTATTCTTCCCTCTTATCTCCTATCGTCAGCGCTCCTCAAAGCTGCCCAAGTCTAATTCACCTTTCTTTTCTTTCTCCTCCATCCCTTTATTTCTTCTCCCTCTTTCACCGTGGGAGACTAGCATGGGGTTGGAAATCTCCTCTCTCCTGCAGGCAACCCCGGTAAATCTCTGTAAGCTTTGCCTCCCCTGCCATATACCTTTAGATTGAAGGCCACCTCCCCAAAGGTCACTGAGCACAACTGATCCCCTGTATTCTCTTTATCCCCGAAGACTGGGATGAGACTGCGGCAGAGGCGAGGCGGGGGCAGGGGAATGAAGAAATGTGGCAGGCATGGGAGTCTGAGGGAGCAGTCAGCCTACGCTCAGACCATGGGTTTGACCAGGGGCGGGCCAGTCGTTGAGTCCGGGGGACAGGTCTGTACATCGCCGGGGGGGCAGGGCGATGCAGAGGAGCAAAAGGTAAGACTCCTGGCCGAGGGAGCAGTGTCCGAGCTGAAAATTATACCCATTCCGTTTGAGAGCCATAGCAGATACAGAGTGACTGCTTTCCAAATTTAATCTGCCAGAAATTAGTGATTACCTGCTAAAAATTCATTATTCTCGCTAGCGGACAACTCAAAGTCAGGCGCAGGAATGAGGGTCAGAATTAATCCCAAACCGTGAAAGCCAGGTGTGCCATACAAATCACTGCTGTCCTTGTCAGAAATCACTTCCCGAACAGACTTTCGCACCTTTTTTTTCCACATAATACAAATCTAAATGT
>JAIEZT010001368.1:34906464-34983458 GCA_019594935.1 Periophthalmus modestus
CGGTGTCAGACAGGTGCCTCTCGGTGTCGACAGACAGGTGCCCGGTGTTTCAGACAGGTGCCCTCAGACCGGGGTGGTCAGACAGGTGCCTCCCGGTGTCAGACAGTTGCCTCTGTCAGACAGTGCCTCTCGGTGTAGGTGTCACACAGGTGTGCTGGGTGTCAGACAGGTACTTCCCGGTGTCAGACAGGTGCCTCTCGGTGTGAGACAGGTGCCGCCCGGAGTCAGACAGGTGCTGGGTGTCAGACAGGTGCTTCCCGGTGACTCCCGGTGTCAGACAGGTGCCTCCCGGTGTCAGACAGGTGCTGGGTGTCAGACAGGTGCCTCTCGGTGTCAGACAGGTGCCTTCCGGTGTTAGACAGGTGCTGTGTGTCAGACAGGTGCCTCTGCGGTGTCAGACAGGTGCCTCCGGTGTCCCGGTGTGTGAGACAGGCGCTGGGTGTCCTCAGAACATCGTGACACTATCTCCCACTAAAGAGACTGACAGCTCCTGCAGGTCGAGCCCATCACATCCACTCTGCAGACGTATGGACACACAGGAGCTGAACGAGAGGAAGAGGAGAGGAAGAGGAGAGGAAGAGGAGCAGGGAGGATGTACAGACAGATGAGCAGATAGGAGCTGACGAAAGATGCATTGAGGAGGAAACAGTGCCATGAATCTCGAATAAGGAGAGAGAGGCAGAGGGAGGGACAAAGACGTTAAAAAGTGCAGCGTCGCATCAGGAAAATCAACATTTTGACTCACTGTGGTTGTTATAATTTAACCCTGGAGAACATAGAAACCCTTTTTCTTCTTTGGAAAATTATGAATATTGCTTATATCACTGCTATAACTTCACTGAACACTGAAATATCCATGTTTCAATTTTAACCCTTTGGGCGCAGGGACAAATTTGACCCATTGGACTCGAAATTTATCCAAAAAGATTATAAAACATACTTCAAGCTGTTACTCAAAAGATTAACAAAAAAGACAATTTTAGACCATTTTGTTTGGGTCATTTTCCATCTTGTCACTATCACTGTGGCTCATTTTAGTTCAATATTCATCCACTAGGTGTCCGCTATGCAGGGGCCAGAAGTGTCACTCTTTGAATCTTTTGAATTGAATTTTTTTTTCATTTTTCGTATCAGCGATTAACTGTGGCCAAATTTGACCCCGTGGCTTCTCCAGGGTAAAAGGTCATTGCTGTTTTGTGGTATTTACAACCATTTTTCTACCTGTGAATGTGACGGATTGGTTCTCATTTTTAAGGCCAGGCATCGAAACTTGGCTCTGAGTGAGTAAGTACGGGTACCGAACACGTCAGGTCTCCAGTGCGAAAACCTTCAGTGTCTCAAAGTCAAACAGTGTCATAATAAATCCACCTCCGGTCACAGTCGACAGTGTCTGAGTAAAACTGGAGCCAAAACAGATAAAATGAACCCAAACTCTGCTAAAGTCGTCCTCCTCGTTGTTCCTGATAAAACGTGGAAGTTAATGTGGAGCATGTCTGCGTAAAGATATAAACGAGTCAGCCTAAAGTTCTCCATCCTCCTCCAGTGCTCAGGTAATCTGTAGAAAAAGCAAGTGCTCCACAGCGCCACCTCTGACTGGACCTGACGTCTGATGCCTTCTACACTGGACCCTGGTTTATCTCGGGGTTTATGTTCTAAAAATAACCCGCAATACATGAAATCCGCAATTTTACAATTATTCTCTCTGTTTCTTGTCTGTAAAACCCCTCACCACACACTTTATACACTTTTCTCACACAGACATTAACATTTTCTCACATTTCTCTCTTGTTTAAACACAAAGTTCAAACCTTCGTCGGTGCCTTTGTCGGTGCAGAACGTTTCATCGACATTGTGGGTTTTGTCGGGGAGAAAACTTGCAAACATACAGCACTTCAGAGTCACACTGATCCAACATTTATGTAAATTTGTCTGACACATTCTGTACTGTACAGGAGACACGGAGGAGACTGATGGACAATGGTCTACAGTCCCTCAGCCAATCAGGACGCAGAACACAATGGTCCACAGTCCCTCAGCCAATCAGGACACAGAACACAAAGGTCTACAGTCCCTCAGCCAATCAGGACGCAGAACACAATGGTCTACAGTCCCTCAGCAAATCAGGACGCAGAACACAATGGTCTACAGTCTCTCAGCCAATCAGGACGTAGGACACAATGGTCTACAGTCCCCTCAGCCAATCGCCACAGTCTTAACGTCCCCACGCTTCCTCGTGGATCTGTCTTATCTCTCACCATTTAAAGCGGTTTGGATCGTCTCTAAAGAAAAAGAGACTCGTGGCTCGGCGTGTGCGTTTATTATCGTCTATTTTCCGAGTAAATTTCCAGGCACATTTAGCGAATTTAGCTCTGAACCTGAGACTCAGAGCTGCGTTTTGCCCTCTGCTCCGGCCCAGTTTACCCCAGTTTTTATCAGCAAATTCTACACTAAATATCCCTCAAGAGGCAGAATATACATATCCAGAATATACACGACCCTTTTTGAGTGAGCGCACTAATCGAGATCGAGCGATAATGTTTTTTCGTGGCTGATGCTGATACGATTGTTTAGAATCCAGAGGCTGATGTTTTGTACAGAGCCAAGGCAAGAGGCGAGTTTATTTGTAAGTCGTACACAAAGTAATAAAGTGTTTTAAGGAATAAGGACAAATCAAAACATAAATGATCACAAATAATCATCATAAAATTAAAATTAAAGGAGAAAAGAGCAGAATAAAAACCTTCCAGTCACAAGCAGCGAAACAGAATCATTTGATCCTGGATTTAAACATCGTCAAAGTCGAGTCTGTGTCACATCTTCACGAAGAATGTTTCAGGTTTTAACTGCAACGAACTGGACACATGTGAGAAGTACTTTTAGTCCTGGTTTAGTCCTGGTTTAGTCCCGGTTTAGTCCTGGTTTAGTCCCGCTTTAGTCCTGGTTTAGTCCTGGTTTAGTGCTGGTTTAGTCCTGGTTTAGTCCTGGTTTAGTCCCAGTTTAGTCCCGGTTTAGTCCCGCTTTAGTCCTGGTTTAGTCCTGGTTTAGTCCTGGTTTAGTCCTGGTTCAGTCCTGGTTTAGTCCTGGTTTAGTCCTGGTTCAGTCCTGGTTTAGTCCTGGTTTAGTCCTGGTTTAGTTGAAGGTTTTAGAGACACTGGAGGTGACTCTGACACTTTCTCTATGTTTCTGTGGGTCAAAGACTAAAACTTCAGTTTGATTATTTTTCCCAAATTTCATGTAATTTTAATTCACCTTCAGCTCCTTTCAACCAAAAACCTTCAAGACAACCACATAGTCACACTTTGAACAGATCTCTATTTGCATTAAAGTGTTTCTATAAAGCTTTGTGTTGCTCTTTACGCAGATCATTTCTAGAATCATCTGGATCCATTTCAGCTCCTCCACTGAACTAAAGCTAAAAGGAGCTGTAAACTACCACGTTGTGACATCACAAGGTGGAACAGAGCAGTTTTAGGTTTGGAGATGTAACAAAACACAACTCTAGGTCTGTTTTTGAGGAGGTAACAGCTTTAAAACATGACTTCAACCTCACAAACTGTCATGATCCATGTTTTCCTGTTCCTGTTTTTGCCTCCTGTGTCCTCCTCTCCCCCTTCCTCACCTGTCTGACTCCGGAGCTGGGCGGAGCTCTGGCTCCTCCCGCACGCACCTGCAGCTCATCGACCCTGATCAGCACCACCTGCTGGAATAAAGAGGGCCAGCTCCAGTGACTCGGGGCTAGTCCGTCTGCGTGCCAACACTCCTGCTCCCGGATTACCCCAGCTCCTGTGCCTCTGGTCCTGCTCCTGCCTCCCTTCCCGGTATAGTCCTGCCTTGCCTTGTCTTCGCACTTCCCTGCACTCTGATCACTGCTCCTCGCTCCCGGCTCCATGTCCTGCGTCCCCGACTTACCTGCTCCTCGCTCCCGGCTTCACGTCCCGCCTCTCCGGCTCGCCTACTCCTGGTTCCTGGTTCCACGTCCTGCTCCTGTGTCTCCAGCCCCGTTTGCCGCATATCTGACTTTATTGAACGTATTTTGTGCACTATTGTAAATAAACACTGTTAAACCGCTCCCGGTCTGCATTTTGGTCCGCTTCACCCCACATTACGACACAAACATGCATTTCGTGTAAGAACCTTTAAGGCAGATCGCTAAATTTGCTAAGAAAGTGCAAATATCGGCCAAACTACAGCACATATCCGTCTGTCTCTGTCACTATCGTAAAGTCTGTACCTCCCGGTGTAGTTGAAACCCTGACCTTTATGCGTGAGGTAAAGTGGGAGGCGGCGCGGACTATAGGGTGGGCATTATAAAGGGTAATGAGTCCCCCGGTGCCCACACATCTGCATAAATAAACACGGAGCCGCTCTGATCCGCACTTTGAAGAGCGATGAAAGGACGATAATGGGCCGGGGTCTGTGGGGGACGCCTGTGCGACCAAACAGGTGCTACATGTTCCACCACGGGACAAGTACAGACGCTCGCTCATCGGTATGTACTGGGCGACGGTAGGTGGTGGTGGAGTGTTTGTCCATTGATCTGAAGGTTGGTGGTGGCTGCGGTTGTGTCCTTGGGCAAGACACTTCACCCCTCGCCCCCGTGTCTGAATGTGTTTGATGGTGAGAGGCTCCTTTGAGTGGAGCTGTGTAAAAATGTGACCGTTTATCATGAAGGCGAAGAAACTGGCAGTGAAATGATTTATAATTCTGACTTAAAAAGGCTTTGGAAGAAGAAGAAGGAGAAGAAGAAGGAGGAGAAGAAGAAGAAGGAGAAGAAGAAGAAGAAGGAGGAGAAGAAGGATTAGTGCAGGAATAAATCAAGTTTCACGAGGACTCAGTCAGAACTAAAAACTGGACTTAACCAGGACCAGGACCGTCCTGGATTAAAGAAAGTCTACACCAGGTTAGGGACAGCTCACGTTCAGCAAATCATACAAATACAACCAGAAAAGACTTAACACAACCAGAAAAGACTTAACACAACCAGAAAAGACTTAACACAACTAGAAAAGACTTAGCACAACCTGAAAAGACTTAACACAACCAGAAAAGACTCCAAATCACCAGAAAAAAAAAAAAAAAAATTAACACAACCAGAAGAAACTTAACACAGCCAAAAAAGACATCACATAACTAGAAAAGACTTAACACGACCAGAAAAGACTTAAGAGAATCAGAAAACACTTAAAACAACCAGCAAATACTTAAAACAACCACAAATGACTCAAACCCACCAGAAAAAAATAATTAACACGAACAGAAGAAACTTAAGACAACCACAAAAGACTTAACACAACTAGAAGAGACTTAACACAACTAGAAGAGACTTAACACAACTAGAAGAGACTTAACACAACTAGAAGAGACTTAACACAACTAGAAAAGACTTAACACAAGCAGAAAAGACTTAACACAACTAGAAAGAACTTGACACAGTCAGAAAAGACTTAACACAACTAGAAGAGACTTAACACAAGCAGAAAATACTTAAATCCACCAGAAAAGACTTAACTGGCTTTGATAAACTTCACAAAGTAATAACGTCTTTGGTGGTTTGGTGCAATGTGCGACATTCATGAAATGAATATGAAAATAAAAATTTCTTTGGAAAAAATATTTGTGAAAACTAAAAGCCAAGAACACAATATAAACTATAAAAATAAATAAATATTAGAAATAAAAATAGATGACATAATGTTGAAGCCACTTGTTTTAAGAAAAATGGCATCTAACTGTACAATAAGAAAATACATGTCCTGGTACCACAGACTGAGGACCATACGGGTCTTTACTTTACAGAATCTGCTTCGCCCCATGTTCTCATCCCCCTCTCAGACTTTGTTTTACCTCGTCTCAGACTCGCAGGCCTCCACGTCTCACTCCGCTCTGACATTCGGCTGTGACTGTGCCCTCTCCAGCCCCACCTCAGGAGTGACAGCCAGCCCATCATTAACCTCTCTGCGAGACTCCACGACACTCCCTGATCCTGCGGGGACTATTTTCTCTGTTACACCGTGAGCCAGGGCCTATATATAAACCGTGATAGAGCCGTAAACGCAGGTATAGGCTCCGGCTTTACTATGTGCTGTAAATTACACATTAAAGAGGTTCTGTGTAATCTGACCTTTTGAAAACACCTCAGTCGCCCAACAGTGAAGCAAAGGTCATCACGCAGCGAGGCCCAGGCTGGATTTGGGCTCGGAATAAGTGCAAAATAATCAACGTTTTTAGCCGGGACTGATTAGGATTTTATATTATGTTTGGATGGCACTAGTTTACGTCTTATTAAACATTTACAGATCAAAGTATTAACACATTTGGCAATACATACAAACTGTTTTTAGCATTAAGATGAACCATTATATTTGTTTTACCAGTGTCCAGATGATTACACCTGAAACATCTCTACGCTGGCCCCCTACTGGACGAATGAGAGAAGACATCGTCCAGGATATGTATTGGAATATTGAAAGAAAATACAAGAAAAAACGGAAACACACAGAGCGCAGACGGAGGACTCATAGAGCGCAGACGGAGGACACATAGAGCGCAGACGGAGGACACATAGAGCGCAGACGGAGGACACATAGAGCGCAGACAGAGGACACATAGAGAGTAGACGGAGGACACATAGAGCGCAGACGGAGGACACACAGAGCGCAGACAGAGGACACATAGAGCACAGACGGAGGACACATAGAGCGCGCAGACGGAGGACACATAGAGCGCAGACGGAGGACACATAGAGCGCAGACGGAGGACACATAGAGCGCAGACGGGAGGAGTCATAGAGCGCAGACAGAGGACATATAGGGCGCAGACGGAGGACACATAGAGCGCAGACGGAGGACACATAGAGCGCAGGCGGAGGACACATAGAGCGCAGACGGAGGACACATAGAGCGCAGACGGAGGACACATAGAGCGCAGACGGAGGACATATAGGGCGCAGACGGAGGACACATAGAGCAGGCAGGAGGAGGACACATAGAGCGCAGACGGAGGACACATAGAGCGCAGACGGGAGGACACATAGAGCGCAGACGGACGGAGGACATAGAGCGCAGACGGAGGACATATAGGGCGCAGACGGAGGACACATAGAGCGCAGACGGAGGACACATAGAGCGCAGACGGAGGACACATAGAGCGCAGATGGAGGACACATAGAGCGCAGACGGAGGACACATAGAGCGCAGATGGAGGACACATAGAGCGCAGATGGAGGACACTCATAGAGCGCAGACGGAGGACACATAGAGCGCAGACGGAGGACACATAGAGCGCAGATGGAGGGACTCATAGAGCGCAGACGGTGGACACACATAGAGCGCAGACGGAGGACACATAGAGCGCAGATGGTGGACACATAGAGCGCAGATAGAGGCATAGAGCGCAGACGGAGGACACATAGAGCGCAGACAGAGGACACATAGAGCGCAGATGGAGGACACATAGAGCGCAGACAGAGGACACATAGAGCGCAGACGGAGGACACAGAGCGCAGAGAGACAGAGGACTCATAGAGCGCAGAGACGGAGGACACATAGAGCGCAGACGGAGGACACATAGAGCGCAGACGGAGGAGGACACATAGAGCGCAGACGGAGGACACATAGAGCGCAGACGGAGGACACATAGAGCGCAGACGGAGGACACACAGAGCGCAGACGGAGGACACATAGAGCGCAGACGGAGGACACATAGAGCAGGAGCCAGAGCAGCTGCACACCCAGGCCTGATACGTCCTGTCTCTTAGTTTTTGTCTCAGAGGAGCTGCATTGTTCTGGACTTTCTGTAAACGCTGCAGGGAGCCCTGATCCAGCCTCACAGACAAAAAATTACAATAATCCAGACGCCACTTTACAAATGTGTGGACGACTTTTTCAAAATCTGCCTGTGGAGGGTCAGGATTTACTTTAGCAAAGAGCCTCAGCTGAAAGAAGTCCAGAGGCACAAAGACCGCTGTGTCTCTGGACTGACCTGTGGCGTCATTAGCTGCATATTAATATATATATTTAGTAACAACATGCATTAGTCTGTGTGTGTCTCATGTCCCCGAGGAAAAGCTCCTCTTACACTGGGCACTTATGTCGCGAGGGACAAGCTGATATTGTCACTTGACGAATAAGCCCCGAGTTGAAGCCCGGAGATTGGTCCGGCTCAGACCTGGACCTGTGTCTGGCTGCAGTGATAAGACTCACACAGAGGGAGGCGCTAATCCAAACCTAACTCCTCCAATGCTGAGCTGCACTACACCATCAAGATGATTCAGCAAGATGGAACAACGATAAATGTTTAGGAGAGAGATTACCTCCCACTGGAGCTCAGGCCTGAATTAGCTCCTGATAAACGCGGCTGTATTTTCACCGGGCGTTTTACCTATAGACACGTTCTGATTCATGCAGCTTTTATGAAACAAGGAAGTCAGTTCTCCCCTTCAGCGCCGCGTTCGCTCGATGTACATTCACACAACAGTTTTATCTTTCCAAAGCCTGCGCTCAAATCTGTTGTTTTTCCTCGTCTAATCTAAAAAGTGTCTCGTGTTGTCTCTGTGCTTAGAATCTCCATGTTCTGCTGCCAAACTAAATTAAATGCGGAAACAAATATCGTAGGGCCAGAAGAGAGATTTTTTCCTTTTTTTTCCCTCCTCGTCTCAGATACACGGAGGTATAGACCAGCGCATCACACTTCATTTCCTCCCGCTGCTCTTTCTGTTGCTGAATCAACATGGCGGTGGCCCGAGATAGCACTGTGCTCTGTCAAGATAATGTCCTCAAGTGTAATTTTACAGAGGCTGCTCGCTGCTAAACTGGACAACAATGTGCGTGTGTGTTTGTGTGTTTTGTGAGTTTGTGTGGTTTTCTCAGTGTAGTTTTTTTTTAATATATTCACTGGTGCTCCATGTCTGTAACCCTCAGCTGGAGGGAGCAGGAAAAACAGGCTGACTGGGTGAACACACACGGTTTTCAGTGCGACGAGTCAGATAAATAAATGGTTATATTTTTCTGTAACACTTTTTCACCTTCCAGGCGCTCGTACAGCAGTATTCATCTGTGAGAGCTGGAATTGCACCACCAACCTGTGGGTCAGTGGCTGCTCAACCAGTGATATTTATGTTAAGAGTGGGATTCAAACCGCCAACCTTCAGCTCTACCACCTGAGCAGTATTTCTAAACAAAAGCAAATGAGTCCGTTGCTGATTCTTCATTTGTTTCTTTCTTAAATCTCCTGTGTGCGTCTCTGTGCTTCGTTCGCCTCCACCGGGTCGCCGGGCGCTCCCTTACAGATAAGGTGAGGAGCTCGGAGTAGAGACGCTGCTCCTCCAGGCTCGGATGTCTGCTGTGGTCGGGTCTTCTTTTATTTTGACAGGGACAGTGCACAACATTAACCTTAAAAAACAGGAAAGATGTTTGATCCCAGGTTGAGAACAGTTTGTTGTAGATGGATGAAAGACGTGTGAACATATATAACACCAAATACAACACATCTCGCCCCTTAAATCTGATATTTTCAAAAAAATATTCAGTTCAGACGCACAAATACACAACCAAACCACATTATTCACACACATAATCAGTCAGTTTCAGATATCTCCTGGACGTCTCCCTGGGGAGATGTTCTGAGCATGTCTCACTGAAACGAGACACACTGGAGGGACTATGTTTCGCAGCTGGTCTGGGAACGTCCCACTGGAGGAGCTGGAGGACGTGTCTGGGGTGAGGGAAGTCTGGGAGTCCCTGTTAAAGCTCCTCCCCTCATGTCCCAGCCCTCGATAAGCAGAACAAATCTGTCAATCAAAAGTTTATGCAGATGAACCCTCTTTTGTTCTGTTTCCATGTACTTTTCAACACTTTTCTGTGCTTATACTCTCATTACAGAGGTGAGAATGAGGCGTATAGTGTATGATCTATAATGTGCGTTTGTGTATAAAGGCTCTTACATGTGGTCAATGCTTTTAGCCTGTTCAGTGCAGCGTGTAGCTAAACGTACGACTCGTGTTTCTGTTGCCTCGATGTGAGCCCTAAATGTCCGCTCCTCACTCTTAATAGGCCCCCATTAAGAAATTATCTCTGGTGCTTTTGTTGCCTTTCTCCAGAAAACCCTAACTACCAATTAAGTGGTTGTGTGCGTAGATGGCCCATTTGCCTGGCTCTTGGTAATTACGGGTTTGCTCTGCGTTTCTGCCTTCTCTATCTGGCCCTTCTCCCTTTGATTAGGCTGCTCCTGAGTATTACAATCCACAAACTCCGTCACTCTTGCCCCAAATGAGCTGTCATTCCAGCTCTATGCATTTTTCATTTTGCCTGTGGAGAGTGAACGTAGGGCGCCAATCACATCTCTGCACAAAAACGCAACATCTGAGGCTCCGAGTAAATATGTGGAAGGCTCTTCGATGACAGAAACGTATTTTAGACGGGTTTAGATTTCATACTTTCATATGGAATAAAATAATCTTTGTTTGCGCCTCGTTCTGGGAATCTGAGTAATTTACAAGAGTCTCTTCATACGACGACTTTAAACATGACGTTCTTGTGTTTGTGTCACATTTTCAGATGGATTGTTGTAAGTTCTTCTTTGCAAAACCTCAAAAAAATCTGGAAAGTCAAAAACAAACAAACAGGCAAACTACAGAAACGTTACCAGCCGTTAAGTCCAAAAAAGTGCAGGGACGTCTTTTCTTTTTAATGACATTTACAAGTTCAGTCACTTCTTAAGCAGGTGAGCTGGTTCTCAAAACAAAAAAACACCCACTGAGTAAATTATCAGTGTTATGGGATTTTTTTTTCATGGCGAATACCGATACTAATTGTTTGAGAGAATGATTTACTAATCCTGCAATGTAATAATTCAGGAAGTTATTACTCTTGAAGTCTTTTCTAATTATGCTTCTTTGTTCATGCTTTATTAAAGTTAAACAGAGATATGTAGTTTTTATAAAGTGTTACCAAACAAACAAAAGGTCCATATAAAACATTAAAAACAGGAGCAGGTGTCTCTTTTACACATTAGAAGATAATACATGACCACGTCCGGCATCATGAGGCTTCAAAATGTTGCATCGTTTTCTATTAGATGCAACATTTTCAGTTTTTTTTCTAAAGTATTTTACAAAAAAAACATCTGCAAGTTCTGACTCTGAATGTAGAAATGACCTGACGTCCAAACTGACAAAGTGAGAGACCGCAGGGGCATTTGAGGTACTCTTTAGATTGTTTTTTATGTGTTTAAATTACAGGTCGAACATTAATAAAAGTCCAAAGACACATCTCCAGCTTCAGTCAAAACCGTCTTTAATAGTTTTACATCGAGAATCTCCTGTGGCTCCTTTGTGCCGCCGTGTGTGTCAAGGTCGGCCATTGTCATTCAGCCTGTTCAGCGCCGAGCTTTTTCATACGTGAACGAGCTCGAGAGATAGACGGGACGGGGAGGGGCGGGGCGGACGGCGAGGGGCGGGGTTAGAGAGGGGAGGGGGCAGGTCAATTGATTAGGCCGATACTTTCGCAGATTAGAGCCATCACTCAACGTCGCCATTATCGGTGTCATCGGCTCGTCCCGGTTCGTGCCGCTCGTCCCGGGACACGCCAGCGCCCTTGTGTCTGCTGCGTCGGGGCTGTTTGCCGCCGTCTCCTCACACCGCCGCTCCCGCTCAATGACTTTACCTGATTGGATATATGCAAATGAGGCCAAAATTAAAAGCCACCTGTGAGGAGCCCCCTGTGGGACACGCACACACACAGCAGGACAGGTCTCCGGTTATAACCTTCAACTACGCCACGTCCCCTGTTCTCACTATTTTCTTAAATCTAAAGTGACAAATTACTTCATGTTTTCTACTTTTGTTTCTGTTTAAAGAGCCTGTAGCTTTAATCCATGTTCTAACGCTGTTTGTTCCTCAAAAACAGACCTGGAGTTGTGTTTTGTTCATTTACACGTTGGACTAACCCGTTATTATCAGTCTGTTACATCTCCAAACCTCAAAACGCTCTGTTCCACCTTGTGATGTCATAAAGTGGTAGTTTTTTTTTCACATTAACTGCTCCTTTTACCTTTAGTTCGGTAGAAATTGACAATTCCAGGAGCTGAAATGATCCAAATGATTCTAAAAACACAGTGGAGCGCTTTCTGTAGGACCACTTGATGACATCACAAGGTGGAACAAAGTGTTTTCAGTCTGAGAGAAGAACGCAGCCAAGATACGTAGGTTGTTTGTGTGTTAAACATCTGTAAATGAAAAAAAACACAACTCCAGGTCTGTTTGTGATGAGGAAATGACATTTTTTTAGATCAGAAAATGATTAATTATTAAGTAATACGGGAGCTTTAAATGTCCAGCACAGGCCGATTTTTTTTTTTGTCCGAACCTGCTGCGTAAAGAGCAACACACAAAGCTTTTTTTGAACACTTTAATGCAGATAAATAACTGCTCAAAGTGTCATTGTGCGGTCGTCTTGAAGGTTTTTGGCTAAAATTAACTGTAGGTGAGTTTGTTGTAAATTAAAATGACATAATTTGGGAAAAAAATAATCAAACTTTGCAATTCCAGGGCTGAAATCATCCAAATGATTCTAGTGAAGGTGTGTGGTGTTTAAAAACACAGTGGAGCTCTTCCTGTATGACCACTTGATGACATCACAAGGTGGAACAGAGTGTTTTTTTTTCAGTTTGAGAGAAAAACTCAGCCTAAATCTGCAGGTTTGTGTGTTAAACATGTGTGAATGAAACAAAACACAACTCCAGGGAACAACATGAGAACCTAGACGAGAAAATAGCGTAATATGGGCGCTTTCGTCTCCATGGAAACGATTGCTTTACCTGGAATGTTCCACAGTAGCATTAAACACATACGCCTTGCATTTATTTAATTTCACGTCTAATTTCTCGACACTTGTACGAGCAGGAGATGACGTCGTACTCAGCTCAGTAGCGTCGCCTTCTTGTCGTAGTTGGTTAAAGCCAAACTGTGGAACATTCTCAGCGACATCTCCATGGAGACAGTATGAAAACGGTGTAAAAGTAGCTGTGATGTGCTCGTGTGTTACTCAGATACACACTGATTCCTTTGAGGAGTTCAGAAGAAAGACTTTTTTAACAGAGACGTGAGCCGCGTGGTTCCGTCCTTCCTCGTGGTCACTTTCATCATCTCGTCCTGATGTTTCGTTAAATCGGGCGAACTGTCGGCAGTGTTCCTCGTTCTGTTACGACTCCACTTAAAACGCGCCTCTGTTTCATGTCCGCTGTGCCCTCTGCTGCTACTTCTTCTAACAGATATCAATTTTAACTTTTTCTTTCATGATACGTCCCCCGTCTCCACACGCCTCGGCCTAATCCTATAGCATCTCCGTGTGTCCGTCCCGTCTCGGTCGCCGTGGTCAGGTTTCCAGTGGTGCCACAAATGACCACTGTCCCACGGCGAGCAGCAGGCTCTTCACGCTCCTCTTCTCTCTTATCTGCTCCGACTCAGCGCCGTCTGCAACCTGCCCCCTGCAACCTGCCCCCTGCAACCTGCCCCCGTCTAATGCACTTTCCTTTTCGGAGAGTAAAGTGAAGGTTAAAACACTCGCGCCGGCTCTGAGGAGAATGGAGATGGCCGCATACGTCGTAGTGATGTTTGGACAAGAAGCTAATTTGAATGGATCTATAGACACTGCCGTCGATGTTTATACATAATATTAGCCCAGATTATTACTGAATGACAATATCAGACTGGCTCACTTTACACACTCCACGGATTTCAGAGGGAGGAAAAAAGAAAAGGAGCAAGAGTCCTCAAAAAAATGTCCCCTGTGCAAGAAACTGAAACCCACAAATACTATTCTGCACTCGAAAAACAAGGGAATAATCCAAATAACAGCCACGAAAGAGCTTTTTGAGAACCAACACTTGCACGAATCACGTGTCCTGCTCTGACGGGGCCACTACATCCTTCAGATAAAGTGTTATATAACCGAGTGTCGTAACGTCAGGGGGATCAAAGATACAGACTCGGGGTAAAAGTTTGACAGAGATTAATACCAACAAGGAAATGTGGATGTTGGTTGACAGCGCAGGTCGTAGAGAGCTGGGTCGTAGGTTGAGGTGTTGGAACCGGTCGTAGGAAGCTGGGTCGGAGGAAGAAACGGGATCTGGAAAAAAACGAGAAACCCATCTGAGTACTGCGACAGTAATCACAAAAACTACACTGAACCAAGCGAAACTGTACCACAGAGGACACACTGACGATCTCTTTGTGCTCCCGAGGTGGAGGTTTGATCGCTCTGCAGGTGAGGAGTGGGCGGTGCCAGAGTCTCCGCCCAGCTCCAGGTAAGGACACAGAGAGGAGGAGGAAAGACGGCACAGAAAACACAGGGACAGACTGGGATCTTGACACTAAGAGAAGTATTATGTTGAAAGTATAGTAGAAGTATTATAAATAAGAGAATTTGGAGCGACTGCAGTTTCAACAGAGCAAGAAACACGATGAAAGCAGCAGCTAAACCTCATTTTTGACATAGCGTTAAGTTTTGCCTTTATCGTCCCTTTCTCTGCATTTGACCCATTCTTCAGTGATGCTGCGGCACATCATCAGGGGCAGGGGGCGCCGCAGTACAGGGCTTAAGGCTTGGTCGGGATTACCTCAGATGGAGGATTGTGCCTGGTTTGGGTGGAGGAAACGCACTCAGACACAGAGAAAAAGTCTGCAGAGACAGACCTGGGGATTGAACCTGGAACCTTCTTGCTGTGAGGTGAGAGTTCTAGCTACTCAACCACTATGACATAACACGTCGAACAAACAGGGCTGAGGTTATAAGGTTATAGAGTTATTTATTGTTGCTAAAAACGCAGACTCGTGGAAACACAAGTGGAGTTTTGTGATATATATAGATAAAAACATGAAGAAATCACAAACTTTGGGCAGATGTTTGACTGTTTCGGTCCATGATGTCACGATATCACGAACCTAAACCTCGTTCATATTAAACACAGGCCTTGGGAAAGTCGTGACGTCATCTGAAAGCTGCCGTACATAATTCTCTTCTCCCCAGTGCCCTGCTGTGACCCAGCGGCCCTTCACACTATTCTTCCCTCTTATCTCCTATCGTCAGCGCTCCTCAAAGCTGCCCAAGTCTAATTCACTTTCTTTTCTTTCTCCTCCATCCCTTTATTTCTTCTCCCTCTTTCACCGTGGGAGACTAGCATGGGGCTGGAAATCTCCTCTCTCCTGCAGGCAACCCCGGTAAATCTCTGTAAGCTCTGCCTCCCCTGCCATACCTTTAGATTGAAGGCCACCTCCCCAAAGGTCACTGAGCACAACTGATCCCCTGTATTCTCTTTATCCCCGAAGACTGGGATGAGACTGCGGCAGAGGCGAGGCCGGGGGCAGGGGAATGAAGAAATGTGGCAGGCATGGGAGTCTGAGGGAGCAGTCAGCCTACGCTCAGACCATGGGTTTGACCAGGGGCGGGCCAGTCGTTGAGTCCGGGACAGGTCTGTACATCGCCGAGGGGGACGGGCCGATGCAGAGGAGCAAAAGGTAAGACTCCTGGCCGAGGGAGCAGTGTTCGAGCTGAAAATTATACCCATTCCGTTTGAGAGCCATAGCAGATACAGAGTGACTGCTTTCCAAATTTAATCTGCCAGAAATTAGTGATTACCTGCTAAAAATTCATTCTTCTCGCTAGCGGACAACTCAAAGTCAGGGCGCAGGAATGAGGGTCAGAATTAATCCCAAACCGTGAAAGCCAGGTGTGCCATACAAATGCTCCTGTCCTTGTCAGAAATCACTTCCAGAACAGACATTTCTCAACCTTTTTTTCCACATAATACAAATCTAAATGTGCAATATGTAACTTTTCTCGTAGAGGGTCCATCACCTGCTTTTCTCACTGCGGCAAAAATCTACAGATAAATCAGGATAAAGCAGTGACGCTAATAAAACTATAATGTAAAAGCAGCATTTTGTAGCTGCTGTCTGTAGCATTTAGCATTTCCCCAAACACATGTGTTTTTATTCCAGAAAACATCTGTATTTTCCAGACTACACATTGCTCTGTAGTATAAAATGCAGAATAATGAAGAAAAAAACATATATAAGTCGCATTTTTGGGGAAATTTACTTCACAAAAACCGAGACCAAATCAATTCTAATAATCAGAATAAAATGTGGAAGAACAGGCTGAATATCAGAACATCAGGCTAACGTCACACATTTATATTTATTCAGCTGAAGCTCAGACAGAACTGACACGTGTCGGTTTGTTCACGTCAGATATTAACAGTTAATCACAAACTAAAGAGAAAAAACAACAAGTTTACTCTGGATCTCACTCCAAAAAATCACTAAATCCACTGAATTCTTCATCCTCGTGTCGAAGATGAACAACTCCACCAACTCCAGAGGAAGATGAAGCTCCCCTTCTTCTTCTTCTTCTTCTTCTTCTTCTGCATGTCTACGATTTTCTTTTAGGGGCATTTTTTTCTCAGACGTCTTTTAAATTATCGTAATGTTGAAGTTTTAAACGTTCAGTGGTTCAGGAGGAGCAGATACTGGTACAAGTCTAGAGCGCCCTCACATGACCAAGATGTGACATTAAATATTTGAATCATTTCACATATAAGTCGCGTCTGAGTATAAGTCTCACCCTCGACAAACTATGAAAAAAGTGACACTTATCGTTCGGAAAATACGGCACCTTGAAAATCACACATTCTTAGTGTAAGCCTGCACACCTCTCCACAGATCTGACCTGTAACCTCGCCTGGTAGCATCACCTTGTAATTCAACAGGGAGACGAGTTACAGAGTGCATCTTTAGGCTGATATTGTTCTTCAAAACCTCCACTGCTCTTCAAATCACGACTAAAACTCACCTGTTCGCTCTGGCGTTCGCCCCATGATGTCCTCGCCGTCTTTTTGTTTGTAAGGCGTCTCTGAGCGTCCAAAAAGCTCTGTATAAGTCTGATGTATTATTTAAGTGTTGTCGTGACTTCTTTTTGGCTCCGTCCTGTTGTGTGGGTGCCATGTTTGTTGATGCATTTTTCAGACAGTAGCAGCACTTTGCATTACATTTGTCGACAGTTCCAGCGAGGTGAGTTTTTTTTCTGAGTCGATTCTTTCTCCAGGGGAAGAACAAAACGAGACTCGGTCAGTGTCCATCTCCGCGGACACAGGTGAGCCTTCTGTGGATGTGGTAATGCTCTGTCCTGGACTTTACATCGTTGGATTATTATTGGAGTTTTCTGGAGGATGCGATATTCAGGTCATGTTTTTCTATTTATTTTAAAGATGGGAAATATATCGCCTACACTTTTAGGTCTTCAGCGCTTTGATGTCGAAGTAAACAAATGTACAAGTATCAGGGTTGCAGTGTGGGGAGTGTTGTTTATTCTCTTTGTTTCTTTGGTCCATAACAGCGTTCTGCCCTGAGAGCAGGTTAGGGAAGAAGCCACAGAAGTGATGTCTCCGAAAGAAACTTGCACAGTTTTGATAAAGTTATTCTGGAGCTGAAAAACTTCACATATTCAGGATTCCTCTGAGCTTACAGCTGAATGGTCGTTGAATGGGTCCACATATTTTGAGTGATTTCTTTTCTGAGACGACAAGGCCACGTTCGTATGTTCAGTCTGAATTATTGTCGTCGTCGCCACACACCTGATGTACAGCGAACATCAGAAACGCCTTTTCAAAGATTTGCTCCTTTTGGCTTTCATTCTATTCATTCGTTTTTATATTCTGTCACCATTACAAACATCAAAATGTGACTTTCTGGTTCTTCTGCTCTTCGTGTGTTCACTGGTCGTATCTACGTATGTCTGGCCAGAGCAATAAACGAAGTAACTCCCGAGGGCCATTGTTCCTGAAGCCTAAAGTTGAAATGGAGAACTGTCTTATGATAAACACGAAGTCATCCATCCGTCTATTTTCTTCCTCTTATCCGGGGCTGGGTTGTGGGGGCAGCAGTCTAAACAGGGACTCCCAGACTTCCCTCACCCCAGACACGTCCTCCAGCTCCTCCACTGGGACCCCAAGGTGTTCCCAGGCCAGCTGAGAGACATAGTCCTTCCACTGTGTCCTGGGTCTTCCCTGGGGCCTCCTCCCGGTGGGACATGCCTGGAACACCTCCCCAGGGAGGCGTCCAGGAGGCATCCTGAGCAGATGCCCGAGCCACCTCAGCTGCACCACATGGAGGAGCAGCGACTCTACTCTGAGCTCCACCCGTGTGACTGAGCTCCTCACCCTGTCACTAACGGAAGCCCATTTCGGCCACTTATTTCCACGATCTTGTCCTTTCGGTCATGACCCAGAGCTCATGACCACAGGTAAGGGCAGGAGCTTAGATCGTCTGATAAATCGAGAGCTTTGCCTTTCAACTCAGCTCCTTCGTAACCTCGACGGTCCAATACAATGACCGGATCATTGCAGACGCTGCACCGATCCGCCTGTCAATCTCACGCTTCATCTGTCCCTCATTTGTGAACAAAACTCCACCATGTCCAGAACTTAACTGTCGCCCGGATCTCTTTGCACCAGTGAGGAAGTCAGCCATGTTGTATTCAATTCTGTTGTCGCCTTGTCCACAAAAACGCATCTACAGCGGCACCTTTAAGTTTTAAGTGACCCCTATGGGACGGGAGACACATGTTCTTTGTCTTAGCCTGATGAAATTCGCAGGATAGGCCACATAAGGACTTTTAAAACAAAACTGAAGCAACACTCTTCATCAAACAGGAAGTCGGCCATATTGGATGGAATTTCTGCCGCCACTTTGACATTTAGTCCTAGATTTTTGACCCAAACGACCTCACACTCCACCTAGAAATGCTCACAATCACTAGTTATCCATTTTTAAAGATATTCAGTATGTTTTTTTGAGTAGCACGCTGCCAAAAAACATCTTTGTTTCCTGTTTCTTCGATACCTGCTCACGGCCACATGCAGCAACTGAAATTTTAACCAACAGCACAAAATCCAAACCTGATACAGCAGAGTAATGGAGTAATATAGTGACAAAATGATTCAATTATCATGCAACCTGGGGGATTAATTGTACTCATCATAACATACAAACACATCTAAAATCATATTCTTCATGGTTTGGACGGTAGAAACATAAACATTCACTATTTCATATTAAACTTTCCAAATTTATGCACAGAGACAGAAATTACTTCATGCAAAGTCACTGAAAATTGACACAAACATTATTTAGGTCACTCCAGTCAAAAAAGTCAATTGCACTATAGCTTTATCATGCAGGAGGTTGCTGGTTCAAAGGCCTGGACCCCACAGTATAATGACAGTTATGTAACTCTGGGTCTCTGAATCCCGGATGCAAAGGACAAAGTGATTGGAAATTGACACAAACATTATTTAGGTCAGTCCAGTCAAAAAAGTAAATTGCACCATAGGAACTTTGTGTGTTATTTGTGAGGTTGCTGGTTCAATGCCTTAGTAAAAGTTGGCACGCTTCACTGTGGATAAAGGGTGAAGAGCAGGTAGTGGCCTGGGCGTCGGTCAGGAAGGGACAAAGGCATGCTGGGAATTTGCTCAAGTTCAGGGTCGGTGCATAAGAGAGACGTGCGAGGGTCTTCATCGCTGCTTGCGCTTTAATTAAATGTTTTTTTAAGCTTTATTAGCCTTATTTCAGCTTTAATTTTGATGTGTGTCTGATCTGAGCAGGATCTGTCTGGCATCTAATGGGAATCGGCTCCTCCTGCAAAGAATCGGTTCTTAAAGTTGAACTGTCATGTTTGTCAGGAGACGCCGTTGTTCTTCATTCATCCAGGACTCGTTCAGAGCGGAGAAGGTTTCGACGGAACTGAAACACTGGGGATTCACGTTCAACATGTTAATGAGTTCTGTGGGGAAAAAACTAAACAGCTTTCCTTAAAAAATAAAAAATGGTTCTCACATTAGCTTCTGTCATATAAATAAATAGTAAAAGAGCCAGTCTTTTGAACGGGTTTTGACATGAACGGATCCAAAAGATTCAGATCCTCTAAATGAGCTGAAAGTCCATCAGTAAAACCCACATATTTTGTTCTCTGCTGAATATTTGAGAGAAATAATCACGTTGTATTTAGACATTTTGAGAGTTTTATTTGAGAGTTTTGTTGATTCAAGTTTGTCCAAGTGTCGCCAACTTCAAACTTCAAAAAGGACAATGTCTGGCTCTATATTCCTGCCCTGTACCAGACCCGACTTGTATCTGAAGTCTCATTTAGGGGCTTTTGTTCTCCAGGAGCTGTGCCTCTCTGTCCTTGGGCTATTTTTGCGTCGTGGCCGATGGCTCTGTCTAGTTCTGTATTCAAGCGGCTGATTGAATCTAACAAAGTCAGGTTATTGCATCCATAGCCCCATATATCTCTGTCTTCCTCCATCTTGGCTTTGTAATTTCTCTCTGTAATGAAAGTTCCTCTGCCTATCAAGAGGCTGATGATACTGGAATGATACTGGAAATATTAATAAGGCGCCTTTTTAACCAAATTACTTTCTATCAGAGGCGAGATTAAATTAGTAACGGGCAAGGTGTGCTGGAGAAGAGCTAATGGAATTGGATGACAGCGTCCGTCAATCAACAAACCATTTAAGCCTTCCTCAGCCCTGCCTGGCTCCGCCCCTTATTATCAGCCTCACAACGTGCATGCATTATGTAGAGACGGGCAAATGTTTCATTTATCTCCAACAAAACACAATCACGTTATAGAACGCAGCACGAGAGCCCAGGTGAGCCGGTCCCCTCACCTGTCGTCCTTCAGAGGGACGTAAGGTGTCAGAGCTGGGACAGAAATGAAGAAGGTCACTCTAAAAACCTTAATCTAGTTAACAGAATTTAACCTTCTCTGGCCCCGGGACCATAAACTGTACAAAGGCTAATCGAGGCTAGCACTTATAGCGGCTAATTTTGGAGCTGGGTGCAATCAAACCTGTTGCTAACGCTAGCAGATGACCTCAGGGGGAAAAAAAACAACACTTGATTTATCTGTTCTTAATGTTCATATCTTGATTTAGAGACACAATAGTTAAATAAAAACCCCAGGATCATGTAGAGGGTTAATACGAACATTTAAGACCAAAATGACGAGTCTGAGAGCAGCAGGGACAGAGAGAGGGGCGGCAGCTTTTCAATAGAAAGCGAATTGGAGCCAGATAATAGCCATAATAGCAATATTATTGGAGCCAATATTATTAGGCCCGAGCCGGAGACAACGTCCCGGCGAGGGACTCATTAAAACCGCGTCCGAAACGGGGAAAATGGCAAAAATCAAGTAGTAAACACGCTCCGACATGCCAGTGAGTGGTGTCAAAAATTAGAACTCGCCAAGCTCTAATTGTCACCGAAGACCGCGAAAAAAAATAACGAAAGACGACTCGGTAGCGCCACCTCAAACTTTGATTTTCATTGGGCCTATGGGAGCCCGACTCGGAAAAAAGTCGACTGAAAAATCTGAGACTCGCATCAAAAAATAGAACATGTCGGGACATGACAAAAATGATATTATGGCCCCGCCCTAAAATGTACAGGAAGTCGGCCATATTGGATCAAACCCGGTGATGACAAAAGCGCACACCCTCACATTCAGGACATCTCCTCGCACAGTTTTCATCACAAACACTTCAAATTTGGCCAAAACCCACTAAACCCATGTGAGATTAAAGATCATCAATTATATTTGAATATGACTTTGGGTGTGGTCATGGCGAATTTTATACAGAATCGCAATTTTTGGAATATTTCTATAAAATATTTCTCGTTCACACATTTTTTTTGTTGGGAAAAACGCTAATACAGCGTTTTATGCACATTTGTGAGCTGAACACAATGATATGCCAATCATGGCTTTATCTCACAAAATGACTCTCTAGCGCCCTCTTCAAATTTCATTTTCAAAAATTCGTAGAAGACAATCGATTTGTCGTGGACTTGTGAAAAAATTCACAGGGGCCTTATTTCTGATGGGGCACAATGTGAGAAAGTCACATGACTGTAGCTTTTATGGTTTAGGAGAAAAATAATGGGTCGAAAATCAGTTTCCATTATTATTATTCTTATTCTTATTATTCTTATTTTGGTCGCGACTTCAAAGCCATTTTTGATCCCCTGAACGTTAACGAAAACTCAATTTTATTGGACCCAAAATTCAAGACTGGTGAAAAATAAATTATTTTCATGGTCAAAAAATTAGTGTTTTAAAATGACTCAATAGCGCGCCCTCTCAAAATCAAAATACATTGCGGCAATGACAGGCCTTTTTCATCGTAGACAAATGAAATTTGGTAGAACCATAGAACATGTCAAGACAAGTAAAAAATTATATTATGACCCCACCCTAAACCCTACAGGAAGTCGGCCATTGTGGGCGGAACCTCATTTTTTCAAAATTTTAACTCTTACATTTTAATTTTTTACGCCATGGATTTTCATTCTACAAACTTGGAAATTGGTCAAAATCATCTAGGGCCATGTGGAATTAGAGTTCACTGTCTTGGATTTTTTTACGTCATTAAATGTGGGCGTGGCCAGCCTGCCAAGAAAAAAGCAATTTTTTGAAATATTAAATTGTACGTCACTCAAACATGCAGTGTCCTATTTCCCGGCATTAATATACCTTTTGTTCAAAATCTTGATCTCAATGCATAGACATACAATATTAATTTTTTAGACATTACATTGCTCCACAGCGCCCCCTTGAACTTTTGAATGGGACCAAAAAAATTACTTTGTCATAAACATTTGAAATTTGGCGTGAGCATCTGTCTTGACATACTGAACAAAAAAGCCAATGAGAACATACCTCTATTTGTAACTATGTTACCGTGGTAACCGTGGAAAGGGTCATAAATGTGTCATTGAAATGAATGGGGTTCAGAGTACTGGACTTTGTTGTCGACTAAATAGATGCTCTGCACTAATCCAACTATGACCCAAAATTCAAGGTTGGTGAAAAAGTTGGTATTTTGATCTATAAAAAAATTTGGTTTTTAAAATGATCTCAATGGCGCCACCTCAAAAATCAAAATACATTGCGGCAATGACAAGACTTTTTCATCGTAGACAAATGAAATTTGGTAGAACCATAGAACATGTCAAGACAAGTAAAAAATTATATTATGACCCCACCCTAAACCCTACAGGAAGTCGGCCATTGTGTGGGCGGAACCCCATTTTTTTGGAAATTTTAACTCTCACATTTGGATTTTTTACGCTGTGGATTTTCATTCAAGAAACTTGCAAATTGGTCAGAATGAACTAGACCCATGTGGGATTACAGTCTTCTACCTTGGATTTTTCTAAGTCATAAAATGTGGGTGTGGCCAGCCTGCCAAGAAAAATGGCATTTTTTGAAGTATTAAATGGTACGTAACTCAAACATGCAGTGTCCCATTTCCCGGCATTAATATACATTTTGTTCAAAATCTTGATTTAAGTGCATACATATACATTTCATAGAGGTTAGACATTACATTGCTCCACAGCGCCCCCTTGAACTTTTGAATGGGACCAAAAAAATTACTTTGTCATAAACATTTGAAATTTGGCATGAAGATGTGGCTTGACATACTGAACAAAAAAGCCAATGAGAACATACCTCTATTTGGAACTATGTTACCGTGGTAACCGTGGAAATGGTCATAAATGTGTCATTGAAATGAATGGGGTTCAGAGTACTGGACTTTGTTGTCGACTAAATAGATGCTCTGCACTAATCCAACTATGACCCAAAATTCAAGGTTGGCGAAAAAATGTGTAATTTGATGTGCAAAAAAATTAATGTTGCAAAATGACTCAGTAGCGCCACCTCAAAGTTCAAAATACATTACGTCAATGACAGACCTTTTTCATCGTAGACAAATGAAATTTGGTAGAACCATAGAACATGTCAAGACAAGTAAAAAAATATATTATGACTCCACCCTAAACCCTGCAGGAAGTCGGCCATTGTGGACGGAACCCCATTTTTTTGAAATTTTAACTCTCGCATTTGGATTTTTTACGCCATGGATTTTCATTTAAGAAACTTGAAAATTGGAGAAAATGAACTAGGCCCATGTGGGATTAAAGGCGACTCACTTGGATTTTTCTAAGTCATAAAATGTGGGTGTGGCCAGCCTGCAAATAAAAAAGCTATTTTTTGAAGTATTTAGTCGCGTGTAACTCAAATATACAGTGCTCTGTTTCCCGGCATTAATATACATTTTGCCCAAAATTATGTTCTGAACGCATAGATATACTATTTACATATGTGTCATATTACATTGCTCCACAGCGCCCCCTGGAAATTTTGAATGGGACCCAAAAAAATTTTACTTTTTAAAAAACATTTGAAATTTGGCATGGACATCCCTATCCCCATACTGAACAAAAAAGCCATCGAGAACATACCTCTATTTGAAAGTGTGTTGCCATGGCAACGACAGACATTTCTCATTGAAATACATGGGTTTTGGTTAACTGGGATGAAAAAATTTACTTTGTCATTGACCATCGAAATTTGGTACACATATTCCACTCATCATACTGAACAAAAAAGTCAATGAAGACATACCTCTATTTCCAACCGTGCAGGTGTGAAAATGTCATAAATTCTTTCATTGGAATGAATGGAGTAGTATTACTCAGTCGCTGTTTTTGGTGGGAGGGGCGATGTAAGCGGGAACGAGAAGCGTGAACTCCGCAGTCGCGTGAACTCCGCGGTCGCGTGAACTCCGCGGTCGCGTGAACCCCGCGGTCGCAAGGGGTGGCGAGGGCCTTTATCACTGCTTGCAGTTTTAATTATTATTATTATTATTATATTATTATTATTATTATTATTATTATTATTATTATTATTATTATTATTAATTAATTATTTATTTATTTACTCATTTAGTATTTAGTATTTTTATTTATTCATATATTATTATTATTATTAGTAGTAGTAGTAGTAGTAGTAGTAGTAGTATTGGTATTAGTTACATTAGTTACATATTATTATTATTATTATTATTATTATTATTATTATTATTTACATATTTTTTATTTATTGATTTGTTATTTTATTTTTTTATTTATTATTATATTATTATTATTATTATTATTATTATTATTATTATTATTATTATTATTATTATTATTATTATTATTATTATTATTATTAATTTGTTACACTTCCACACTAGTACAGCTCGGAGCCCACGTGGACACACATTTCCCTCTTTACAAGTTTCCTCTGGGTGAAAGTTCATTCTTGTAAACAGTGGTCTGTATAATTGGATTGACTGGGGCTGTTTTAAAGGTTCAGAGTTGTGGTTTTTCTACTGAAGTCCTGTTTGAATGCACGGGCTCGCCTTGCCGCAGATGGTGTCAGTAAATACATTTTTTCGTCCTGCTGCGTATCTCTGAAAAACAAACATCCAAGCTCACTAACAGTATGCCGCCATTATACAGTGAAAACCAGGCTCAGCGGTGGATGTTAAAAGGACTGGAGAGAATCATCCAAAGACGTGCGTTGGAGATAAAGCCGGCGTGTAAATGTGGATGCGTTCCCCGGGGAGGCGTCCGCAGGTTGTGGGATGAAGGCGTCTACAGCTGTTGATAAGGAGTAGGGCTCGTAATGGGGAGAAATCTGAATTGGCCTGACGCGTAATCGCAGCCGTTTTCCTTTTAAAAGCGTTTTCATATTGACTTTTTATCTGAAAACGTTCTGCCGCAACAGACAAATCAAATGTATCTGCATCTGTAAAGCTGGAAATGAGAAAATGTTCCAGGATAATGTTTTATAGGTTTGAACGAGATCAGATCACAGACAGATCAAAGACGGGGGGCGGCCGTGGCTCGGTTGGTAGAGTTTGTCATCATTGGTGGAGCAGTTAGATCCACAGGTTGCTGGTGTGATTCCAGCTCCCACAGTTATGCCATTATGTCCTTGGGCAAGACACTTAACCCACCTCACCCCGTGTTTGTGAAATGCTGAGTGGTTCCTTGATCTAAAGCTGTTTGAGAGCCGTGACAGTGGAAAATGTTGTATAAAATGCGATTATTTACCAGTAAATAGTCACAGTTGTTAATGCACCAGCTCATAATAATTTTCTCAGCGTTTTTACTCGAGTGACGTCGCTGTAACGCTGGATACACAGGTGGTACATTCTTCACTTACCTGAGAAGGGGAACTCCATGAGGACATTAAAGACCAAAGTGTGTGTCCTGACCACAGACTGTAAATATAAATGGACATAGTTTCAAATAAGACGTGGCTTCCAGCTCCAAATCACAAAACTGTCCCTCTCTCTGTCTCTGCTGCTGTCAGACTCATTTTGGTCTTAAATGTTCGTATTAACCCTCTACATGATCCTGGGATTCATTTTTTTTTTAGTTATTTTTATTTGTTTATTTATTTAGATATTTTGAGGGTTTTTTTTTTTCTTTGTTTTTTTTTTCTGTTCAGTTTCAGTTCAGTTTATTTATTATATATATATATATATATATATATATATATATATATATATATATATATATATATATATATATATATATATATATATATATTATTATTTTTTTAAGTTATTTTGAGGTTTTTTTTTGTTTTTTTTGTTTTTTGTTATTTTAAGTTAGATTATTGTTTTTTATTGTTATTTTTTTATTTATTTATTTTGATTTATTTATTCATTATTAAATATATATTTTTTTATTTTTAGTTTATTTTTTGTCTTTTGAAAAATCAAGACATAGATATAAGTAATTTCCTCTAAATAAAGAACCATTTAACATCTATTTAACATACCTAAAAGAATCTTAAAAGCAACTTATATATTTTTCCTCATAAAGTTCTCTGGCTAATCCAAATCTCCCATCCCACCTCTCATCTTTGCAGACACATAATTACATAATTGGCTCGTTTGTTCACATATTTGGCAACTTGCAAATATTTTTCCCACAGATTCCAGTGAGTAACAGGTGGATTGAACCAATTACACCGTGAACTCCCTGAACGGCATAATAAAAAGACACTAACTACATGAATCAGGGTCAAATCAATGTTTCAAAGTTTGATTTTCTACTTTTTTTTAATACTAAAACCTCATTGACAACAAGTCTACTGCTGCAGCCACATTTATAGATGTAAAAACAACATATAAAAAACACGTATGCTCGAAAATGAAATAACAAACCCCACTGTTCCTTCTATGTTTTCAAATTATAAAAGTGTGAAATTATTTCCCATCTCAGCTGAGTCGTGATTGTTGTGCAGCAAACATCAGCCTAACAAGCTGAAAATTCATTTTAAAACTCACAAATACAGCATCAAATCTGCAAAATTTGGTCTTTTTCACTTTAATGAATGGGAACATCTTAAAAACTCCCATCCTTGAAGTCTTGTTTTTGCACTTAAGCAGCCATTTCAAGGACAAATCTTGAAAAGTGTGTTTTCTTCTCCACCTCCAATCGCAGCAAACACTCACTTCACCGCTTCCTTCACTTTACTGCATATTTTATCCGTCGTTCTTTCTTCCCCTCCTCTTTCCTGAGCGGTTCAAACGTGCTCCGTCTCTCTTTGTCTCCCCAGGTGTGTTGTGGTCCAGGTGTACGTCTTCACAGGAGCTCATCACTGGTTTAATGAGAATGATCACTGCTCATCTGTCTCCATCCACTTCCAGCGGCGAGCACCTGCTACTGTCTGCTACAGCCACACTGTTTTTCCACGTGCAGCTTAATCCACTTTTGTCTTATAACGCCCATATATAATTCACACGAAGCGCTCACAGCCTCCCGCATGTGCGCTGTATGTGCCGGGCGTCGTCCGAGCTTCAAAACCGTGACTCATGCCATTGTTTTCTACGGAAAGAGTCTAGGGACAAAGTATCTGACGTCAACGGATGTGAAGAGAAAGAACACGCTTTGAAGAACCACTTTACTCATCTGGAAGTCCTGGCTTTGCTAATCTACGACGGCGTATAAGACGTAATTTTAAGAGAATAAAGTCATAGTGCAACGAGATTAAAGTCAGAATTTTACAAGAATAAAGTGGTAATTGTATGAGAATATCGGCTCTTTTGCGTGAGTGAGACTAGTGCGTTATGGAGAGTTTGGACTTTTTCACTTCAGACGGTTCTTCTTCCACAAAAGTCGCAATTTATTCCAAATCCGTGTGGTTCCTCTGACGAAACAAACTCAAACATGTGCAGTGTCGCTTCAAAGTCCTTAGACTGATGATCGTTTGGTGATGGTGGGATAAAGACACAGTATTTCATTTTGCATAAACTCCAGTCGAAAGCGAAATGCTAAGACTTTATTCTCGTAGCGCCCACTTGTGGCACTTATACGGCGTCGTTCTAATCCATGCATCTCTACAATGTAAAGGTCCCATTAACCTGTCGTTTAAAACCTACAAAATAACCTAAAGTCGAGCCGGTTCCCTCCTGTCTCAGACCTCATTAAATGTTGTTGTCTCCTCAGGCGGTGTCTCCTGTATGACTAAAGCTAAGCGCACACAATCGCAGCTTTCTTCCTATTAGCGAGCCTCAGGGCGGTCGTGACTACAAACTTACCCAACGCCCAAGTGGGGAATAGATGAATAATGCAATGTAAAGCACCCAGCTGTCCTCTGACTGATGCAATATGATAATGAGAGTACAGTTAATCAGACGGATTCTGCAAAACCAACTTTTTAACCCAATAGCGTTGGATGCTATCGCCGCTGATCGACTCGTGTGGGGGGACGTTGGCCAAATAGGAGGCAGACTCAGAAAAGTCGCATCTTAGACGATGTATTTGAGGCACTGTGGTAAAGCGTGAAAAAAGTATACATATTTACAAAGAATAAGTGAGCTCAACATAAGCAAAAGCAGCAGAAAAAATGAACAAACTGAGGAAAAACCCACGTGTCCCTTACATCACTGACTCTGCTGAACGTCTAACTCGCGCTGCCCCCCGCCTAAGGAAGCCCCTCCCCCGGTTTACACCACCTTTCCCACAGGTGCTGAGGAAACAACCTTTAGCTTTATCTTGTACTATTTCTCCCATAACTAAATAGTGTTTAAAAAATAAACTATAAACACTTAAAAGATTGAAACTAAATACATAAGAAACAAAATGAACTCAAACCAGTTCTTCCTCCGCATGGTCCAGCCCACGACCACAGCCAAGGCTTTAAACATGGACGACACAGGCCACGCCCCCTCTGTGTCTGGACCATGTGGAGATTCAGGCCACGCCCCCTCTGTGTCTGGACCATGTGGAGATTCAGGCCACACCCCCTCTGTGTCTGGACCATGCGCAGATTCAGGCCACGCCCCCTCTGTGTCTGGACCATGTGGAGATCCAGGCCACGCCCCCTCTGTGTCTGGAAGGCCACGCCCCCTCTGTGTCTGGACCATGTGCAGATTCAGGCCACGCCCCCTCTGTGTCTGGAAGGCCACGCCCCCTCTGTGTCTGGACCATGTGCAGATTCAGGCCACGCCCCCTCTGTGTCTAGACCATGTGGAGATTCAGGCCACGCCCCCTTTGTGTCTGGACCATGTGGCGATTCAGGCCACGCCCCCTCTGTGTCGGGACCATGTGGAGATTCAGGCCACGCCCCCTCTGTGTCGGGACCATGTGAAGATTCAGGCCACGCCCCCTCTGTGTCTGGACCATGTGGAGATTCAGGCCACGCCCCCTCTGTGTCGGGACCAGGTGGAGATTCAGGCCACGCCTCCTCTGTGTCTGGAACATGTGGAGATTCAGGCCACGCCCCCTCTGTGTCTGGACCATGTGGAGATCCAGGCCACGCCCCCTCTGTGTCTGGACCATATGCAGATTCAGGCCACACCCCCTCTGTGTCTGTGTGCTCTGTCCATAGGGGGCGCTACAGCTACACGACTCTTTATTGTCATGACGTCAGTGGATTTGTCTCTTTTATGAAGTGGTTTTAGATGAATATTATGATTTAAAATGTGTAAATTATAACAGACACAAACACAATCAGGCTAATTTAATAGACTGGTGTAAGAATCCCCTCACAAGGTCAACACTGAATACAAACCCAAATATTTCACTAAAAATATATAACCTAAAATAATCCAAAATTCATTGAAATTGCTAAACCTCCGTGCGTTTCCAGGGGTGTTTTTCTTTTCAGGAGACAGTGGCTTATCGTTCAGCTCTGTGACAGATGTAGTGACAAATCTCTGTCAACATATTTTGAGAAATTGTCAGTCTCAGATCTACGACGGCTCTTGAAAGTTGAAGAAATCTCTGCTTTTTTTCATATTTCTGACACTTTTTGGGTTGGGCTCGCGTCCGCCTTCGCCGCTGCAGCGATGTGTACGTCGTCTTCACCTCTTTAGCACTTTCCTGCCAGCGTGGTAAACGTTTTTATTCTTATTCCTGGCGTAGCCGTGTTTGACCTTGAGAAGGCTTTAATTTCCCTGTGCTGCTGAGTCCCGCGTTCCTGAGAATGTGATTTGAGACACAATGATCACATCTGTTTCAGCCCATTTCGGCGGAGCGGCCCCGGCAGGCCCTCCCTCTATTTCTTACCATTTTTATAACGGTGCTCGAGAATATGTTTACTTAAATTTGAACCAAGAGGGAGCGCCAAGCAAGTACGATTGTGTTTCCCTGTCCCAAAGGCCGCGGGGATTGCCTATTGTCAAAGCCTAAGTAGATTTTATGTAAAACTCACAATCCATGGTGTTAGTATTGACCAAAACGACAAAACACTTGTTCATTTTTTCCCTCAATCCAATTTGCGTTTTTTCCATGGCTTTCTGACAGCTCGTTTATATCTGTGAGTGAGTGCCCAGTTCTGAATGGGTAATTGTGCAGTTAGCGCTCGCTTCTATTGTGTGTGTACAGTGTAGTTACCTGCATTTGTATGTATGGGAAAACAAACTGAATTGATTTGGATGTGAGATTAATAGGAGAACATTGTTATGGTGTATTGATTGCTTTGTATGATCAAATCGGATTGAATGGCGAGGCCGCTCTCTCCGCGGCGCATTGAGCTGTTTTTACTGATTCCTCCAAACGCAATAGAACAGATGCACAACTTGTTAAACATAAGTGTCAGAATGAATTGCACTTGGCAGCAGCAGACGGCAGGGTTCTCTCAGTTGTGGAGTTGTAAAGGCCTTACATTTGTAGTCAAAACATTTATCTGTCTTCATTCACGAAGCGAAACTGTTCGTCGGCCGTGTGGCGATTGTTCCGGGATCATCTTTGACCTTTCTGTGGCCAGCAGGGGGGGCTATGTCTTTACCAGGGCTGTGGTGGATGTGACGACCCCAAGCCTTCGATTCCTCTTTTCGTGTCTGTTATGTTCTACCTGTGTGACTGCTCAGTGGAGTCTCGCTGTGGTCTGGGACTGTTTTCCCGCCTGCTCCTCGTTGGACGCCGCTGACTTGCCCCTTATTGGTGCGTCCAGCTCCCACCTGACCAATCCTGAGCCACACCTGCAGCCACACCTGTGCGTAGCTGCTGGGCTTTGTGGGTAGTCGACCATTTTGTGTCTCTGTGTCTGACTTTTTCTGTGTCTGACTTTTTTTCTGACTTTTTTCATGTTTGAGACTTATGTGTTTCTTGTTTTGTCACTTTGTTCTGTTTGTAGGTTTGTAGCGATGGGACTTTTGGCTCTTTTCTGGGATCCGAGTCTTTTGAATCGATTCCTTTCCAGGAGCCGTTCAAAAGACTGGCTCTTTTATTTATTTAAATGCCAGGAGCCAATGTAAAAACCCATTCTATCCACAAACTAATCACAGAGAGAGAGTTTACCCTTTGAAAATCTCTAAATGAATCATTGCGATATAATAATAATTTAATAAAAACGATTCCAAAGCTCTCACTCGAGTCGTCTGCTCTGCTCCTAAACCATAAACTGTATAAAGTCTATGTTCTGTGCTGATTCTTGTGTTGGTTCTGTGTTAATCTGTGTAAAAATGCATCAAAATGAGAAAGAAAAAAAAGGTTCGGTTTCAAAAGGTTTTAACAACTGAGATCCGGTTCCACCTGTTCACGTTAAAGAATCGTTCAAAAGAGCCGTCTCGTCATATTTCCCATGTTCCTTATTTTGTCTCCTGCTCTTAATAGGCCACGTGGTGAGTTTTTTGAGACGCTAAAATGTGTTAAACCTGCGAATTTTAGTTTCTTTGTTGTTTCTACATTTGCATAAATATTTTAGATCACTTTGTTACTTTACCTTTTACATCCTTGTGTAATCTCTCAGGTTTGATCCAGAGTAAAACAAATATTTTAATCTGTAACTGGACAAATCATTGTAGGAGTGAAGACGTTTTGCTGCTCGTCCAAGTCTCTTCTTCAGTTCTGGTCAGATCACTGCTGGACACTGCCTTATATCTGTCTGAAGGAGGCGCTAACGACACTGAAACGACCAAAATGATCCGTCCAGAACTGAAGAAGTGTCTTGGATAAACAGCCAAACCATCTTCAGCTCCTCCTACAGCGTTTTGTCCAGTTGAATTTTAGTTTTACTCTTAAAACTGTTGTGTTTTTGTATCTGACCCACACTGCAGTGACAAGGCTTCACCAGCAGGGGGACTTCACGCAAAAAGAGCTAGTCCTGTTTAAGCAAAAAAAAAGTGCTATATTTGGAAAAAAAACTTGTGAATCATGAGTTTAATCTGCATTGTTATGTAAAAATCCAAAATCTTCAGCTAACTCCCTCACTAACGTCTTATTTCTGCTGTTCTCCCGGAAAAATCCTCCGAGAAAAACGTGAAACTATTGAGCAACGAATCGACTAAAGGCAAAGCTCTAATATTTACATACGGAGAATCCCAGGGATGATTTGAGGCTCGCAACATTTCAACACTGTTTCATTTATTACACAAAATAAAGACTCATGTTTTTAGAACCAACCTTCACAGACAAATTCTCAAACTAAATGGTCCATAATTCCACCAAACGTCGGGTTTAGAAGTAGAAGTGGTGCAGCTCGAATATTTACATCTAGAGAATTCGGGGAATGTTTTGAAAGTATGAAACATTTTAAGATTGTTTTTTATGTATAATTAAACAAACATCAAATTCAAAATGCTGCACAAACATGGGGCTGGTGTAAAATAAAAGAAAACTGGATCAAAAGTCACGTCACATTTGTCTGATGCTTAAAACCTGATTCTTCAACTGTGTCGAGATATTTGTTTCTGTCCAAATCGTCGATCTCAGTGATACGACGTTTCAGATCCAACCTTCACAGACACATTTTGAGACTAAATGGTCCATAATTTTACCAAATGTATCGGCTCAGATCAGGCTCCGGAGCCACATACGGCTCTTTCATCGTTGCACTGCGGCTCCGTGTTGCTCTGGGAAAATAAATTATAAGTATTTCATTGAAGTGTATTTTATTTGTGTTAGTTTTTTTTAAATTGTGGTTTAAATTGGAAGATTATTATGATCTTGAAATATTAAAATAAAATGATATTGTATTTTTTTTCATCGTTCAAAATAAGCGTCGCACTTGCAAAACTAAAACGCCACTAAAATGCTGCCAAAATGCTGCCAAAACGTGGTGCATTTATGGAGAAATCTGTCCTCTCGATGTTCAGATCCACAGACGTCTGTGAGCAGCTTTTCTCCACCATGAACTATGTTAAAACAGTCCTGTGTAAAGATGAAATGGACTTTTCCAGCTCCGATTTCCCGACGCTGTGCAAACACAACTATAGATGTTTATACAAATCGTAAAGGTAAAAAAAAAACCCAAAAAAGCCAATGTAAAATGTCAAAAAAAAATACTCACGGCTCCCAGTATCTTTTTTTTTTTTAGGGGTTAAAGTTGCCGACTCTTGGCTTAGAATAAAAATTGTCCGTTCACATCACGTAAACGAGCTTTCAACACATTTGCAGATTGTGAGAAACATAATTTGTGCTTTTATTTCACGTATCCACAAGTCCCTAAACTCTGTAAACTCTACTTCGTTATCGAGATCTCAAAAGTGGAAAAAAAACTGACTCTTGTGAGTGTTAACCCGTGTCCTCATGCTCTTAAAGGAACCATAGTCCTCTGGTTTCTGACCTTTAGTGTGTTATAATGTTCGTCTGTAAAATCTCCAAAGCTCAAAACGCTCTGTTCCACCTCGTGATGTCATGAAGTGGTAGTTTTCAAGTGAACAGCTCCTTTTACCTTTAGTTCAGTCGAGATACGTGGCAATTCCAGGACTGAAATGATCCAAATGATTCTAGAAATGAAGGTGTGTGGAGTTTAAAAACACAGCGGAGCACTTCCTGTATTACCACTTGATGACATCACAAGGTGGAACAGAGCGTTTTCAGTTTGAGAGAAGAAAAATAGAGCAATATGAGTCCTTTAAGCATAGAATGGACTTAAAGATTCTGAATATGTTTCTGTGTTCATAAAATGACTTTCTGCAGGTTAAAGTTTGTCCTGAACAAAAAAAAAAGTAATACATTTTCTTTCGGCTTTTGTCCAAAGTGTGAACTCAAAGCAGATGAGATCAGATGCTCTTGAAAGGAACAAACAAGACTTATTACCGGCCGTATATATTTCCTTCCATCCCGCTGTGTCAGTCGGTGATAAATCGAGAGCTATGTTAGCGTTTTACTCTTTGGAAATGAGCACAGGTTGGACTCGGCGGTGCTTCGCTGGTGCCAGATTCCACTAACGGGGCATTGATAGATCAGCACGAACGTGAGAAAATGACAGTTTGATCTCAATTCAAAAGGTTGTTTCCGTTTGGATCTGGCAACGCACGCGGAGGGAGCGGTCTTTGCGCCGGTTCCTGCAGGTGTATGTTGTCTTCCTGCGAGCGTGAGTGGCACTGACAGTGATGGAGGGAAAGGTCAGAGAGGGAACGGCGGTTGTGGAGCGTGAGCAGATCGTCTTTTGACATTTCTGGACTAAAAAACGTCCGTGAGAGGCATCGGAATGAGCGGATGATCGCGGCGAGTGTGTGCTGAGGCAGTCCAGGTGGTAGATTTAATGAGCAAACACAAGAATATCTGCATCGATTTCTCAATTAGAGCTCAGACAGGCGGCATCAAAAAGTGCACCTGCTGCGAAAATATGATGGTGCAAACAAAGGGGGCGCAAGAGGCCTGTTGTGCCGAGGAGTAAACACCCTCTGTACGGTACGAACCCGCCTAATCGGCCGTGATACTGCCTCAGAACATTATACTGTATATACTCCACGATCTGCTTGGAGAGACGTGTAAAGACGTCATCTATAGCGTCATAGCGTCGGATTTGGAGCTCATATTTAGAGTGAGATCCAGAGTGTTAGCTTGTTTTTTACCTGGCAACACGTTTTCGAGTTCAAGCTTCAGCTCTGAGCAAAAATAAAGACATTCATTCGTGTTCCTAAGGTCGATCTAGCATGCTAACAGTGCACGTCCTGATTCGAGGTCACTGAAAGTTGTGAAAAGTGCTTAAAAACTCATCCTGGTGAGTCATTAGGATGCTCAGACTGCATAAGGGGAGGAGGAATAGAAGTGGGATTTAATACGTTTTCTTTTCCCGACTCTTTTCGAGCTTAAATAAGAAAAATATTTGTGAAATGTTCGTTGAGTGAACTCGATGCATGTGCTCGAAATAAATAAATTAATTAAATTAAATGAATGATTTAAAATTAACTACTTCTATTTTTCACGGTTTAAAAATCTGATTATTTTAAGTCATTAAATCCTGAATCATCTTTAACTATTTGTACATTTTTTTGTCCATGTTTTTTTATTTCTGTGATTAACTGTTAATATCTGACGTGAACAAACCGACACGTGTCAGTTCTGTCTGAGCTTCAGCTGAAGAAATATAAATGTGTGACGTTAGCCTGATGTTCTGATGTTCAGCCTGATCTTACACATTTTATTCTTATCATTTTAACTTGACTTTAAAGATAAAATGTCTGTTCTTGGTCTCGGATTTTGTCAAATAAATTCCACAAAAAATGCGACTTATATATGTTTTTTTCTTCATTATTCTGCATTTTTTGGCTTGTGTGACTTATACTCCAGAGCGACCTACGGTCTGGAAAATATCTATATTTTCTGGAATAAAAACATGTGGCTGAAGAAATGCGACAGACACAAGTTACAAAATGCTACTTTTACAATATTCTCTTGTTCCTGTCCAGTTTTATCTCTCTTTACATGTTTTTTTTCTTCATTATTTTGCATTTTTTGGCTGGTGCGACTTATACTCCAGAAAATCCAGTATATATCTTCATGAAGAATGTTCCAAAGTTTGGTTTTAACTTTTTATTTCCCTGGTGTAACAGCTCCAGAAAGTTTCACACTGTACTTAAAATCACAATGTGTTCGATGTTTTAACTTTTGGACTTGTTTTTCAGTCGGACACATCGACTGTGAAGAAGTGAGTGACGTCACCGACTGTGAGTATTATAGCAACAAAAGAGCCAATCAGGAGCGACGTCGAGGAAAGAAGGACCTGATGTGTCTGTTATTAATGTTCATATGTTGATTTACAGACACAGACGTGAAATAAAAACCCCAGGATCATGTAGAGGGTTAATACGAACATTTAAGACCAAAATGAGTCTGACAGCAGCAGGGACAGAGAGAGAGACAGATTAAAAAAAAAGAGAAAAAAAAAAAACTCAAAATAGCTCAAAAAATGTAAAATAAAGTCAAAATAAAATAAATAAAATGAAATTAAATAAAATGATTAAAAAAAACACTCAAAATAACAACAAAATTATAAAAAACAAAAATAAACTCAAATAAAAATAAATACTTACATAATAAAATAAAATGAACAAAAAAAATTCAAAATAACAAAAAATAAAAAATTGTATATATGTATATATACATATACATATATATATATATATATATATATATATATATATATATATATATATATGTATATATATATATATATATATATATATATATATATATATATATATATATATACATACACACACACACACACACACACACACACACACACACACACACACACACATATATATATATATATATAAACTACTCAAAATAACTCAAAAACTTGAACCCCAGGATCATGTAGAGCGAGTCTGACAGCAGTTTTTCAGTAAAGTGAAGTGCGCTCATGCTCTGCTAGCAGGTTAGCTATGTCCATTTATATTTACAGTCTATGGGAAAACGTCAATATGTAATAATCCAAAACACATCACACCAGAAAATTTACTGTACTTAATTACAAATAACTAGACTAATGGTCGTTCACTGCACTGAGAGTAAAATCAGCTTAATAAAGACGGCTCCTAAAATGTAAAATGGCAGATTTGTGGTTATATTTGTATTTAATGACTTTGTAACACATTAAATTGAATGTGTATCTCCACATTTCACAGAGTTACTCATTTATTTTAATAGATTCTTTTTTCAGCCTAGATTGTTTTGACAGTTTGTTCTGCTCACTAGCGCCTCACAGTGGTCACGTGATGTTGCTGTGACATGTCCAGTCAGATGATTTAAACAGGTTTAAATCATCTTCCTACAAGTGGAGGCAGGACGACAGCGCCATCTGCAGCTCGACTTCTTCAGGACAGTATCTCAGGTGTGTGAGAGTAGAAAGGCCCCTCGTCTTGGTTTAAAGTCTCCTCCTTAAGTTTCCTCCTTAATCCAGTGACGTTTTTGTGTTTGTCGTCCTCTGTCCCAGTGACGTTCGTTCCGTCTCAGTCCAGAAAGTGTTTCTCTCTTTTACACTGATCCAAAATGTCCGATTTGAGTCGTTTTTGTTCTTTTTTGTGTTTTGTTTCTCGTGTTCATGCCTTTTTCGCGCTGTTTCCTTCTCAGATTCTGTCCTGTTTTCCTTTTCCTCGTGCGCTGGATTCCCTCCTTGTTACATCTGTGCTCCAGTTTTATTTTATCTTTTGGGTGGACGAGTAGCTGCAACATCACCACCGTGAGGCGCTAGTGAGCAGATCAAACTCAACAAACTGAGCCTTAGTGTTGAAATAAACGATTAGTTGGAGAACTTGTTCTTATAGATCAGCTTAAACAGTGTTTGGTTGGAGGTAAGAAGAGCCACACGTCTGTCAATCTGCTCCACTTTCACATATAGCACCCCCGCAGGGAGTGGAGGAGTACTGCCAAATACAACATGTAACACTAAACTATATTTGCATTATGTCAATCATTCATATCATTTCAAGTCTGTTTATCACGAGGTAAAAAAAAACAGCTTTTTCGTATCGGATTCACACATTTAAAGGAGGCTCCAGCCCGTGTCCTGTTCTGTTGCGTTTTGGTGTGAGCTGAGCTGTGTTTCCCGTAGAGCTGCTTCTAAATCCAAGGGAAGCCATTAAAGAAGAAATTAACAAGACCCAATTATGGAGTAATGAAGCTGAGGGAGAGTTTGCACAGAGCGGAGGGGACAGAGGGCAGTGGATGTGTGGTTTAAATGTGTGTGAGAAAGAAAGAAAGAGACGTGGATAAGAAAATACTTTACAATACTCCCCAAATCTGTGAAGTATCAGCTTCATTTTTTACATTATTCTCTCTGTTTCTTGTCTGTAAAACCCCTCACCACACACTTTATACACTTTTCTCACACAGGCTTTAACATTTTCTCACATTTCTCTCTCGTTTAAACACAAAGTTCAAACCTTTGCAGATTTTTTAAAATAAGTTCAGTTTTATAAAATGAAACCAAACATCAAGACCTGTTTTCAGGCCCAAACATTTGTTTGAGAAATAAAAATATAAAACTTCAAAGTTTTTAGTATTTTTTTACATTTTATATAGAAGAAATAATATATATGAAGCAAGATAAATGAAAATATGTGGGAAAATATACAGATACAGATTTTTAAATTTTATATTAAAATCCTCAAAGTTTCCACCTTTTCTTTATCAAAAAATAGAGCTATTTTTGCCTGAAATGTTTCACAGTGCGGCATTAAACGCATCTACTCAATTACACTGTGGGTGTTTTTCTCTCTCACATTAAAAAATCACGTTTTTACTCTGAGGCTGGGGTCACGTTTTTCATAAATCTCATCTGCATCTTGGCTTAGTCGTGTAGTCTGTTTGTTTCCATGGTGACAGATGAGTTTAAAGCCGTACTGTGGAACATTCAGGGAAAAAACGTCAAAAGTTTTAGTATTTTTTTACATTTTATAAAGAAGAAATTGAATATATGAAGCAAGATAAATGGAAATATGTGGGAAATATATGTATATAAATGTGTAAATATACAGATTTTTTTTTTTCTTCTCATAAATCTCATCTGCAACTTGGCTTATTGGTGTTTCCACGGTGACAGATAAGTTGAATGCCGTATTGTGGAACATTCTGGGAAAAAATGTCAAAAGTTTCAGTACTTTTTTGCATTTTATATCGAAGACATTGAATATATGAATCAAGATAAATGGAAATATGTGGAAAAAAATATATATAAATGTATAAATAAATTAATTTTTAAATTTTACATTCAAATCCTCAGTGTAGCCACCCTTTTCTTTACCTTTCTTTATTTTTTTTTACTTTTTTTCTTTACTACCTCGTTCCACATATCGTCCTTCATGTATTTAATGTCTCCTGTGAGTAAATAAAACGTACAAAGTGCTAAAAATAAACATATATACAGAGAAATGTTATCGCAGAAGCCAAACACCAACATCTGCTCATTTCTAAACTCTAACATGAAAGTAAAGTGTATTTCTCGGTGCTATCGCCTCATTCTACCTGGACTATCTCCGTCCTCGTACTGAAGCCCGGCTAATGGCACCTTCACTGCTTCAAAGCGTTTTCCGTTGATAAGGCCAGAGCAGCTCCAGCCGGTGTGTGTGTGTGTGTGTGTGTGTGTGTGTGTGTGTGTGTGTGTGTGTGTGTGTGTGTGTGCGTGCGCCGGACTCTGCAGCTCGCTCGGCCGGGGCGCTGTGTGGCGGGCTTGTTACGCTAACCCCGGCTCTTGACTGGTGTCCTCATTAGATCTGGTAGCCTACGGGCCGTGTGCGTATAGGTACAGTCACGTCACGTACCGGCTGACAGCGGAGCGTGGGTGTGTGCGCCAGGTTTTAGCTCCATCACGCCGACCCGCAGGCGTGCCACCGAAGCTCTCCGCGAACGCTAAACACAACCGCAGTGCCATTCTAATGAAGATAGATCGGAACGGGAGGAGAAAGAGAGCGAGAGGAGATGAAAGGGGCAATAAGTACCCTGCTTCATCTTCTTCTTCTTCTTCTTCTTCTCAAGGTTCAAATGTAATTGTGCCCCCCCCTCGACTATCACCACCGGGGGCATCAGTGAGAGCAGAAAACAGGCTGAGCCCCAGGCCAGACTCCCACAAAGACTCTGACATTACTTACAACGGAAAAGGTGACTGATGGAATTAGCGCAGGATAGATAGAGCGAGGGATCGAGAGCGAAGGGGGAATAAGGTGGGACTTGTTGTTTCATATACTGTACAGCCCAGAGCCAGAGGAGCTGCTGCTGCCACTGTGTCTCGACATTTTGCTTGGAGAAAATAAGAAGTTTAAAGATCGTATGTTGCGCAAAATGGACTTTTGTGAGGTTTAATCCATGTTCTAACGCCGTTTCCTCCTCAAAAACAGACTCGAGCTGTGTTTTGTTTCATTCACACATGTTTGAATAATCCTGCGTTTGTAATCTGTCGATATCTCCAAAGCTCAGAATGCTCCGTTCCACATTGTGATGTCATCAGGAGGTAGTTTTAAAGTTATATTGTGCAAAATGGACTCGTGTAGCTTTAATCCATGTTCTGATGTTGTTCCCTCCTCAAAAACAGACCTGGAGTTGTGTTTTGTTCATTCACATGTTTGACTAACACTTTATTATTGGTCTGTTACATCTACAAAGCTCAAAATGCTCCGTTCCACCTTGTGATGTCATCAAGTGGTAGTTTTTTTAAGTTAACATTTACGTTTTACCTTTAGTTCAGTAAAAAAAATGGGCAATTCCAGGAGCTCAAATGATCCAAATGATTCTAGAAATGAAGGTGTGTGGAGTTTAAAAACACGGTGGAGCACTTCCTGTATCACCACATGATGACATCACAAGGTGGAACAGAGTGTTTTCAGTCTGAGAGAAGAATCAGCCTAAATCTGCAGGTTCGTTTGTGTCTTAACCATGAAACGAAACACAACTCCAGGTCTGTTTGTGACGAGGAAAGGAACATTAGATCAGGAAACGGCCTAATATGGGCACTTCCTGTATCACCACATGATGACATCACAAGGTGGAACAGTGGGTAAATCTGCAGGTTTGTGTGTTAAACATGTGAAAATGAAACAAAACACAAGTCCAGGTCTGTTTGTGACGAGGAAACAGTGTAATATGAGCCATTTCAAAGCCGATAATTTAAATTTTCAAACGAATCTTCTATTCATTAATTAAGAAATATAAAGATTTATAATTTGTTTTAAAATGTTTTAGGTTTTCTGTATCGTTTAGAGCAAATAAAAGCCTCGTAGCTGCAGAGTTGTGACATTTTGAGCTTTCCACATTTAAATGAGCCTCCGCTGGAAGTCGAAGTCGCAGCTGGATTTTGGCTCGTTTTTGTGGCTCGTCCAAAATTCTGCAACTTTATGTCATTTAAAATAAGCTGCATTTCACCCGCCGCTGTTTTTAAACTTTAAAACGGGGCTGAATACTAAATATATGTCGTGTATAAATGTAATAATCCAGTGTTCGAGCCATTTTCAAACTGTTTATGTCCTGCTTTGTGTCAAAAAGTGTAAAGAAAAGTGTCTGCAGCCAACTCTGGTTAAACTCTCAGCTCTGATGTCGTGTGGTTCAATCAGACACACCCCCTGCAGGAGCGGAGTGTAACTGCGGTCATACGTCCAGACATATGCCCAGTTTGACTGTCTCTCTGGACTCGGACTGCAGAGTTTTAGAGTTTAGTCGCACTTTAAAACCAACTCTTTTTTTTTTGTCGTACGGTTTGTCGATGTTTTAATGATCTCACGACATCGAGACGCGTGATTGGTCAGTGGTTCTCGACCTTTTTTCAGCTGCGTTTCGTTTGCATTTCCGCATAAAACCCGAGATCCTTTGAAATCTTTGATCGGAGCTGGTGTTTCTTTAGTTTAAAGAGCTGTGTCCTAATGTTTCCTCATCAAAAAACAGACCTGGACTTGTGTTTTGTTTCATTTTCACATGTTTAACACACAAACCTGCAGATTTACCCGCTGTTCCACCTTGTGATGTCATCGCGTGGTAATACAGGAAGTGCTCCATCTTCATTTCTAGAATCATTTGATAATTTCAGCTCCTGGAATTGCAACTCTCTACTGAACTAAAGGTAAAAAAAACTAGATGTTAACGTGGAAAACGACCACTTCATGACATCACAAGGTGGACCAGAGCGTTTTGAGGGTTGGAGATGTTACAGACTAATAATAAAAGGTTTGCAAACATCTCCGACAACTCCAGGTCTGTTTTTGAGGAGGTAACGGCATGATAACACGGCTTAAACCTCACAAGAGTCCATTTTGTGCAATATAGGACCTTTAAATGATGGTACTTGTCATTTTTACGCTTCACAAATCCATTTTTAACTCGCAAAACTTGTACTTTTTCGTCAAATACTACACCTTTAGGACTAGTATCTTAGTTGAAGAATAGGAGGTGAAGGCAGAGTTGAGGTGGACCTTGTTGTTCTGAGGGGAGGGGGATGTGGCTTCCTACTTGATAAAAGCGTCACAGACCTGGCAACACAAGTGGCGTTTGTGCCTCGCTGGCAGCCATCCTCATTACTGTCCGCGGGCTGGACTGGAGTGCCCTATTAGACCACCATTACAGCCGCTGATGGGAGCCCGCACTGTAACACTGACACAAACAAGATGGAGAGATCTGGGGGGACGCGGCGGGGCCAAGCGCGGCGCAGGACCCTCCAGGGCCGAGAGGGGCTGAGATGAGGTACTCTGCCCCTGATCAGGCACTCCTGGCTGGGTCGGGGAGCCTGCGTGTCACAGTGCCATCTCTGGTTCCCCCGGAGCTAAGACATGTTCACCTAATTAAAAGCGTTCCCTCCTCCCCGCGGGCCACACCGGCAGAAGAATGTAGTGACAGAGATAGTGAAAGGAGGAGAGGATGGAGGCGAGACATATACTGAGGGAAAATAGAGTTTTTTTCTTTTTGAAGGAGAGCGAGAATGAATGATAAACAGAGGCTCTGCAGAGAAAGGGTCAGGACCAATGCCAGAACAGAGCTAGTTCCCTTCACACGTTTTTTTTTTGGTGGAAAGAATTGAAAATATGCAGCCTGGTGTGGACGCCGGACAAAGGGTTTTTGGCATTCCAGCTGCATATTTACCAAATGGAAAACAGGCTTTTTAAACATGCCTGTGTTTGCCTTATCAAGCCCCGCGGCAACAAGGCTCCACACGCCGAACAAACAGAATGACAAGAAGAAGTAACGGGGACGAGGAGGTGCAGGGAGGGAGAGGAGGTGCAGGGAGGGAGAGGAGGTGCAGGGAGGGAGAGGAGGTGCAGGAGGGAGAGGAGGTGCAGGGAGGGAGAGGAGGTGCAGGAGAGGAGCCAGGGTGCGGTGCTGTTACACTGTCCCACTGGGAGCGGTCACCCAGTGCCACAGACATGTCCAACGATTATTTTTATTAATAATATATTTATTTTGAGTTTTTCTTATATCGTGAACTCAACAATACAAACACACGAGTTCACTGTCGGACGAGATGGATATATCGGCTGTATCTGTTAAATTATTGATCCTACACATGAGCATAGACTGTATGTATAAGTGCACATAGCTAACACGCTAGCTGCCGTGCTCAAAATAGAAAGTGAGTCATTTTAACTCACTCACATGATCCTGGGGTTTTTTATTTCACTTTTGTGTCTGTAAATCAACATATGAACATTAAAAACAGACAGATCAGACGACTTCTTTCCCCGACGTCGCTCCCGCTAGTGTTAGCAACAGGTTTGATTGACAGCGTTGCTATGAGAACAGGCGTTACCTTCAACAGCCTCGCTCCTGATTGGCTCTTTGGTTGCTATGATACTCGTGGTTCCTAATATGTAACTCTGCTCCAAATCAGCCGCTATAACTGCTGGTCTCCAAGTATAGATTTTTCGTCAATACTTTTACTTTAACTTGAGTACTTTGTTCTGGTATCTGTACTTTTACTTAAAGCTGCACTGTGTGTCCGCCACCTGCCGGTCTCCATGGAGATATTACTGTTTGGCGTTGACTTGAAACTTGGATCATCACAATGGAAACACGTTAATGGTCAGATCTATGGAGAAGCAAGCCGGCACATGGTTAAAAAAAAAAGTGTTTTTAATGTATCTTTGAGATATTAAACACGTGGAATTAAACAAATGCAGGGCAGATATGTTTAATGCCCTACTGGGGAACTTTCATGCAAAGAAGTAACATATCCATGGAGACAAGCGAGTAGTGGACCCTGCACCTTAGAGTTACATAGGGCAGCTTTAAGTAAAATAAATTAATAATAAATAAATTTAATAATAATAATACATTTAAATAAGAATTAAAAATGAAGAAAATTAAGTTTAAAATAACAATAATAAATTAAAATAGCTATAAAAATTCAATTCAATTAAGTAAAAAACAATGCATAAATAAATGCATAAATAAATAAATAAATGAATACATAAATAAATACATACATAAATAAATAAATACATACATAAATAAATAAATACATAAATAAATAAATAAATAAACAAACACAAAAACTTTAAGTAACAAACCTGAGCACTTCTTGCCCCTGTGCTGGTCGTTACCCTCTGAAACCTGTGTATTTATACCAGCTCAAGCTTAAAGCAGTGACCATTGTATTGTACAAATTACTTTTCGATACTGTCACGCTCTGAAACGCTCCTCTGACAGCTCGCACAGCCTCGCACTGCGCCTTACGTAGATACGGTTGCCATGGTAACGCGGTATATTTTACATGTATGAACAGTCACGGAGGGTTAAACTTTCAGACGCGTAAGTGCTCGCAGCAGAACGGTTTGTGAGATCAAGGTGAGAGCTCCATTTTGAATCGTGTCCCGCTGCCTCCCTCCCACCGGCTGAGTCCCGGCGCTGGTGCATGATGGGAAAGTGTGCTGACAGCTGATTGATTGGACCCCCGTTTTGTTTTGATGGGAGACATGATGTGCTGCTACTGCGCTGTGCTTCACTCTTCTCCACCTCGTCATGTCCCTCATTAAAACCCACACAAAGGCGAAGCGGCGGGACCGTCTGAGCCGCTTCACATGACGACGAGGCTGATTTAAGAGATAATGTTTCCAAACACTGATAATGAAGAAGAAGAAGAAGGAGAAGAAGAAGAAGAACAACACGGGCTAAACTGTACAACCATAGACTGTTTATATAAATGGTTGTAGCTAACCTGCTAACCCTGTGTTCCAAACAGGAAGTGATCATAGGCGCACTTCCTACTCCATCGACTCCAATTCACTTTCTATTGAAAAACCATGTCTCCTCTCTCTGTCCCTGCTGCTGTCAGACTCATTTTGGTCTTAAATGTTTGTATTAACCCTCTACATGATCCTGGGATTAATTTGAGTTTTTTTTTTTTTTTTTTTTTTTTTTTTTTTTAGTTTGGTTGTTTGTTTGGTTGGTTGTTGTTTTTTTGTTTTTTGTTTTTTTTTTATTTTGAGTTTATTTTGATTTATTTTATTTTTTTTTTGCTGTTGTTATTTTGTTATTTTGAGTTTATTTTGATTTTTCTTTTTTTTAATTTAATTTTATTTTATTTTGTATTTATTTGTGTCCCTCTCTCTGTACCTGCTGCTGTCAGACTCATTTTGGTCTTAAATGTTCGTATTAACCCTCTACATGATCCTGGGTTTTTTTTTTTCACTATTGTGTCTGTAAACCAACATATAAACACTCACTTATTCCACTTCTTTACACAATCTGTGGATAAAACTTCAATGTCCTTGAACTTTTCTCTCATCCAGCAACAGTTTCTCTTTGTTTTAAACGTCCGACATAACACAAAACTGACTCTTGTGAGGTTTAAATCATGTTTTAATGTTGTTACCTCCTCAAAAACAGACCTGGAGTTGTGTTTTTGTTTGAGTAACACTTTATTATTAGTCTGTAACATCTCCAAAGCTCAAAATGCTCCGTTCCACCTTGTGATGTCATGAAGTGGTAGTTTTCAACTGGTCCTTTTACCTAATAAGTGGCTATTCCTGAGCTGAAAATGATCCAAATGATTCTAGAAATGAAGGTGTGTGGAGTTTAAAAACACAGTGGAGCACTTCCTGTATCACCACATGATGACATCACAAGGTGGAACAGAGCGTTTTCTGTTATAAATCTGCAGGGTTTGTGTGTTAAACATGTGTGAAAGAAACAAAAGACAACTCCAGGTCTGTTTTTACTTGTTTTTTTATTGTGTGAGACCTGCTGAAGAGGCTGAGGTTTGATTTTTAACACTTCATAATTTGAGCAAAACAAAAATATACAAATAAAAACAGCTGGAAAAAACAATCGTGAAGAAAATTCAGCTCAAATCTTTGACAAAATCACCACATTTGAAGCTTTATAAGACTCAAAATGTGTCCGAAATACTTTTACTTTTTACTCTTTAAGCACATTTTCAAACAGAAACTTTAATACTTTTAAATGAGTAAAAGTATCACATGAAAAATCTACTTAAGTATTATTTTTGCTGCAGTATCTGTACTTTTACTTAAGTACCAAAATTGCGTACTACTTCCACCACTGTCCAGCTCAAGTTTGATTCAAAACTCTTGGGGAAAGGACCGATGTTTTTCAGTTTCTATCTTGTTTCGATGCTTTTGATTGTCGAGTCGAGCCTTGTTAGCTGCAAAAGTTTGTTGCGGAAAAAAAAACACTCGAGTACTTCATCCGAGAGCATGACGAGCGCCTAAAACCCCCAGATTCTCGTTGTGCTACATGTAATCTTTTAGCATGTTAGCTTTAAGATGTGCTCCGGTTTAATTACTCCTGTCTAGCTTTACCGTAGATTAAGAATATCCCTTTTAGAAGCTGCGTTAAAGTGGTATCTCCCTTTGTTTTGGAGGATTTGTTGAGAGCGGCTAATGCTCCTGAAGAACGGCTTACTTAACAGCTGCTCGTATTGAATCATGCTGTTTACATCGGCTCCTTTAGGTGCAGCGAAACGAAGCTGAGCAGGTCTTTGTCTCATTATAATCTACAGAGAAGCAAACGCAGAGCTGTGAATAAGATGCAACCACAGACTGTTTGTGTAAATGGACAGAGCTAACGTGCTAGCCGCTGCGCTTAAAACAGGGAATAAGGCTTGACTTTGGCTCCAATTCACTTTCAATTAAAATCTGTGTCCTCTCTCTGTACCTGCTGCTGTCAGACTCGTCATTTTGGTCTTAAATGTTCCCCAGCTCTACATGATCCCGGGGTCCTTTTTTTTTATTTTATTTTTTTATTTTTTTCTGGCTTTATTTTTTGTTATTTTGAGTCTATTTCTTTCTTTCTTTCTTTTTTTGAGTTTTTTTTTTTAATTGTCTTTTTTTCTTTTTTTAGTTTATTTTTTATATATTTTTTTGTTATTTTGAGTTTATTTAATTGATTTTTAAAAATTATTATTATTTTGAGGTTTTTTTTTTTTTTTTTTTTTTTTTTTTTTTTTTTAATCTTATTTTGTTATTTTGAGTTTGTTTTTTTTAAACTGTGTCCCCTCTTGCTGTACCTGCTGCTGTCAGACTCGTCATTTTGGTCTTAAATATTGTATCAATGTATGATGTATGATAATTTTAGTTTAGTTTATTTAACTTTAGTTGTACATTTTGTGATATTTTATTCTTGTATGTATTGTGAAGCGTCTTTGAGTATCGTGAAAAGCGCTATATAAATAAAATGTATTATTATTATTATTATTATAATGTATGATCCTGGGGTCCATTATTAGGCCCGAGCCGGAGACAACGTCCCGGCGAGGGACTCATTAAAACCGCGTCCGAAACGGGGAAAATGGCAAAAATCAAGTAGTAAACACGCCCCGACATGCCAGTGAGTGGTGTCAAAAATTAGAACTCGCCAAGCTCTAATTGTCACCGAAGACCCCGAAAAAAAAAAACCAAAGACGACTCGGTAGCGCCACCTCAAACTTTGATTTTCATTGGGCCTATGGGAGCCCGACTCGGAAAAAAGTGAATCTAAAAATCTGAAACTGGCATCAAAAAATAGAACATGTAAAGACATGACAAAAATTAGATTATGGCCCCGCCCTAAAATGTACAGGAAGTCGGCCATATTGGATCAAACCCGGTGATGACAAAAGCGCACACCATCACATTCAGGACATCTCCTCGCACAGTTTTCATCACAAACACTTCAAATTTGGCCCAAACCCACTAAACCCATGTGAGATTAAAGATCATCAATTATATTTGAATATGACTTTGGGTGTGGTCATGGGGAATTTTATACAAAATCATAAATTTTTGAATATTTCAATAAAATATTTCTCGTTCACACATTTTTTGTTGGGAAAACGCTAATACAGCGTTTATGCACATTTGTGAGCTGAACACAATGATATGCAAATCATGGCTTTATCTCACAAAATGGCTCTCTAGCGCCCTCTTCAAATTTCATTTTCAAAAATTCATAGCAGACAAGTGATTTGTCGTGGACTTGTGAAAAAATTCACAGGGGCCTTATTTGTGATGGGGCATAATGTGAGAAAGTCACATGACTGTAGCTTTTATGGTTTTGGAGAAAAATAATGGGTCGAAAACGCGTTTCCATTATTATTCTTATTCTTATTTTGCTCGCAGGATTGAAGCCATTTTTGACCCTCTGAACGTTAACGAAAACTCAATTTTATTTGACCCAAAATTCAAGACTGGTGAAAAATTAATTATTTTGGTATTGAAAAAAATTAACACTTCAAAATGACTCAGTAGCGCCACCTCAAAAAAAAAAAAACATTACGGCAATGACAGACCTTTTTCATCGTAGACACATGAAATTTGGTGGTACCATAGAACATGTCAAGACAAGTAAAAAATTATATTTGACCCCACCCTAAACCCTACAGGAAGTCGGCCATTGTGGGCGGAACCCCATATTTTTAAAATTTTAACTCTCCCTTTTGAATTTTTTACGCAATGGATTTTCATTCTAGAAACTTGTAAATTGGTCAAACTGAACTAGACCCATGTGGGATTAAAGGTAACTCATTTGGATTTTTCTAAGTCATAAAATGTGGGTGTGGCCAGCCTGCAAAGAAAAAAGCAATTTTTTGAAGTTTTTAAATTGCAAATAACTGACACATGCAGCGTCCTATTTCCCGGCATTAATATACGTTTTTTTTTCAAAATGATGCACTAAACGCGACGACATACAATTTACATAAGTCAGACATTACATTGCTCCACAGCGCCCCCTTGAACTTTTGAATAGGACCAAAAAAATTACTTTGTCAAAAACATTTGAAATTTGACATGGACATGTGGCTTGACATACTGAACAAAAAAGCCAATGAGAACATACCTCTATTTGTGTAACTATGTTACCATGGTAACGTCATAAATGTGCCATTGAAATGAATGGGGTTCAGAGTACTGGACTTTGCTGTCGACTAAATAGATGCTCTGCACTAATTCAACTATGACCTAAAATTCAAGGTTAGTGAAATATGTATTATTTTGAAATTTAAAAAAATTAATGTTGCAAAATGACTCTGTGGCGCCACCTCAAAAATCAAAATACATTACGGCAATGAGAGACCTTTTTCATCGTAGATAAATGAAATTTGGGAGAAACATAGAACATGTCAAGACAAGTAAAAAATTATATATTATGACCCCACCCTAAACCCTACAGGAAGTCGGCCATTGTGCGCAGAAGCCAATTTTTTTGAAATTTTAACTGTCACATTGCATTTTTTATGCCATGGATTTTCATTCAAGAAACTTGCAAATTGGTCGAAATGAACTAGACCCATGTGGGATTGTAGCCAACTCTCTTGGATTTTTCTAAGTAATATAAAATATGGGTGTGGCCAACATGCAAACAAAAATGGCGTTTTTTAAGTAGTAAATTGCATCTAACTCAAACATGCAGTGTCCTGTTAACCGGCATTAATATACATTTTGGTCACAATGTTCCTCTGAATGTAATGATATACAGTTTACATAGATGAGATAATCCATTGCTCCACAGCGCCCCCTGGAAATTTTGAATGGGACCCCAAAAATTTTACTTTTTCAAAAACATTTGAAATTTGGCATGGACATCCCTATCCCCATACTGAACAAAAAAGCCAATGAGAACATACCTCTATTTGCAAGTGTGTTGCCATGGCGACGACCGACATTTCTCATTGAAATACATGGGTTTTGGTTAACTGGGATGAAAAAAAATTACTTTGTCATAGATCATCAAAATTTGGTACACATATTCTACTCATCATAATGAACAAAAAAGCCAAAGAAGACATACCTCTATTTCCAACCGTGTAGACGTGAAAATGTCATAAATGCTCTCATTGGAATGAATGGAGTAGTATTACTCAGTCCCTGTTTTTGGTGGGAGGGGCGATGTAAGCGGGAACGAGAGGCGCGAACTCCGCGGTGGCGTGTAGCCCGCGGTCGCAAGGGTGGCGAGGGCCTTTATCACTGCTTGCAGTTTTAATTATTATTATTATTATTATTTTTTTTTTTAAATATTTGTTATTTTGAGCTCATTTATTTATTTATTTTTTTGTTATTTTGAGTCTATTTTTTTTGTTTATTTTTTTCCCCTTATTTTCAGTTTATTTATTTATTTATTATTATTTTGAGTTTAGATGTGTATTACAGACGTGTACTTGTTATATTTGTGTATTACAGACGTGTACTTGTTATATTTGTGTATCACAGACGTGTACTTGTTATATATGTGTATCACAGACGTGTACTTGTTATATTTGTGTATTACAGACGTGTACTTGTTATATTTGTGTATTACAGACGTGTACTTGTTACTCGGTTCCTCTTCGTCTTTAATCCTCGAGTCAAATCGATACAAACAGAATCTGAGTCGCGTTTGTTGCTGCAGCAGCGAAAACACCTCGACTTTATGAAGTTAGTGTCAAACCTGCTGCTCCACAACGAGTCAGGGGTCAAAGGTCAGACACGAGCCTGAAAAAACATGTGTTTGTCCAGAGAGAGTCCAGTGTGAGACTCTGTTAAAACACAACTAAAAAAACAAACAAACAACTAAACAAACAAACACAAACCAGTTAAAACATTAAAATCAGGAGCAGCTTTTTATTATAAACTTTCACTTAACCCATAAGGACCCAGCGTGACAGTGGTGTAACGTCCATTTCACCTGTTCTGGAAACCTCTTTAATTTTTTTTTTTTTTATATATATATATATATATATATATCTGTAAACTCCCAAAGTGACTCCAAATCAACATATTGTGACATCACAAGATTGATTATGTGATATTTTTTTGTCACCACCCCTTTTTCAAGATGGCCGACTAGAAGCAGAGCACATGTCCCAACATTAGCAATTTCTCCAAAGTTTATTTCTGCAAACAAGAGGGAAGATTTTAAATTTGCATTATTGAAATTACTTAATTAGAGGTTAGTGAGTACATTTATATCAAAATTAAAGTAAAAAAAAAAAAAAATTATGCAAAACACATCAAATGAAAAACGTGGTTGCACATATGTCACTTCGGGCCTTAAGTAATAAAAAGGCCACAAAAAAACTCATGTGACATATATGTCACATTATCTTTTTTTATCATTAAAATTGTGTATCTTAAATATTTTTTTTTTTAAATAACATGTGTTAATAACATATGTTATAACATATCAATTTATTTTGTAGAATGAACACCCAGACACGCCTGATGCATTGGCAATCATCTTCTAAAACAATGCTTAAAGGCCCAATGTGACATATGTGTCACATTGCATACCTCAGGCACTAGGGGGAGGGGGGAGAAAAAAAATTCATAAATGTGTTATTTACCTCTAATTAGTCTGGGCTATGTCCACCATAATTTTCCTTTAAGGATTTAGGTGTCCGGGTTCTTATGGGTTAAAGTTTATAAGAGTCAGTTTTGTGTCATATAAGACCTTTAAAGTTCTTAAATACCTTGTAACAGAGGCATTTTTGCTGTTAGCGAGTTCACTTTTCTACAGATCTGACTTGTAACCTGGCTCTTGTCTCCATGACGATAGATACACGTTAATGCCAAACTGTGGAACATTCCAGGCAAAGCAATAACACCCTTCAGAGGTTCTGTCGTCTGCATCACAGAGGTCGAGTGGCCTATAAATCGGGCCGATTTTTGGACGTTTTAGCTTAGCTTAGGTTAGCTTAGCTTTAGCTATTGGCCTTAAATGTCCAGCAGAGGGCGATGTTTTTTTTGGTCTAAAAATACACACAAAGTTTTATATAAACACTTAAAAACAAAGAGAGACCTGCTCAAACTGTGACCACACAGCTCTCCTAGAGGTCGGAGGTTAAAGAACGTGCTGTGGGGGAGTTTGTAGTCAAATAAAATCAGATAATTTGACAAAAATCATCAAAATCGGGCCCAAAATATTAGTAAAGTTTATCGTCCAGTGGTTGATCTCGATTCTAAACAGTCAATATCGTCGTTGGCCATGAAAACCCCGTATCGGTCGATGTGTACAGCAGAACACCAATTACACAAAACCAAAATGAAAGTCGGCGTTTGTGTTTTTTGAAGGTTTTCTTGATATTCAGAGCGTGAGAGCGAGGAGCCTGAGCCCGGATACGACTGTAAAAACAAATACGAGCGTGAATAAAACAGCACATGAAAACCAACGTGTTTGAGTTCTACCACGTTCTCCCCGAAACCGAACAAACCCTGTTGTGTTTGGTCTGTTTGTGCGTCGTGTCGTCCTCTTTAAACCCTCGCCTCTGTTTATGTCGGCTGTAAATTAAGAGTGTTTCAGCCGTGCATTACTGACCATTAATATGATTTGTTATTTCAATCAGTTTGTACTTATACAGCGTTTGGACTGGACCATATAAAGTGTTTACATCGTTCATCAGTCTTATATATAATCAAAAAGCACACGGCTTGTCATTTTAATGTTAGTGTGATTTGTATCTGATAGTAAGTGTTATAATACAGACACTACATCATCCCGTCACTCGACTTTAAACAAACGATACAGTCGCAGAAGGAGCCGCAGCGTCCCAGTTCTTCTTCCCATCCGCTTTCTGGAATATGTTGAAATATATTGTTAGAATTGTGTGTTTTTGGACTTTTTTACCACATAAACACGGCTCTAATCTCACATTTATTCTAGTATTTTTCTGTATCAGCTGCAGGAGAAACACAAAGGCCACTGTGACCATAGACTGTTCATATAAATGGACATCTGCACTAATCTGCACATTCCAAACAGGAAGTGAGCATGTGAGTACTTGCGTCTCCATTGACTCTGGCTTCAGTTCACTTTCTATTGAAAAACTGTGACTCCTCTCTCTGTAACTGCTGGTGTCAGACTCACCATTTTGGTCTTAAATGTTTGTTTAACCCTCTACATGATCCTGGGGTTCATGTTTTTGAGTTATTTTGAGTTTTATTTATTTATTTATTTTTGTTTATTTATTTATTTGTATTTATTTATTTATTGTTATTTTGAGTTTTTTCTTTCTTTCTTTATTGATTGATTTATTTTTATTTTTCGTTTATTTAAATTTTTTGTTATTTTGAAGGTTTTTTATTTTATTTATTTATTTATTCATGTATCTATTCATTTCTTTATTTATTAATTAATTTATTTATTGTATTTATTTTGTGTTTATTTTATTAATTTTTTTGTTATTTTTACATTAATAACAGACAGATCAGGCGCCTTCTTTCCTCCAGCGTTAGCAACAGATTTGATTGACAGTGTTGCTAAGCGCCTGCTCCCTGCTAAACCAGCGGTGTGGGCGGGAAGGGGCGTTACCTTCAACATTCTCGCTCCTGATTGGCTCTCTGGTTGCTATGACACTCGTGATCAGAATTCCAAACATGAAACTCGGCTGCAAATTGTCCGTTATACCTGCTCCAGCCTCGATGAGCTTCATTTGTGACGTCACGCTTAGTCCACGTCTTCACACGGACTATGACTGTGACAGAAACTTACTTCGTTTAATACTTCAGTTTAGAGTTGAGTGCTTCATTAAAACTGTGACTGGATATATGTGTCGGGTTCTTTTCTGTTGCACAAAGAACAGACGCAGAGGCTCAGGAATCGTTCTGTAGATTGGGAATTTTTTTATGGATTGGGAGTCGTTCTGTATATCAGGAATCGTTTTATAGATCGCGAGTTGTTCTGTACATCGGGAATCATTTTATAGATCGGGAGTTGTTCTGTGCACCGGGAATCGTTTTATAGATCGGGAGTCGTTCTGTACATGAGGAATCGTTTTATAGATGGGGAGTCGTTCTATATATCAGATTGGGAGTCGTTCTGTACATGAGGAATCGTTTTATAGATCGGGAGTCGTTCTGTACATCAGATCGGGAGTCGTTCTGTACATGAGGAATCGTTCTATAGATCGGGAGTCGTTCTGTAGATCAGGAATTGTTTTATAGATCGGGAGTCATTCCATGGATCGGGAGTCGTTCCGTAGATCGGGTTAACTGCAGCGTACAGTAAAATCCAAAGCAGAGTCAAACTAGAGTCTGACATTGAGATGACGTCAGTGTTTTAAATCCTCCTGGAGCCGGCGTGTCGTGCACTTCCTGTACGAACGACGCTGTGAAGAAATGTAGAAATGTAGAAATGTAGAAATGTGACCTCGACTGAAATGTCACAGTTATGTCTGAGTTTCCTGAGATCATGAGAAATGACACTTTTCTGTGGGAATGTCACAAAAAGTCCATGAGTTACGTAGTTAAACGCTCCTTTCACTATAAACACTTTAAATCACACAAACATTTAACAGCACTTTAAACAACTGGCACTTTAAAAAAAGGACAATTTGCACAAAAGGATTTTAAAATGTTGATTTAACTTGTCGTCTTTTACCCAGTTTTAGATCTGGAGGAGCTGTAGCACTTTAATTGAAGCTGCGAGTCGTGGAGGGGAAAGACGACAAGATTAACGACTAATTAAACTGGACAGGTGCAGCATGTTTAAGAATGTTTTTAAGTGTTTGTTGTGTAATTTGCAGTGTTTTTAGTGGAATAGTGTTTTAAAAAATGTTGAACTCACCTCCTGTATCCTGTGTCCAGGCGTTAAAGACGTCCCAGGGAAACGAGCTCCCTGTAAAAAGGTTCCGGGGCAGGACCAAGATGGAATGTGTGGGGGAAACAGGCTGGTGATTTTTAATGGTTTAGGGATTTTAAGCATATTTGATGTTGGTTTTTAGGGTTTATTTCTGTATATATTTATAAAGTTTATCAGGTTAATTGTTTTATTTGCTTTTATGAAGGTTGGAGTGGACGAGCTAATCTTTTTTTTAGAACATCCCTGGTATTTGACAGTAGTCGAACCCAATCAGTAGAATAGAATAAAAGTCGCCTAAAACCGTCATTCTGTGTTCTGCTGCTGGAGGAGACGCTGCTCCTCTGACGTTTATTGCACTGGGCACTTTGCACTTAAATAAAATAAAAATGAAATAAATGCTACGTTACAGGGAAACAGAACATTTTGTGAGTTATATTTGTACATCGCTCACAGATGTTTTGCATGTTTATCTGTTTGACAATCGCTAAAAACAATAAAAATAACATGAAAAAACATCATTGACCCTCAAGTTTTTGGTGCGATTCCGGCTCCCACAGATGAATCCTCGTCGTCGTGTCCAGAAAAGTAACTGTACTCTGAATACAGCTCCTCGATCTTTGTATTTTCTGTTCTTCAGTGACTTCCCAACACTGTCTACACCAGCACAATAGCTGGGCCGGTGAAATGGGCCGTAGTAGTAGTAGTTTTTTGTGTATGTTCGTGTGTGCGTCTGTGTGTGAATACGAGGCAGAGAGCCGCAGATGAGGAGAGAGACGCTGAGTGCCGGGGCTGGTGATTGTGCGTGAGAGCTGGAGAAAGGCTGCGGAGAGCATCTATCTGTATCATTCACTCTAAAAGCCTGGAGAGAGAGAGATGGCGGAGGATGGATGGGGAGGACAAGTACAAGTCAATAAAGACATGGTTGGGATGGAGAGAGAGGCAGATGAGAGCGGCCCATTGTGGAGATGACTGGGCCGAGGCAGAAGAGGGGGACGGCTCTGCAAACGGGGAGGTGGACGTGGGTACAGGTCAGATTGGAGTTTGGATACTTCAATGTTATTAATTTTTAAGTAGAAGTAATACTGCAACACGGACCAGTTTCACTCTGAAACCTTTCGACTCTCTCTCAGACCTTTGTTTCGTAACAGGAGTTTAAACCATCACCGCTCACTCCACGGAAAAGTAGGTCGGACATCGCTGTGCGTCAGAAGAACAACGCTGTGTAAAAGTATTTATAAAAGTATTTATAAAAGTATTTATAAAGGACGGCGACGACAGACTCACCTGTTTGTTGAACTTTTAATCCCAAATCTCATGTAAAAACTGGCCGCTCTAGAACTGAGATGGGAAAAAAAAGCTTTTGGTTTTTCTGCTTCCCAAAAATTAAAAACTGGATAGATTGGCTCAGTTGGTAGAGTTTTCATGCGCTGGTCTGAAGGTTGTCAGTTCAAATCCCGCTCTGGACTTTAACATTCAGTAACATGATATAGTGATATGTAACTTTCTGGAGGTTTAATTCATTTAAAACCAAACAAAATGAACACAAAAAAGAGTAGTTTTAACTTAATGACATTTGGATTACATTAAAGTGTTGGCAGAGCGGTTTGCCACATAAACACGGCTCCAATCTCACATTTATTCAAGTGTTTTTCTGTATCAGCCGCGAGAGAAGAACAAAGGCCACTGTGACCATAGACTGTTCATATAAATGGATAGAGCTAACCTGCTGCCGCCGCGTCCCAAACAGGAAGTGATCATGGGCGCACTTCCGGCTCCATCAACTCTGGCTCCAATTCACTTTCTATTGAAAAACTCTGTCCTCTCTCTGTACCTGCTGCTGTCAGACTCATTTTGGTCTTAAATGTTCCTATTAACCAGCTCAAAATGATCCTGGGGTTCATGTTTTTGAGTTATTTTGATTTTTTTTTTTTTTTTTTTTTTTTTTTTTTTTTTTCTTATCTATTTTTGTTCTGAGTTTTTTGTTTTGTTTTGTTATTTTGAGGTTTTTTTATGGATTTATTTATTTATTTATTTATTTTTAATTTTGTGTTCATTTTTTTTTTTTTTTTGTTATTTTGAGATTTTTATTTTATTTATTTATTCATTCATTTGTTTTTTTATTTATTCATTTATTTATTTATTCAGTTATTTTAATTTTGAGTTTATTTTTAATTTTTTTCTTTTTTTTTTTCTTTGTCTTTTAAAAAACTGTGTCTCTGCTGCCGTCAGACTCATTTTGGTCTTAAATGTTTGTATTAACCCTCTACATGATCCTGGGGTTCATAATTTTAAGTTATTTGAGGGGGTTTTTTTTTTTAATTGTTTTTTTGTTTTTGTTTTTTTATCTATTTATTTATTTTTATTTTGAGGGTTTTTTATGTTATTTTGATGTTTTTAATGTATTTATTTATTTTTATTTTGTGTTCATTAACGTTTTTTTTTTTGTTATTTTGAGTTTTGTAATTTGATTTATTTATTCATTCATTCATTCATTTATTTATTCATTTATTTATTTATTTTTATTTTGAGTTTATTTATTTATTTATTTTTTTTTGTTATTTTGATTTTTTTGAGGGGTTTTTTGTCTTTTGAAAAACTACTGTTTACACGACGATTAAACCAAATAAACAGGACGTCACTGCGTCGCCTTGTACAGATCTTTACTCTCACTTTAACAGTTTCATGTCGCTCTGCTGTAGGTGAAACAAACCAGTTCTTATCTGTGAATGTGTCCTGTGCAGCGTGCTCCATTTTCGTCTCTTTTTCTGCATAGGCGCGGTGCATGATGGGATATATCGGTGAAATGCGCTCGGATGCTTCGGCTACAGTCGATCTCCAGGGAAATGCAGGGCACATTTCCAACCACATTCATTGCGTAAAACCTTAAATGCTCTGTCCGAACGGTGGATTTACGTAACTTCTGGCACTTTGGCAAATTGGGACACGGCCGTTGAGTTCTTGGGCGAGAAACTTCACCTCCTCGTGTCTGTGTTCGCTGCTGTGTGGATGTATTTGTGAATGTTCCTTCGAGAGCCTTGAAGGTGGAAAAGTGCTGTATCTTTTCCTATTCATCATGTTTTTTGTGAAGCACTTTGTCCAGCTCAAGTTGTTTTAAACGTCCTTTAGAAATACTCCCACACGGGACCAGTTTTCCTATCGATTCCACTGCACTTTGCCATGAAATATCCAAAAAGTAAAGGCACACATGTTGAACCTGATCATTTTTAATAGACACTAGACCCGAGAACTCGCTGCATTACCGAACTAAATGCATCTGAACTGCCCCCATCCTCCTGTGGAGCTCTGCAGCTTTAAATCCACACGTCTAAAATACTCCAAAATGTCGGGAGAGAATGGAGGGAGATTTGGAGGAGATTCGTGCAGGTGGATGTGCCGCAGAGAAAGACGAGCGAAGAGGAGCAAAAGGGTCGAAACGGTAAAAGCTCAGAGATGTTCAGTGGAACCGTCAGAACAGGACATGGAAAGGGCAGCAGATTCTTACTTTAGTTACTTTTTTTGTTATTTTATTCACACAAAACCTCCAGACGAGCAGAAACCCGAGTGACCAATCGCATTTTTGTGATTTGTGGGTTTAGTTCAGCCCCACAGTCGACCAAAACCAGCACAGAGACCAGAAATATGAGTTATTTCCTTTAAACGCAAATGGCACGAAGTAAAAATGAGAACTTCATTTGTATTGTTTTGTAAGTATAGAACAGCTTTTTAATAATGCAAGTTTAATATTAAGAGACATTTTGGACCAATATTGACTAGTAAAGAGTCTTATTACACCAATTTATGGGATATCGACTGAAACGATACCTTAGAAGTTGATATTCAAGCAGAAAAAACAGTATTTATACCAGTCTGGCATCAATAAGTAATGGGGCAGCCCTAATTTTGAAAAATAAAGTTGTTTATTATTAAGTTGATGTCTTAAATTGTATCACTGCTAATTGTGCTGTTCATTAAACTTCTGCCATCCTCAGAATCCCTCAGAATCCCTCAGAATCGCGGAGCTCCAGCCGTTTACCTGCAGTGGCGCTGAGTGGTGCTGTGGCTGTTTATTCTCACATAAACTACAGTCGTATTTGCAGGTGAAGCCGTCAGTGGCAATGACCTCAAATGCCATTTCAAAAACATATTTACACTATTAACAGAACCCGCCCCAAACACGATCCATCTGCCTGGGCGCTCTGTAGGTCGGCTCTGCACAAAGGGCCTCGAGCTCAGAGGAAAATCCACAAATCTGCGCTGTGGTAAATGGACCATTATGCAACGTTTGGCGTCGCTAACTGGGGCTTTTACTGAACATCTTGTCCTGTAGCTAATCCTGCCAAAAGCAACCAGCCAGGGACCGAAACAAACTCTGACCCTCCACACGAGAGCGCCGTGGAGATGTGGGAATACAGGCCACAGGGAAATACAAACGAAAATGCAAATGTGTCGCAATTAATGACGTGGAGGCTAACTGGGTGTGGGCCGTTTGATGGAGATAGACCGAGGTTTAGTTTGTTTTCATACCTGACAGTTTGGACTGCTCTCCAGCGAGCGCTCTTCCTCGAAGTCGTCAGAGTTTTGCATTTAAAAAACTTGTCAAAAATCAAAGTTAAACTGTCCAAACCAGACTCAGAGACACTAATCCTGCATCTGTCTCCAGGAGGTTAGACGACTGTAACGTCTCACTGGCCTCTCCAAACGAGCCTTAAGACAGAACAGTACATCCAGATAGAACACTGCTGCGAGAGTCTGACTAGAACCAGGAAGTACTTCACACATGTGTCTGTGTCAGGTGAAGTACTTCACACATGTGTCTGTGTCAGGTGAAGTACTTCACACATGTGTCCTGTGTCTCAGGTGAAGTACTTCACACATGTGTCCTGTGTCAGGTGAAGTACTTCACACATGTGTCCTGTGTCAGGTGAAGTACTTCACACATGTGTCCTGTGTCAGGTGAAGTACTTCACACATGTGTCCTGTGTCAGGTGAAGTACTTCACACATGTGTCCTGTCTCAGGTGAAGTACTTCACACATGTGTCCTGTGTCTCAGGTGAAGTACTTCACACATGTGTCCCTGTGTCAGGTGAAGTACTTCACACATGTGTCCTGTGTCAGGTGAAGTACTTCACACATGTGACCTGTGTCTCTGGCTCCTGTGGCTCAGAGACTTTAAAGCAGCTCAGTGTGAACAAGTTCTCCATGAACCAAAGAACATCTCCCACATGTGAGAGCCACAAGAACCATCTCACACTGAGGACTAAACCAGGACTAAACCAGGACTAAACATGGACTAAACCAGGACTAAACCAGGACTAAACCATCACAGCCTGTTTCTCTTGAAGCGGAGCTGGTTGGATTAATCTCTTGTATTTTATTTCTTTATTTAATTTCATTTATTTAAACTGATGTAGAACTCGTGATTTTACTTATCACTAATGAAGAATCTGTCTGTCTTTTCAGCTGTTCTCTGTGTTATTTTCTTTATATAAATAATCTAACCTAATAAAGTGTTGGTTTACAGTAGAGACCGTGCACTATAACAGATCCATAACCAATTTCTGTGTGAAATCCGCTCACACACGGCCGGGTTTATAAATATCTGAGCTGCTCGTTCGATGTTCTCGTGTCAGAAACGTCGTGATCAAAGAACACGGCTCTACATGTGAAACGGAGCCTCTGGTTTGTGAGTTTCTTCATATTTTAAAGAACTGCCAGAGGCCTAACCTCACGGGTCATGTTATATCGATGCTCCTCGGAGGTTACACAATGTTCACATAATTGGGTGAATATGTTTTTCTCACTGAGCCAATGGTTCAAAATCTGATTATGTAAGAAAAGAAAAAAGTTTAGTGCTATCGAGATCAGAGGTGTTCACCGACAGCAAAAGAGCCGCAAAAGAGTCGCAAAAGAGTCACAAAAGAGCCGCAAAAGAGGCACAAAAGAGCTGCAAAAGAGCAGCAAAAGAGTCGCAAAGAGCTGCAAAAGAGTCGCAAAAGAGTTGCAAAAGAGTCGCAAAAGAGCCGCAAAAGAGCCGCAAAAGAGTCGCAAAAGAGTCGCAAAAGAGTCGCAAAAGAGTCGCAAAAGAGCAGCAAAAGAGCTGCAAAAGAGTCGCAAAAGAGTCGCAAAAGAGTCGCAAAAGAGTCGCAAAAGAGCAGCAAAAGAGCAGCAAAAGAGCTGCAAAAGAGTCGCAAAAGAGTCGCAAAAGAGTCGCAAAAGAGTCGCAAAAGTGTCGCAAAAGAGCTGCAAAAGAGTCGCAAAAGTGTCGCAAAAGAGCCGCAAAAGAGCCGCAAAAGAGTCGCAAAAAGAGTCGCAAAAGAGTCGCAAAAGAGTCGCAAAAGAGTCGCAAAAGAGTCGCAAAAGTGTCGCAAAAGAGCCGCAAAAGAGCCGCAAAAGAGCCGCAAAAGAGCCGTAAAAGAGCCGCAAAAGAGCCGCAAACGAGCCGCAAAAGAGCAGCAAAAGAGCAGCAAAAGAGCCGCAAAAGAGCCGCAAAAGAGCCGCAAAAGAGCCCCAAAAGACTCGCAAAAGAGCCGCAAAAGAGCCGCAAAAGAGCAGCAAAAGAGTCGCAAAAGAGCCGCAAAAGAACCGCAATAGAGCCGCAAATGAGCCGCAAAAGAGCCGGGCAACAGTGGCTCAGTTGGTCCCGCTCAGACCAAGTTCTGTCGTTGTGTCCTTAGGCAAGACACTTCATCCACATTGCCTAGTATGAAAGTGGTGTGTGTGTGGATGATTGGTGGGGCCGATGGAGGCGTTAAAGAGCCACTGGAGGCTTTAAGGAGCCGCTAGAGATTTTAAGGAGCCGCAGGAGGCTTTAAAGAGCTGCTGGAGGTGTTAAAGAGGCACTCGAGGCTTTAAGGAGCCACTAGAGACTATTAAGAGCCGCTGGAGGCTTTAAGGAGACGCTGGAGGCCTTAAAGAGCGTCTGGAGGCGTTAAAGAGTCACTCGCAGCTTTAAGGAGCCACTGGAGGCGTTGAAGAGCCACTGCAGGCTTTACGGAGCCACTGGAGGCATTAAAGAGCCGCTGGAGGCTTTGAGGAGCCTCTGGAGGCCTTAAAGAGCGTCTAGAGGCATTAAAGAGTCACTCACGGCTTTAAGGAGCCGCTGGAGGCTTTAAGGAGCCGCTGGAGGCTTTAAGGAGCCGCTGGAGGCTTTAAGGAGCCGCTGGAGGCTTTAAGGAGCCGCTGGAGGGGTTAAAGAGCCGCTGGAGGCGTTAAAGAGTCACTCAAGACTTTAAGGAGCCTCTGGAGGCTTTAAAGAGCCGCATGTGGCTCTTTAGAGAGTGATTGCAGACCCCAGGCTGGATACTACAGCCCCTCCCACATTTTTTCATGTAAAATGGAGCTAAATTCAAAAAAGATGTTACTTCGGTGGCGACAGTGGCTCAGTTGGTAGAGCGTGTGTCCACTGAGCTGAAGGTTGGCGGTTTGAATCTCGACAAACACTGGTTGAGGTTCCTTGATGTAAGTCGCTTTGAGCCTTGAAAGTGGAAACACTCTATGTAAAAATGTGACCGTTCACCATTTAGCATTTTAATTAAGTTTCGATTGGTGAAGAAGAAGAAAGAACAATAAAGGCGTTTTCCAAATCCAAAACAGCACCTTTAATAAAACAATTTGCATTTAATACACTAAGCTTCTCAGCAGTAAATGGCATTTTTCACTTACTCAATGAGTCCTATTCATTTCAGTAAATCCCCCGTGTGCTACCGGTACTGGTGCGCTAATGGGTAATAAAGCTATATTTAAGGATATAGGAGAGAGGAAATCCAATTTATGTCAGCGCTCTCCTGATCCATACTTTTATCCCCAAACGCGGCGGCTCAGGCTCTAATCGGCTTTGTGAAATAAAATGATGACTTTATCTGACATTTGGGAGGAGCCTGAGTTCGGGAGGTTGGCCTTATCTGGATCTACAGCGGCGGGACGGATACACGGTGAAAAAACGCCGTTCTGGGGGTAAACACGGGGGTTATATTGAGGTGAGGGGCGATGTGTTTGCCCATGTTATTTATTTTGTGTCATGCTCGAGACAATCTTTGGTGCTACTCTTCGTCCTCGGATGAGAAGAGGAGGAAGAGGAGGAGGAGGATGATTACATAGCAACAGGTCAGTGCGATCGCCATGGAGATACCTGGTCCGGATGAGAGGCGCTGGGGATGCCAGGTACCGAGGTGGAAGGTGGAAGGTGGGTTTCAGATTCTACAGTGTGATGATGTCAAGCCTCCAGATGGGGGCGCAACAGCCAGATTTCCCTGTAGATTCTGTACATTCTACTTTGCCATGAAATATCCACAAATGTTGCACCAGATACTTTGTCTAAAGATGCACAAATCTGCGTTTTAACAAGTGTTTTTATCTGTGTTAAATGTGATTGGTCGATAGAATATGGTGATGTCATCCGAAACGCGACGTTTTTGTGATTGTGACGAGCGTTTAGTCGCTTCGCTCCATCAGTCCAGGAGCATCATCTCGATTTCTGATCAAATTCTCTTATTTTAAGATGTCATTTTGTTGATCAATCCCCATTTTCACCTCCACCTGTACCGCCCACTGCGCCACGCCCACTGCGCCACGCCCACTGCGCCACGCCCACTGCGCCACGCCCCCTGCGCCACGGCCACTGTGACACACGCCCACTGCGACACGCCCACTGTGACGTCTGCTCTTCCTTCTCCAGTTTTATTTTCTGAATCGTTGATACTCGTTGGATTCTGCAGCGTCGCGTCGTCATTTTGGCACAAAGTTTAAAAATCCGCTGCCGTAGTGTGACGCGCAGCTGTCCATAGGGGGCGCTACAGCTACACGACTCAGCTCCACTGGACACCACAGTTTTCTAACTTGAGCTCAGCTGGACTTACTTCTTTTATTAGTTCATTTTAGATGAATATTGTGATTTAAAGCGTGTAAATCCAGAGATTACAGACACACTCGGGCTGGTTTAACGCTGACGCTTCCTGAACAAACCTTAGAGCCGAGTTCAAATCTAAAGCAGAGCCTGGGCCGCGTTTGGGTAAACAATCAAAACGTCTCTATGAATCATTCGGACAGGCTTCCCAATTTTCGAGAAACTCATTTCATTGGTCATTAGAACTGACCTAAAAGCGTTTACGCCGAGACTGCAACAGGCGAACAAGATGTAACCCTGTTTTCAAAGCCACTCCACACAACTCGGCCTAATGATGTGAAGAGGCCACATCATATCCGTCTGCCCCGATGACTCCGAATGCACCGCTCACGCACTGCCTCCGAGATCTCCGCTCTCCACGCCGCGCTCACAGCATACACGGGATTTCGCTGGTGCTTTTCCAGGGCCTAGATTCAATTAATGCGACTGTGAGTTAAGTGGGCCCGCAGGGGTTAAGTTCTGTCATGTCAGATGGATGCGTTTGTGTGCAGAGGCAGAAGAGCAGCACACTCCACTCGTCTTCTGCGAGGGGAGGAGAAGCCTGCGGGCCCCGAGCGCTGGTCCCTCTGCTTGTGTAGCGCTGGGAGGAGTTTGATCTTTCAACCTCCACGTCTCATATACAAAGACGTGTGGAACCTCCCAGCGGTCGGAGGTTCACATGTCGAGCTTTTCATTCGGTTTAAGATTTCTGCAGAAAGACGTGGTTCCGTCAGGGCTGTGGGGAGTTCAGAGAGCGCAGGGACACACGGGGTTAAACTTGTATCTACACTCAGCGCGAGGACTTTAACGACTTTGTTCATCGTGTTTTATTAATGTGTGATGTTTGAACTGTGTTGCCTGAAAATCCAGCTCATCTCTCTCTGTTTTTCATACAGATTGAGATCAGTCCAATCAGATCTGTGTCTTTCACATGTGAAACGAAGGTGGTGTGATCGACTATAAATAAAATCTCATGTATCTCACCTCAGATCGACAGAGTTTAAGCTTCTCTCAGTGATTCTGCACAAATCTGGAGCCTCTGACATATGTTTTTACTTTATTAATTCCAATGTGATGGACCAGGACAAGGCAAGTTTCATTCATCCACAGTTATTAATGTGTTAATTCATAGTGATGCGATAGAATAAGAAAGACATTCAAATCACAACATAACAAATAAAACATGAATAATCATCATGAAATTAACATTAAAGGAGAAAAAGTGCAGAATAAAATACTTTTAGTCACAGCAGCTAAACAGAATCTGAGTCAAAGTCAAGACTGTGTCACATCTTCAGGAAAGAGACAGATTTAAACTGAACAAAACAAATTCAACAGGTTTAGTCCATGTTTAGTCCTGGTTTAGTCCTGGTTTAGTCCTGGTTTAGTCCCGGTTTAGTCCCAGTTTAGTCCCTGTTTAGTCCTGGTTTAGTCCTGGTTTAGTCCCTGTTTAGTCCCTGTTTAGTCCCGGTTTAGTCCATGTTTAGTCCCAGTTTAGTCCCTGTTTAGTCCGTGTTTAGTCCCGGTGTAGTCCATGTTTAGTCCCGGTTTAGTCCCTGTTTAGTCCCGGTTTAGTCCTGGTTTAGTCCTGGTTTAGTCCCGGTTCAGTCCCGGTTTAGTCCTGGTTCAGTCCCGGTTCAGTCCTTGGTTTCGTGGCCGTTCCACTCGTCTCACTTCCTGGAGACACCTGGATGATTCTCTGACTCTGGTTTTGACAGTTTATCTTTGATTTCGATGTATTTTTCAGATGTAAAAAGCTGCAGATGTTCTTGATTTGATGGTTCTGTTAAAGGTCACGTCTGAGTCCATTATTACTCTTAGATTTCTTGCCTGATTTGAAGGTTTTAGAGGCACCATGCCTGTCCCTGATTGGCTAATCCACCTGTCAATCAGAGCCCTCTGGATCCCAGGTTAAAACATTATAAACCACAGAGATGCACCGATACGATACTGGGATCAGATATTGGAGTCGATATTTAAAGTTTTGGTGGATCAGACATCGGCTCAGCATATATCACATTTTGGTTTATAAACTGGTGTAATAAGTTATTTTATTGTCTGTTCTTGGCTCAAAACGTCTCATAATATTAAACTTGTATTTGTACAAAACTCTTCTCTTATAAAACACATTTGGATCATTTTTTTACCTTTTCTTGTTTGTGTTTAAAGGAAATAAAGGCTGTTTTCAGTCTCTGGTATCGAGAAAAGAAAAGAAAAGAATCGATGCCTCTATAATAAACAACGACATCGAAGAGAGAGAAAAAAATCAACAAAAACTGATGCATTACTTTTCACTAAACTTAAAAAAATAGAGTTAAAAGAAGAGTTTTGTAGATTTGGAGTCTACAGTCTGACTTCAGACTCCAGATTTATCATAAAGTCGAGACATTTTAGTGGAAATAAGTATAAAAATATATATAAAACTTAAAAAAAAAACAGCAAAAAATAAACAAAAAGTGACACATTACTTTTCATTAAACTTAAAAATTAGAGTTAAAAGAAGAGTTTTGTAGATTTGTGTGACTTTAGACTCCAGATTTGTCATGAACTCAATGCATTTTGTTGTAAATAAGTATAAATAAATAAATAAAATGTTAAAAATTACAAAAAATCAACAAAAAGTGACACATTACTTTTCACTAAACTTAAAAATTAGAGTTTAAAGAAGAGTTTTGTAGATTTGGAGTCCACAGTTTGACTTTAGACTCCAGATTTATCATAAAGTCGAGACATTTTAGTATAAATAAACATGAATAAATAAATAAAATGCAAAAACAACAAACAACAAAAAACAAATGAAACAGATAAAATAAATGAATGAAAAGTAAAAACCTCATCGTCATGCACAGCAGATCCGTCGTCGTGCAGTAAAAATAAAAGTAGATGTAGTTGCTTATTATGTTCAAGGCATTTGTACATTGGAAATATGGAAATAATCTTTTAAAGCCATTCTCAGTCCATTAAAATAAAGCGTGCCCGGAAACCTTTTGTAAAACTGAAATGACTTTTATTTGAATTAAATCAGTCAAAATGAAAAACAACCACTCAGAGCCTAGCATCGCCCTGCAGCTTTTTACTAGTGCATCCTTGTGTCCATTTACTCTCCCACAAGGGCACATCTAGACAAGGCCGCTTGTTTATTGAATTAACAGCTATCGGGAAGCATTAAGCAGACAGACCCTGCTTGAGTTTCCATTCAATACGGGAGCATTAGGGACCAGTGATGTTGTGAGGCTTACGGCCCGATATCCAGGAGCGCCGGAGGTAGCAGATCTGGAGATGTTCAAGCCATCTTTGTTTGAGAGGCAGGATGAGATTAGGAGATTTATGGATGTAAGCTGCTTGGCTGAAGACACAGAGGCAGTGCGCTGTAGGAGGTAGTTTGTGTTTGTGTTACGGCCTCCTATTATCAGGGAAAGTCGAGTGGATTTGATCATATTTTGAGATTTGTTTTGGCAAATGAACTCGCAGGACGTTTCCCTCGCTCCAACCGACGAAGGACAGAGCAGAACAAGTTTTATAATGTGATATTTTTAACAGCCGACGCTTGTAATACCTTGGAAACAGGCCATTGTTTGTGATGGAGCACTTCTGTAATAAATAAAGTGAGGTGAAGTCGTGGAGTGGATAAAGAAGTGGACGGAGTGAGTGTGACGTCAGTCCACGGCGTTCGGTTCAGCGAGGCTAGAAGTTATAAGATGTTAAGAACTTCTACTGCGCGAGTGTCATAGCCAACCGAAGAGCCAATCCAGAGTGAGGATGTTGAAGGTAACGCCCCTTCCCGCCCACACCACTGGGTTTAACAGGGAGCAAGGGGCTTAGCAACGCTGTCAATCAAACCTGTTGCTAACGCTAACAGGAGCGACGTCGGGGAAAGAAGGACCTGATGTGTCTGTTATTAATGTTCATATGTTGATTTACAGACACAGACGTGAAATAAAAACCCCAGGATCATGTAGAGGGTTAATACAAACATTTAAGACCAAAATGAGTCTGACAGCAGCAGGGACAGAGAGAGAGACACAGAGAGAGGGGGGACAGTTTTTCAAAACAAAAAAACAAAAAAAACAAAAAAAACACCTCAAAATAACAAAAATAAATAAATAAACTCAAATAATAATAATACAAAAAAAAAAAACAACAACAAAAAAAAATAATAATAATTAAAAAAAAAAAGAAACTCAAAATAACTTAAAAAAATGAAGAAAAAAAAAATAATAATAGTAAATAAACTCAACATAAAAAATAAAAAAATAAAAAAAATGAACCCAGGATCATGTAGAGGGTTAATACGAACATTTAAGACCAAAATGAGTCTGACACGTACAGAGAGAGAGACACAGTTTTTCAAAAAAAAAAAAAACTTAAACAAAATAAATAAATAAATAAATCAGTTTGAAATGTTTCAAATGTTCAGGAGGAGCAGATACATGGATATATGGTCCAAGTCTAGAGCGCCCTCACAGGACCAAGATGTGACATTATATATTTGAATCATTTCACGTATAAGTCGTGTCTGAGTACAAGTCTCACCCTCGACAAACTATGAAAAAAGTGACACTTATCGTTCAGAAAATTCGGCGCAGTCTCTGATTTTGAGTTTTTGTTCACAGATTTGTTTTGCTAAATGAACTCTCGGGACGTTTCATTGCTCCAGCTGACAAAGGAAATAGCTGAACATGTTTTATAACGTGATTTTTTTACTCTATATTTAAGAGGAAACACATCGAAATAAATTTTGGAAATGGGCCATTGTCTGTGATGGAACACTTCTGCCCGTAATAACTAAAGTGAGGTAAAGTGCTTCTTTTGTCATTACACAGACAAGTTGCCCCAAAGAATCGGATCAAAGACTCTTCCAACCCTGACCTCTGCTTCCTGCCTTTGTGTCCTTGGGCAAGACACTTCAGTTTATGAACCGGAGATGTGTGAATGTTCGAAACTTATTGATAGTTTGAGAGGTTGATCTGTCACCACCATTGAAGACAAAGGTCGGTGGTTGAGCGGTCAGATTCTTTGGGTTGGGTGGTTCGATTCCAGCTACTACAGATGAATGCTGTTGTGTTCTTGGGCAAGACACTTAATCCACCTCGCCTCCAGTGTCTGTGTGAAGAGCTTTGAAGGTGGAAATGTGACATACAGTGTTCTCTCGTTTTATCACAGGGGTTATGTTCTCTAAAAATAACCCACAAAAGACGAAATCCACCAAGTAGAAGCTTTATATTTACATTATTCTATGTTTCTGTCTCTGTAAAACCTCTCACCACACATTTTATGCACTTTTCTCACACAGGCTTTAACATTTTCTCACATTTGTTTAAACACTCTCAAAGTTCAAACCTTTGTAGATTAAAAAAAAAAAAAAAAAAAAAGGTACAGTATTATAGAATGAAAACATATTATTTTATGTAAACCGAAGATTAGTTTATTCTGTAATGGTGCCACCTACAGCCACGGAACCTCTACCTAGTCCAACTTTTCTGTGATGGTTAGTGTCTTTCTCAATCTTTTGGGAGCGACCACAAGTGCCTGTGTCGCTGCAGAACGTTTCATCGACATTGTGGGTTTTGTCGGGGAGAAAACTTGCAAACATACAGCACTTCAGAGTCACACTGATCCAACATTTATGTAAATTTGTCTGACACATTCTGTACTGTACAGGAGACACGGAGGAGACTGATGGACAATGGTCTACAGTCCCTCAGCCAATCAGGACGCAGAACACAATGGTCTACAGTCCCTCAGCCAATCAGGACGCAGAACACAATGGTCTACAGTCCTTCAGCCAATCAGGACGCAGAACACAATGGTCTACAGTCCCTCAGCCAATCAGGACGCAGAACACAATGGTCTACAGTCCTTCAGCCAATCAGGACGCAGAACACAGTGCACATTCAAAGCATCATGCAAAATTGCTGGGACAGATGTATAAAAATATGACTATTTACCATTTATAAAGTAGAAAATGGCAGGGACTTTTGTAAAACCCATGGAGAGAATCTGCAAACTCCACATGCAACTCAAAACAAGCTCGTCAGGAGGTGAGCTTCAACCACTGCACCACCACGCTGCCCTGGGATAACACATATAAAAGATAGTTTGTCTGGACTTGTTTATAGGCCAGAGGTCTGAGAAACCGTGGCACATCGTCACGGTTTGTGATTGGACGGCGGCCCCTTTCCTTGGAGTGGCATCTCTGGGGTGGGCACAGCGAAAGAGCCAGACGCTGCGGCCAAGTCTCAGAGAAAGGCCACGGATTTGGTCTGAGGGCTTCTGTAGCATCTTATCACAGCCAGGCCTCTCCAAGTCGCTGGCTGTGAGTCTGCAGCCCGCGGACACGCTGGAGCGGGGGTTTAGCGCGGCTGGGCTGAGGACACGCACGGACCCTGGTGGGACGGGACGGGGCCCGGACTAAACCTGCAAAAGCCCGGTAACTATGGCAACTACAAATGATGCTGTCTGTGATTATTAATGTGTAGGACTGTTCGAAACTGACTTGGAGTTTGTGTTTTTGGAGGACACTTTTCACACTGAAATGATTCCTCTCGACATAAACATCATTGGTAGAGCTGCCAAATTCACTGACCCGCAGGTTGGCGGTGCGATTCCAGCTCCCACAGATGAATGCTGTTGTTTTGTCCTTGGGCAAGACACTTAACCCCCTTTTCCTCCAGTGTTTGTGGACACTAGTGTATGAAAAATTTGACAAAACTGGGAACTAAACCCAAACTAAACCCCCAAACTAAACCAGGACTACAACAGGACTGAACTGCTATTAGTAAGTTGTATTATGTTTGTTGGTTAATACAAAAAGTTACCAAATTGACACAGATAAGATGAATAAAGACATACAGCGTGGCCCAAAAGTCACTGACAGCAGAAAAAAAAAACTCATAACTCTTTTGTTTCTAAATATCTTTCTTTTATTTTTCCAGAGCATTTAGAACGACTCTTCCCACATTAATCTGAGCAAATCCAGCACCGAGGAACGAACCCTCATTACAGTGGGACTTTGAGTCACATGGGTCAAACTCACAAACCCAGCGGTGTTACCGTCCACATTTTAATACCAGAGATGCCCCAAGAGTAAATGCCATTAAAGGAATAATAAGTGTTTTTCACAGACAGGGGGCAGTATGTGATCTCCACAGACCTGACTCGTCCTGATTTCTTCCTGTGGGTCTATCTTAAAGAAAAGGTGTTTGTGAATAAACCTCAGACAATAAACCACTTCAAACGAGGATCAAATAAGAGACATAAGCCGGAAATGATTTAAATGTTCCGTAAAGTGTGTTGGATCAGGCTGTTCAGAGACAAAATAAAACGGTGGACACTTCTTGTAGTTTAAGTCGTGATAAGTTCAAGTGTAAGTGAACAATTATAACTGTATATATGGCCAAAAATCTGTGAAGGTTCAGTTTATCTACTGCTAAAATTTGGTGAGTAAAACTTAAGAATTATAGGAGCTACTGATGATTTAAAAGTGTCAGTGACTTTTGGACCATGCTGTAGTTTTTATGGGGGTTTAAGTGTTTGACTCAGACCTCAGGAGTTCGATTCCTAACGGGATGGAGTGTCCCAGTCCATTTATCTAAAGTCTAAACCTCTACATTAACTTAAATAGATAAATAACTAAAATTAGAACGCACACAAATACATAAAATAATGACATGTGCATTTGATTTTCCTTAATATAAAAATAAGCAGCTGTATGGACTGATTTCTTGCATGTGGAAGGGCATCTGACGTACAATCTCTAAGGAAAGAGAGTGTGTATGTGTGAGTTGCAGGCTGACTGTCGCTGTGGCAGTGTGCAGCCTGAGGACATTGTGGAGAGCAGTTTAGCATGACTGGGCTGAGGACACACTCTGCCACACACAGACTGGACTGGTACAGGGCAGGGCCTCTTTGTTGGGAGAGTCTTATGAAGTCTGGTCTCCATGGCAACTACCGTCTCATTAGGAAGTCAATAGTGGTGGCCTGTGCCTTATGCATATTTGGTATTTTGAATCCATCCATTTCCACATAAAATACTACATTCAGTGTATACAGTGATAAACTGCAGGATGTTTTATACATATTTTCACTGCGGTATAGAAAAGAGAACACGGGGCAAGAGGGAGAAAGTATCAGGGATTCAGGGAGGTGTCTGTATTTCATGACTCGGGCGTTTCTGAAGAATAAAACTAAAACAAATATTGTGATAAAAACATGACGCCTGGATCTTCAGAAGACCAACGTTTAGTAGTAATAATAATGATGTTTTAATCTTAAACATCGCTTTTTCCAGACGATCAACATCACTTCACAGTTTGGTGCTTCCTTCGTTCACTCCAAACTCAGACGTCAGAAACAAAGACTGAGCCACAGCTGCCCCGGAGCAGACTGACAGAAACAAGGATGCCAATCTGCGAAATCGGCTCCTCTGATCACTCACATTGGGTAGTGTGAAAGTGGTGTGTGCTCGAGTGTTGTGGTGGTGAAGTGCCTTGCCCAAAGGGCGCAACGACCCCCCACTGTAGCACCTGGTTTCCCTCCATCCAACTGAAGCTGCTGAAGTCTGACAAGATCAGGCTTTAAGGAGGTTTGTCCATAACCGGCCCGATTAAGTCACTAAATGGACTAGTCGATGTATGGAAGGAGGTTCCAGGTTCAATTCCCAGGTCACCCAAGCTTTTCTTTGCAGAGTTTGCATGTTCTCCTTGTGTGCGGGTTTCCTCTGGACACTGGTTTCCCCCATTGACCAAAAACATGCAGAATAAATCAAATCCTCCGGCTGAGGCAGGATGAGCAGCCCCAGCGACTTCGGAGGATGGGTCAAACACAGAGACACCAACGGGACAATAAAGAGTACTTTCACTTTCACTTTTCACTTTCACCTTAGCGTTAATCCCTCATTCCTTCAGGAGGGGGTCCAGGGTAGAAAAGGTTTCAGAAGTCACATGGACACTGGGATGTTTCAGCTGCCACCTGGAAGTTTTTACCATGTATCTATTTATTATTAATATTCTTGTTTATCTGAATGAACTGGTCTGAGCAGCAGAATTTACAGTCAAAGGGAGCTGGGTCAGTCCTGCCCTGGAGGACGAGTTTTACCTTCAAACTTGCCATGTACTTGCCTGTATAATCCCTCAGTCATCCAGATATGATCCATAAAAACCAAATCCATAAAAGAAAAAATCTAATCTGTCACTGGTGGAGATATAAAGCAGTGTCCAGCAGTGATCTGACCAGACCTGGAGAAGTGGCCTGGATGAGCAGCAAAACGTCTTCACTCCTAGAACGTTTTATCCAGTGACAGATTTGAATTTCTCTCTGACTTTGCCATGTTCTTATGTGTCTGTCATGTTCTCGTTCACTTGCTGGACTAGTTTTGGGAGGTTCTCTTCTGCTGTTCTCTGCTGTTAGAACCTGAGACTTGGATTTGTCTGTTTCTACCAAGGTTTGAGGAGGCCACTGTGAACAGAAGGTAGCATCTTTAACCCTAATGTGCCTTTCGACGCAAGAAAATAAATGTTTCTTGCACCAACACAAGAGCCACAGGTCACTCTCCCACAGCTCTTGACATGCACCATTTTCACCTGATTCTACAAACATAATGGATCTTAAATATGCTTGAACGCCAGTGTTAGAGGGAACTTATTTAGCCTCTATACATCAACACATGAACAGAACTGCTTCATTCACACAATCCAGAGCCTACGCTTGGAAACCAAGGACTATAGTATATGACATAATAAGACCAACAATGTCTAGGGACTGATGCAATTATGAAGCGCACACATCTTTTGATCCCCTCGTGCCGCCGTACACTGAATGTAGGTAAATTCATAAAGCCTCTGTCCTCGTCTCCCCTGGCATGTGCGCTTCACTTAGCTCTGGGTCTTTTTTGTTCTTTTTATCTATTTATTCATCAAATCAAAGGGGACAGTGGAGAAGCACATTTAGGGAGTGGAAAGTATATCCAAAAGAATTTAATAAGAAAAGAGATGGTGATGGATTACAGACCTTCTCCACATGCGCCGCGTCTTCAGAATGATGAATCGCAAAAGACCGCTCTTTCTCTCCCCTCCGTCTCTCTCTTCCTCTCTCTCCTCGGCCTTCCCTCGCTCCCTTCATCTCCTGAGCCTTGGCTTTCAATTGTAGGAGATTACAGGAGCATAGCCGGACCGTGGCCCATCGAGGATCTTTTTATTAATATTTATATGCATATGAAACAAGCCAATTCACAGCTGTCGGGGAGCAGCTGAACTCTCCTTTTCCATTGTGTAAATATGTATAGATGGATATAATGTATGAGCAGGAGCTGGTGCGTGTGGTCTGATAATGCCGTATGGACCTTACTATAGCGGTAATGTAATAAGTATAACAACAGTGTACAGAGCGGCTGCGGTTGGAGAGTGAAAGGCGGAGCTGGAAATTACCATGTTAATGATCTGTATGCTTCCAAAGGATATATGGCTATTGTATAATTTGAAAGAAGCCTCAGGATAGAAGCCGATTTTAAAATAAAGCTGAGATGGCATCAGCTAAAGTCAATGGTATTCAAAAACCGCGAACAATATAAGACGTGGTTCACTGTAATATCGATGTTAAAGTAGGATAATCTTCCAACTAGGGACTACTCATAGACTGTGTATGTAAATGGACATGCTAAACACGCTAGCCGCTACGTTTTAAATAAGAAGTGAGCGTGGGCTGCGTTTTTTGGCTCACTTTGGTTTTAAATGTTTGTAATAACTTGCTCTTCGTGATCCTGGGTTTGTATTTTGCTGTTGTGTCTGTAAATCAAGATATGAACATTAATAATGGGACTAATCAGTTAGCGACAGGCTAAACCCGAGGTGAGGGAAGAGGTGTTACCTTCAAGAACTCGCTCCCGATTGGCTCTTTGGTTGCTTAAAACTTGCAGCCGGAATTCCAAATATGGAACTTTCACAATTCTAGATGAACGGTGAACCATTTGTGAAGCCTGGGGAGTTTTGAAATACAGAAAAAAGGTTATTCTTTGCAGGGACAGGGGCCCACGGACTGGTCGCCGTCGCCCGAGTCTCTCCTACTCCGAACACCCCCGAAACATCTGAGCTATGAGGGTTTTATATCAGGATGACAAAGCTACACATACACCGCTTGAGCCAAAAAAAAAAAGGTCCCACAGTCTAATACTTGGTTGTTCTTATCTTTGATTGCGGCACATTCTTTGTTCCATAGTTTTGATTTCGCTTCTGCAACGTCACAGATTTATTTCCATCCAGTGTTGCATTAATGTTTCTTGCAGATGTTGTCTTGATGATGGTCGAGTCGCTGCACAAAGTTTCTCCAGCACAAAGATCCTCTCTGGGGTTAAGGTCATGACTCTGTGGAGGCTCCATGTGTGAAGATGATTCTCCTGAAACTCTGTCACTATTTGAGCCTCATGAATCCTGCTTTGTCATGTTGGAATAAAAGAAAATCCACTGATGGAATAACCTGGTCCTTCAGTTTATTCAGGTGTCTGACCCTCAGTCTTTGGGCACAGATTCTGTGGACTGTTTGAACCTAGACTCATGACTCGTACCTATAGACTCGGACCTGTGTTGCTTAGTTAAATCCAGGGGCGTTTTTTTTTTTCTTGACAGGCTCAGTTGAACATTTCACAGCAGTGACTCTTTTGCGTCACACCCCTGAGATAATGAACTTCTTACACGTTGAAGAAGTGTCTTGGATGAGCCAGCAAAATGTCTTCACTCTTACAACGATTTTTGTCCAGTTTAAACTTCGTCTTTGCTTTTACAGACAGGACAAGGAGCAACAAAGTCTTTTCCCTGGAGGATGGGACAGAGACGTCAGACATTTAATATCTAGTCTTGACACAGATCAATGCTCTTTTAAAAGACACAACGTGAATATACTTACATTTCCATCACACTCGGCTCCAAATCGGCCCCGTTGAGCTTCGTTTGGATCCGAACTCTGTGGGTGACGTCACACTCATTTTTTCCACAGTTTGTGATAGTTTCTGTACATCTGGAGATACTGGACATTGTGGGGTTCTGACACAGTTCAAACTCCCAATAAATCGCCATAAAGGACCAAACATTCGACCTCCTATAGCGCCTAAAAACACATGCATACAATCACCATTAAACTATACAGGCCTTCTGCTGGACTCTTGAGTTTTATTACAAAATTACTTTAGTTTTAAATGGAGCTGGCAGCCTGCACGTAGAGAAGCTCACTTACGTTCTATTGCACTTTCATAAATCAAAAGAGTGGCTAAAATCAGTTATTTGAGATGAACTTTGTTTTTTTTATATCTGGTGGCACTTAACAGCGATGTTTATTTAAACTCCTGGCATAACAATCGTTACTCATACCTATCTTCATTATTATTAATTTATTATGAATCTTATAAGGGCACTATGGTCCGTAGATAGAAAAGAGTAATGAGCAGGTTTCAGGCTCGTCCCCATCCGGGAGACGGCCCCGGGGAGGACCAGGACACGCCGGAGGGACTGTGTCTCTCGCCTGGCCTGGAAAACCTAAGGATTCCTCCCGGAAGAGCTGGAGAGTGTCTGTGGAGAGGGAAGTCTGGGAGTCCCTGCTGAAATGCTGCCTCCCCAAGGGGTAAAGAATAAGTTGTACATTTTCTGAAACTGATACGCGCTCGGATGTTGCCTGGATGTGGTTTTTGGACTATCACACCCTTCCTCAGTACTTTATGAATTTATGAGCCGTTGACAAGTGAATCTCCGATTAACAGATGGATTGGCCAATCAGAGACGATCATGGTCCATCTGTACTGGAAAAAACAGCTATAAAAAAGAAGGAAAAACAATGGGGATTTCTGCAGCAATCACTGAGCGAAACCTAAACTCTGTCAATTGCCTAGAGAGAAATGTGATTTTATTTGTAAATATAGATGACCAGGAGATACTGCGTTAAAAAAAACAATCTGATTGGAGTTTCCTGTTTGCCCGTTCTGAAATGCAAAAGTAGGACCAGGACTGATATCAATCTTT
>JAIEZT010001368.1:34983558-35020473 GCA_019594935.1 Periophthalmus modestus
CAAAGTGAGAAGAAGTGTGAGAAATAAAAAGTAAAAGAACCAGTCATTTGAACGGCTCTTGAAGAGAGGATGCAAAAGATTCAGATCCGCAAAGGAGCCGAAAGTCCCGTCACTGAAGTTTATAATTGTTCTTCCTGTGTGTAATAATAAAACGGGGAGAGTGGTTTTGTGTAACTGCAGTCGTCACAAGCTTCTGCTGCGAAGTGGACAGAAAAACTATTTATTTACTGCAGTGAAAGTGGCAGAGGGAATGTGCCGACGTATAGGAGCAAAACTGTGGCTAATGTGAATCTCATCTGCAGCATCAGGACGCGACAGCAGCAGGAAGAGACGAGGATTTATGAAGATATATAGAAACTTTAAAGGGCCAATATCACTCGATTGTCTCTGTTCTAATGTCGTTCCCTCGTCCCAATCAGACCTGGAGCTGTGTTTTGTTTCCTTCACATGTTTAAAACACACACACAACCCTGCAGATTTAGGCTGAGCTCTTCTCTTAAACATGCTCAAAAAACACTCCACCTTGTGATGTCATCATGTGGTAATACAGGCACTGTTCACACTTTGGACAGTAGCTGAAAAATAAAGCCATTTATTAACACAGAATGGACAGATATTCAGAATCTTTAAGTTCATTTTAAGCTTAAAGGGCTCGTATTACTCAATTTTTCTCCCCCTCAAACAGAAAAACGCTCTGTTCCACCTTGTGATGTCATCATGTGGCAATACAGGAAGTGCTCCGTTGTGTTTTTAATCTCCGCTCGCCTTCATTCTAGAATCATTTGGATGATTTCAGCTCCTGGAATTGCCAATCTTGACTGAACTAAAGGTAAAGGAGCTTGAAAACTACACCACTTTATGACATCACAAGGTGGAACAGAGCGTTTTGTTTTAGACAACCTAATAATGCAGGATAACTCAAACAGGTCGGTTGAATGAAACAAAACACAAGTCCAGGTCTGTTTTTGAGCATTAGAACACGTCTTAAATCTCACAAAAGTCCATTTTGTGTAATATAGAACTTTAAACTAAACAATATATTTATGGCAAATGCTTGTATATCGTCTGAATCACGTTTCGTTTTTGACAACAAGCCCGTTTTTCCAACACCATCCCTCAAGATTCTAATAACGAAACCGTGTAATTTCCATGATTTTTAAAGTGAAAAATCCAATGACTTGTATTGTGTGTATTATGTTTCTTAATAGACAGTTGGTGGAGCCGTCGGTGGCGCAGAATGTGAATCAGCCTCCGTGTTCTCGCCGGGGCTGCAGGGCAACACTATTCACAGCAGATGTTTACAAAGAATCACAAATTTAACCATCTATTTATGTGTTTTTCTTTGCTCGCTCAGGCCCACGTCTCACCTGGGACTCTCAATGAAAACCCGTCAACAAATGAAATGGTCTGAAAACAAAAGAGGAAGACACGGGAAGTCGTATTAATTCAACAGAAGGAGCCGGGTCAGATCTACGGAGGCCTGCAGTTAAGGTGAGGAGCGAGCGGCATAATAAATCTGGAATCTCTGTGTTGTTTTGTAATGTGTCAAAAGAGCAGGTCCGTGTTAGAACGCCAGAAACAACAACTGTGTAATGGAGGAGCAGAGCGTCTCTTATAGAAGGAGCAGGAGACGGATAAAGCACAGACTGTTTACAGCTATAGCTCCGTCCACTCTGGCTCCAATTCACTTTCTATTGAAACACTGTGTCCCCTCTCGCTGTAACTGCTGCTGTCAGACTCGTTATTTTGGGCTTAAATGTTCGGATTAACCCTCTACATGATCCTGGGTTCATTTTTTTAATTAATTAATTTATTTTTGTCTTTATTTTTGAGTTTCTTTATTCATTTTTTGGTTATTTTTCTTCTCTTTTTTTGTTTTTAGTTATTCTGAGGGTGTTTTTTTCTTTTTCTTTTTTTTTTTTTTTGAGTAATTTTTTCAGTTTTTGTTGTTTTTTGTTTAGTTATTTTGAGTTTATTTATTTAAGAGTTTTGTTATCTAGATTTTATGTATTTATTTATTTTTTTGTTATTTTCATGTTTGTTTGTTTTTTGTTATCTAGATTTTATTTATTTATTTATTTTTTGTCATTTTGAGGGGTTTTTTTTGAGGGGGGGGTTGGCTCTTTGGTTGCTATGATACTCACAGTCGGAACTTTGCTCCAGATTAGCCGCTAAAACTGCTCCAGCCTCGATGAGCTTCATTTGGCGCTGAAGCTGTGGGTGACGTCACTTTCACTCAGTCCACTTCTTTACACAGTCTGTGGTTCTAACACTCACTGACTAAAAGTGCAGTTATCAAAGTCCTAACTTGGATTTAACCTGATCTCGAGGTAAACGAGCGTCTCAAAGCGTTAAAGCTATTGGTCGTTTTGAGATTCTGGACTGTGATGACGTGATACTCCAGATGGGACAGGAGACAGTTTTTCCTCTAGATTACACTGTACTTCGAAATAATGAAAAAGTAAATTTACCTTAATTTACCCTCCACATGGAAGGAGCTCGGACTAGAGCCACTGCTCCTCCACGTGGGGAGGAGCAGCTGAGGCTCGGGCATCTGCTCAGGATGCCTCCTGAACGCCTCCCTGAGGAGACCCCGGGGAAGACCCAGGACAGGCTGGAGGGACTATGTCTCTCTCTGGCCTGGGAACACCTCAGGTCCCACCGGAGGAGCTGGAGGACGTGTCTGGGGTGAGGGAAGTCTGGGAGTCCCTGCTTAGGCTGCTGCCCCCGCGACCCGGCCCTGGATAAGGAAGAAGATGGACGGATGGACTAAAGTCGAACCTGATCAGTTCTATTAGTGACGAGACCCAAGAATTTATTATATTTAAACAAAAATCTGTCAACTTATATTACACACAATTCCCTCCTCCCTGTTCCCTCCTCAAAAACAGACCTGGAGTTGTTGGAGATGTTTGAGTAACCTTTTTATTATTAGTCTGTCAACATCTCCAAAGCTCAAAATGCTCTGTTCCACCTTGTGATGTCATGAAGAACCTGTTCACGTTAACAGCTCCTTTTACCTTTAGTTCAATGGAGATTGGCAAGTCCAAGACTGAAATCATCCATCCAAATGATTCTAGTGAAGGGGTATAGAGTTTAAAAACACAGTGGAGCACTTCCTGTATCACCACATTAGAGCAGAGATCAGAAAATAGCGTAACACGTCCCCTTTAAGTATCATCCGCCTGTAGAACGCTGTGATGTCATCTGAGACGGAGCTTATATAACCAGAGTTCATCTTTCATTCTCTGTGGGTTTTAACCAACAGCTGCTGACTCAGACACACGGCTGTAGAAAACACGATACTTCACACCGAATTCTAGGAAAAGTGTCTTGCCCAAGGACACCATTGCACACTACAGGCTGGAATTGAACCCCGTCTGTTGAAGGAGCGTTGATATGAGTCAGAACAGCAGCACACACAGAATTATAATTGCTGCAGGGTTTACACAGCACAAAACTTCACCCGTTTATTTGCTTTCTTGTCTCATTCTGCTTCTTACAACTCACCTGGGAATCGCACAGAATCTAACCCAGAAATACAAAAATGTGAGGTCAGATCCATCGCAGCCTCCAGTTATGTGAGAGAATATTCTGGGGCATCTTTAGGTTGTATTTTTGAGCTGAAAGTGCAGATGCGTATACAGTACACACATATATATATATACAGGCAGGGTGAAAACAACACAGAGTTTGGAGGAAGTGTCATGGCTGCCAGGATCACGGATCAAACTCTGCAGTTAGAGGTAAAACTACGCCCAAGAAACACAACGAGGAGGCTGGTCTGACAGAGTGAGAGGAGCAGTTTTACACCGACAGGACTCCGAGCTGCGAGAAACGAAAGGACAACTGACTTTTGAAACGGCTATACCTCCTCCTTCTTTTTCTTTTTCAAAATATATTTATTTAAAGCCAGACAGACGTACACGCTAAAGATTGAAGGACCAAGACAATAAGAACACGACATGCTGGTTCAAATAAGTAGTGCAGTTGGTAGAGAGTTTGTTTGTCCACTGATCTGAAGGTTGGAGGTTCAATCTTCAGATCAGTGGAGAAACTCTCTACCACTCTCGACTTGCACATCGGTGGTTGAACGGTCGATTCCAGCTCCAGATGCTGTTCTTGTGTCTTTGGGCACTTAACTCACCTTTGTATGACTGTGTGTGACTGGGTGAATAGATCCTTGATTGTCTTGAAGGTGGAAAAGTGATATATAAAAATAAACTGTTTACCACTTACCATAACAATACAGTAGACAGGGCAGTTTCTAAATAAGACAAAAAAAAAAAAAAAAAAAAAAAAAACTCATTGTTGACCTGGTAGACCGCCACGTTCCTCGATGTTGACTTGGTAGACCATCGTGTTCCTCCGTGTTGACCTGGTAGACCACCATGTTCCTTGGTATTGACTTGGTAGACCACCGTGTTCCTTGGTATTGACCAGGCAGACCTACATGTTCCTCAGTATTGACCTGGTAGACCACCATGTTCGTCAATGTTGACCTGGTAGAGTGTTGTGTTCCTCAGTGTTGACCTGGTAGACCACCACATTCTTTCCTAGGTGTTGACCTGGTAAACCACCGTGTTCCTCGGTATTGACCAGGTAGACCTACATGTTCTTCAGCATTGACCTGGTAGACCACCATGTTCGTCAATGTTGACCTGGTAGAGTGTTGTGTTCCTCAGTGTTGACCTGGTAGACCACCACATTTTTTCCTCGGTGTTGACCTGGTAGACCACCATGTTCCTCGGTGTTGACCTGGTAGAGTGTTGTGTTCCTCGATGTTGACTTGGTAGACCATCATATTCCTCAGTATTGACCTGGTAGACCACCATGTTCCTTGATGTTGACCTGGTAGACCACCACATTCTTTCCTCGATGTCGACCTGGTAGACCACCACATTCTGTACTCGATGTCGACCTGGTAGACCGCTGCGTTCCTTGTTGTTGACCTGGTAGACCGCTGCGTTCCTCTGCGTTGCCACAGATCCACATCATTCCAGATGTTTTATATATTTCTTTATCACTTTCTTCTTATTCTTTATGGAACATTGACGTGACCATAGACTTAATCTCCGCTGCCGTTTTATTTGGAGGAGGAGGATGATCAGGTAGTGCATCGGTTCAGTTTTTATATTTACTTTTCCTTTTTTCCATGCCCCCTCTAATCATTGCCGTTTTTGGGTTGCGTCTGAAGCGTTCTGTGTGGGGTGGTATCTTCTGTCTTGCCTGGAGACATGGCGCAGTGTTTCACAGCCTGATCAGCAGTAACAACCAGTTCCACTAGCAGAGCTGTCACACAAGTGCTGCTAACAAAGCTACGTCGCTCAGTGCTAACAGTGTTCACATTTAACAAGGAGAGCAGCGTGCATCCGAACGCACACAGAGCTAAACTCATGTCCCACGTCCAAACTCTCCATCATCTCCACCGTCTTTCAAACACGCTATAATCAAACAGTCACAGTAGTCACCACAGCCCACGTTCCATTTGCAATATGTTTGTGGAGGAGTTTTCAACAACCAGTGTGTCATAAATAACTGTGGTTTAAATCAGGGGCGGGAGCTCGAGCCTCCCCTAGAACGGCCAATACCCCCCATGGCTCCCACAAAGATGTTTCCTCACTTTTAAAGAACATCCAGTCTCGACTAAACATGTTCAAAATGACACTCAAATAGAAAAAGTAAAAATAAACATCCATATTAGCTTTTATAAATCACTACAGGGGAAAAGACAAAGTTTAAATCTATCAACTGGATGAATTGTTGTAGGAGTGAAGACGTCATCCAAGCCTCTTGTTCGTTTTTGGTCAGATTACTGCTGGACACTGCCTTATATCTGTCTGAAGGAGGCGCTAACCACACTAAGCGGAAACTAAGCGGATAATGTATTTTTTTACTACTTTTAGAGGAAGACATCAAATATATGAAGTAAAATATAGGGAATAATGTAATAATAAATGAATAAATTCTACGTTTTTATATATTATTTTCAAATCCTCAAAGTTTCCACCCTTTGCTTGGTTGAAAAAATATTTAGTAGTTTAGTTTAGTAGTTATTTCACTTTAATCTTTACTAGATAATACTTATAATTCCATATATCCTCCTTCATATATTTGATTTGTCTTCTGTGTGCGTAAAATGTAGAAAAATAGTAATAAAAATAAATAAAAAACACATTGAATGAGAAGGCATGTCCAAAACTTCTGACTGGCCGTGTAAATTTAAACCACACAACATGATTTCTTCATTTTGGCCACAGTCGTATCCTTAAAGGTCCAATATTACACAAAACTGACTCTTCTGAGCTTTAATCCATGTTCTAAAGCTGTTACTCCTCAAAATCGTCTGGAGTTATGTTTTCTCATTCTCACATGTTTGAGTCACACTTTATTATTAGTCTGTAACATCTCCAAAGCTCAAAACGCTCTGTTCCACCTTGTGATGTCATCAAGCAGCTGGTTTTAGCCTCGGTCGAACTGGTTTCCTCTACAATACTCTAGAATAACGGAGCTGTTGCCTTTTTAATCATTTTGTTTTAGCTTTTGTTCAGTTTCTTCTGGTGTGCGAGAAGTTTCTTTGAGGTAAAAGCGATAGATTTAGTTTCGACGTTTGGTATTTCCAGAGCTGCAAATGATTCACATGATTTTAGGGAAGGTGTGTGGAGTTTAAAAACACAGAGGAGCACTTCCTGTTAAACTCCGTGCTGTAACCAATCACTTCAATACTCCAATATAACATTTGTACATAGATGTAAATAGTGCGTGATTTTGTGATGCTGAGATCTATTTATTTATTTATTCATAGACTCTATTTTATTTCATTTTATTTAATTTTATATTTTTACTGTTTTATGCACTGCTGACACTTTATTCTTATTGGACGAAATTTTATTCTTATTTAAATGACATTTTATTCTTATAATTAAATAGGGATAGAACTTAAATTTCTATCCTGTGGTTGTGGCATCTGATAACCAAGAGAATTTCCCCTCAGAGATCAATAAAAGTGATTCTGATTCTGATTCTGATTACCACTCAGTGACATCACAAGGTGGAACAGATGGATGATGAACTGCAGGATTTGTGTGTTAAACATGTGAGAATGAAGCAAAACAAAACTCCAGGTCTGATTGTGACGAGGAAACATCAGAACATAGATGAGAGAAGAGTGTTATCCGTCTCCTTTAATCTGTGGACTTACACTGAGGCTGGACGGCGCCTCCTACGTGTCGTTCTGTTCACTGCGCAGAGTGTGAACAGGGCATCTGAACGTCCATTTGCTTTTCTATACTTAAACCTGTGAAAAGAAAGAAAAAATAAACTCTTGAGATGAAAAGTAATGACCTTTGTCTAATGTTGAAACAAAAACAAACTCAGAAGAAAATGTGTAGTTGAGCTGCTCTAATGTGGGAATAAAACCACTTAAAGCCACGATTACTTTAAAACAACTCAACAAACGGCCTCACATTACCTCCACAGAGCCCGGCCTGGTTCTGAATCCGCCGTGGTCTCAGGAGGTTTATAATGTTTGCACGAAAAGAAAGAAAGAAACACTTAATGCAAAAGTGCCAGTGATTTGAGTGAGATTATAGAAGTATGTAAACAGCCGACATATGGGCAGAAAAAGACGCTCGGATCCGTCTGAGAAACAACGGGAACTCCAGCTGCTTGTCTCAGGACTGAACCAGGATCTAACCAGGATCGAACCAGGATCGAACCAGGATCGAACCAGGATCAAACCAGGATCGAACCAGGATTTAACCCGAACTGAACCAGTATCAAACCAGGATCAAACCAGGATCAAACCAGGATCTAACCAGGATCAAACCAGGATCAAACCAGGATCAAACCAGGATCAAACCAGGATCTAACCAGGACTGAACCAGTATCAAACCAGGATCTAACCAGGATCAAACTGAGACTGAACCAGGTTCAAACCAGGATCCAACCAGAACTGAACCAGGATCGAACCAGTGAACCAGGATCAAACCAAGATCAAACCAGGATCAAACCAAGATCAAACCAGGATCAAACCAGGATCGAACCAGGACTGAACGAGGATCGAACCAGGATCAAACTAAGATCTAACCAGGATCTAACCGGGACTGAACCAGGATCAAACCAGGATCAAACTGGGATTGAACCAGGATCAAACAGGATCAGACCAGGACCTGGATTATTCACCTTTTTCTCAGGTTCTCATCCTCTGAGGCTCTCACCGTCGTGTTTCTGGTCGTGTGATTTTGCCTGATAATCTCGACAAAATAAATGAGTTGTACAAAGAGCCATTTTTCAAGTTTTTGTTTAGGTGGAAACACAAACACGAAAATGCTAAATAAATAACTCGCACTTGTGAAGTTTAAGTCATGTTCTAACACTGTTACTCCTCAAAAACAGACCTGGAGCTGTGTTTTATATTTGAGTCACACTTTATTATTAGTCTGTAACATCTCCAAAGCTCAAAATGCTCTGTTCCACCTGGTGATGTCATCAAGTGGTAGTTTTCAAGTTAGCAGCTCCTTTTACCTTTGGTTCAGTAGAGATTGGAAATTCCAGGACTGAAATGATCCAAGTCAGGAGTCGGCAACTCGTGGCTCCAGAGCCACATGTGGCTCTTTCACACTGCGGCTCTGCGTTGAAATGTATTTTATTTGTGTTAGCTCTTTTTTAAATTGTAGTTTAAATTGGAAGGTTATTGTGATCCTGAAATATTCAAATAAAAGCATATTTTATTATTTTTCATCACTGAGTCACACTCACGGAAGCCAGTATACTCACCAAAATGGAGCCAAAACGGAGCCAAAATGCCGTAAATTTACTGAGAAATGTGCATTTCTCGTCCTGTGGATGTTCAGATCCACAGACGTGTGTGAGCAGCTTTTCTCCACCATGAACTATGATAAAAACAAACTCACGCCTCACAGATGCTCACAGTCCTGCAGAAACATGAAACTTCAGCCCCGACAGCCACAGACGCTGCAGAGGGTCAGAGCTCAAGTCTCTGCAGAACTTTGTGGATTTTATAAGCAGCAAACTATAGTCGTTTATAAAAAAAGTGTGAAAGTAAAAAAAAAGATCATATATACAGTGTTATCTTCATTTTATACATCAGAAAGTATTGAACTCCCAGTGTTTTCTTTTCCATGAAAACTGGGTCCAAATGGCTCTTTGGGGGTTAAAGGTCACTGACCCCTTTTTTTTTTTGTGATCAAATTTTTATTGTTTACATAATAACAAAAAAAAAAATAAAACAAATAAATAAACAGGGCAAAAGCAAAAATACCCCCCCCCCCCCCCCCCCCAAAAAAAAAAAAACAAAAACCCTGGTCCCGAGCTCATGGTGATATCCCACCCCCCTCCCTGGGCTCCACATGTACAAGATCAAAATATTTTTTTGGGTGTATGCGCACATACGCTTATAAAAAAAAAATACATAAACTAAATACAAAATTTCCATGCATATATGCATACATACATATGCACACACCTATTCCATAAAACATATACTTGCACACTATGTATGTGTTTCTATACCCCTATACATTATTATATAAACATACCCATACATATATATATATATATATATATATATATATATATATATATATATATATATATATATATACACACACACACACACACACACACACACACACACACACACACACACACACATATATACATACACACATACATATATACATACACACATACATATATACATACATATACACCTACATATACCCATATATAAACATATATATACACATACACATATATACATTCATATATACAAAGGTCACTGACCCCTGATCCAAATGATTCTAGTGAAGGTTTACGGAGTTTAAAAACACAGTGGAGCACTTCCTGTATCCGGCAGTTTTGATTAAAGGAGACATGAAGAAATCCAACTCTGAAGAGCACTTAGGCATGTTACTCAACAGAGTGATTCATGTGAGCGTGATCTTTATGGTCATTGAGACGTCAGAGAGAAGCAGACGGATGGAGGCTCTGAATAAGTAAAGAAACTGCTCTGATTTTGAAATCCTTATATAAAAACACTTTCATTACTTCAGTACATGTAAAACGACTCATATTGACTCCAGCACGTCCTGCGACCCACCTCCTCGTCCCTGCCCCCAGCGGATCCTCAGGCCCCAGAACATCTGATGTGAAGAAGACGAGGCACATCCCGACAGCTCCATCGTACCAGAGACTCGTGTCTGAACCACTCTCAGCCCCACAGGCAGCGAGCAGCCAACATTTTGGAGCTACAGAGGAAGAGAAAGAGCAGGAAATTGGATATAATGGGGACGGATGGGGTAATGCAGAAAAGGTGCAGATAGAAGAGACGCCGGGAGAAGCCGCTGAACGAGTCATGCAGGGAGTTGCTAATTGGAACAACAGCAGCACTCGCCTATTCCTGAGTGACTAGTTCTACTCCAGGAAGTATGGTTCTTACACTACGCTCCGCGCTGCCTCGTAACTATCACTGTTAAGAGCGGTGACAAAAAGCCCCAGAGAGCGCCCGTTTCATTACTTTATAATGCCTCATTCCAAAGGCCCGAATGGACTGGGTTTTATTAATGAACGTCGCGTGTGTTTAAACAAGCTAATGTCCAGCTGAATAATTCTTGTGCCGCTTCTTCACCCAAAGGTGCAATTTAGCATTTTACTTGACTCCAACATAATTCTGTTTTTATTTAAAATGACTCCACAGCACCCGGAGACAGCGGAGACATCCGGAGAGCGAAAAGGCACCTGTGAAGGCAAGACGAGGCAAGACGAGGCAAGACGAGGCGAAGTGTAACAGCAAGTAACAGGTTAAAACCACAATACAGACAAATGAACACATAAATAATCATCGTAAAAGTAACATTATAAGAGAAGAGGTAAGTATAAGAAATGTAAGTAAGTATAAGAGAAGAGGCAGAATAAAACTCGTTCAGTCACAGCAGCAAAACAGAATCTGACTCTGGTTTAGTCCTGGTTTAGACCTGGTTTAGTCCTGGTTTAGTCCTGGTCTAGTCCCGGTTTAGTCCTGTTTTAGGCCTGGTTTAGTCCTGGTTTAGTCCTGGTTTAGTCCCAGTTTAGACCCGGTTTAGTCCCGGTTTAGACCTGGTTTAGTCCTGTTTTAGTCTTGGTTTAGTCCCGGTTTAGTCCCAGTTTAGTCCCGGTTTAGTCCTAGTTTAGGCCTGGTTTATTCCTGGTTTAGTCCTGGTTTAGACCTGGTTTAGTCCCGGTTTAGTCCTGGTTTATTCCTGGTTTAGTCCTGGTTTAGACCTGGTTTAGTCCTGTTTTAGTCTTGGTTTAGTCCCGGTTTAGTCCCGGTTTAGTCCCGGTTTAGTCCCGGTTTAGTCCCGGTTTAGTCCTAGTTTAGGCCTGGTTTAGTCCTAGTTTAGTCCTGGTTTAGTCCTGGTTTAGTCCTGGTTTATTCCTGGTTCAGTCCTGGTTTAGTCCTGTTTTAGTCTTGGTTTAGTCCTGGTTTAGTCCATGTTTAGTCCTGGTTCAGTCCTGGTTTAGTCCTGGTTTGTCGGAGGTTAAATCTAAATAAAACTGTAACCTGTAAAGTTCAGTTTGAGAGCGTCTCTCCACCTAAAAACAATAATACAAAGTGCACAGACATTCACATGTTTTGTCAGTAACAGATTCCTGTGTTACTGCCGTGTTCACGTGATCCTCGGGTGAGAAACATTTCGACTTTGCACTTTTAACTCTGAAAGTCTGGATTTTGACATCACCAATCGTAATAATCAACCTGCTCATTAACTGTTTATTGCATTACTCCAAACCTGCTTTTATTTTGTTCATTCTAATCTCGTTCCTCTGCGTGTGCATGTAAACCCTGTGCTCTCCTCTGCCCCCTGCTGGTGGGAGATTAAGGAATTCACTTTGAGGAACATCCTGGGTTGTTGTACAGGTCAAGTAGGGGAACTTCTAGGCAAAAGACAAAAATAACTGGACAGTACACAATCTGTCAGACTTCACTCCTGTCCAGGTCTTTACTCTTCTCCACAGAGCAGTGACGTCAGGTGTGGAAGTCGGGGTGGCTGCTTTTGACCCCAGTTCCGACTTATGTGAGCGTTCGTGTGGATTTTACAACTCAGAAAAACATCCTCCCTGAGTTCCCGAGGAGCACATTTCAGCAGTGGTCAAAGGTCGTCGTGTTTTAGATAAAATCCCACCAAAACCTAGAATGAATAAACAGGGATTTGAGTGAGGAGCTTTACAAACACGGTGGTCTTCAGGTTTTATTTCGGTGTTAAGTGGACGTGAGTCATGTTCTGAGTCACTGAATCTGAGGTAACGAAACGCTGCCACAAAACACACATTTGTTTTATAAAAGGACAGAAGCTGAAGTTATTTATCAGACACAAAAGTGCATTTTAACAGTGAAAAAGTTGTGTACAGACGCTCTGCAGTGGGAGCAGGAGATGATGTGTTTTGATCAAAAGCCCTGGTGATGCGTAATGTCAGCTTTCATTTGGTCTAAAGGGAACAGTGCAGACGTTTCTTCTTCATGAGCTGAAATAGTCAGAGGAGCCAAAGTGAGTCTATGGTAGACTGCTTATGTTGTTCTCATTCAGTGACGCGCCGCTTCACGGAGCTCCGAGCATCAACACTTAGCAGATTTATTCTCTACTTTGTTGTTTTGATCAGAGCGCTGTGACAGGCAAATGGTTCTCCAGGCGGGGTAATGTGAACGGCCTTTCGCTGCTTAACTCCGGGATATAAACAGCACCATCCTGCGAGGTTAGCTTTAGCCCGTCTCCTGACAGCGGCTATCGTTTCAGGTGGAGACAATAGTGTCAGGCTCGAGAAGCGCAGAGTTATTTGAGCATTAATGAGGGGTGGAGGTGGGTCTGCCTGATGTGTGATCTGTGGCAGGAGCAGAGCCATTCCTGTGTTTTAGAGGATTTGGATATCTATTATGTATGAAGGATTAGTCTCCTCCTGCTCGTGCACCAACGGGATAGCAGCTCTTAGATAGCCTTGACTGCCGCTTTTGAACCGCCGCCCTCCCCAGCACCCGCTCCGCTCACTCCACCCGCACCACCCTTGCCCTCCGAGTTCTGTTTAACCTTGGAGAAGAGGAAAAAGGCAGAAGTCGGGCTAACAATCTAATCCCGAAGGGGAGAAGTACGTTTGATATGTAACCGGTCGCTCTGCTGGTTTGGGGCTGAGTGTGCTGAAGAGGTTATCACTTAAAACAGAATGGTACATGGTTTGAAAGGTACAGAGCAGAGATTCTTTGGGGAAACCTTAAAACTACTTGCCTGGCAAATCTAGACTGATATTTCTCTGTGTTTTTTTTTAATAAAGATTGATATCAGTCTGGTCCTACTTTGCATTTCAAGAACGGTCAAACAGGAACGTCCAATCAGATCTGTTTTTTTAACGAAGGAGCTCATTGGTCATCTATGATTTACAAATAAAATCACATTTCTCTCTCAGATTGACAGAGTTTAGGTTTCGCTCAGTGATTCTGCAGAATCCACCATGTTTTTTCTTCTTTTATAGCTGTATTTTTTCAATACAGATGGACCATGATGTCTCTGATTGGCCAATCCATCTGTTAATCGAGGAGATTCACTTGTGACAGGCTCATAACTTCAGAAAGTACTGAGGAAGTGTGTGATAGTCAATAAAACCACATCCAGGCAAACATCCGAGCGAGTATCAGTTTCAGAAAATGTACAACTTATATTTACCTTGTGGAGGCAGCAGTTTCAGCAGGGACTCCCAGACTTCCCTCTCCACAGACACTTCTTCCAGCTCTTCCGGGAGGATCCTGAGGTGTTCCCAGGCCAGGCGAGAGACACAGTCCCTCCGGCGTGTCCTGGGTCCTCCCCGGGGCCTCCTCCCGGTGGGACGAGCCTGAAACCTTCTCATTAGCTCATTTTCTATCTACGGACCATATGTGCCCTTAATAAAGATTCATAATATTAATAATAATGAAGATAGGATGGTACGATTGTTGCCAGAGAGTTCATAAACATCGTCTGTAAGTGCCAACAGATATAAAAAAACAAGTTCATCTCAAATACTGATTTTACTCTTTTGATTTATGAAAGTGCAATGAACAATGAGCTTCTCACTCAGGGCTGCCAGCTCATTTAACTAAAGTAAGTTTGTAATAAACTCAAGAGTCCACAGAAGCCTGTATAGTTAATGGTGATTGTATCAGTGTTTTTAGCCAATAGGAGCAGATGTTTGCTTTTATGGGCGATTTATTGGGAGTTTGAACTGTGTCAGAACCCCACAATGTCCAGTATCTCCAGATGTACAGAACTATCACAAACTGTGTAAAAAAGTGAGTGTGACGTCACCCACAGAGTTCGGATCCAAACGAAGCTCAACGGGGCCGATTTGGAGCCGAGTGTGATGGAAATGTAAGTATATTCACGTTGTGTCTTTAAAAGAATTTGATCTGTGTCAAGACTAGATATTAAAATGTCTGACGTCTCTGTCCCATCCTCCAGGAAAGACTTTGTTGCCTTGTCCTGTCTGTAAAAGCAAAAGACGAAGTTTAACTGGACAAATCGTTGTAAGAGTGAAGACATTTTGCTGCTCATCCAAGACACTTCTTCACGTGTAGAAGTTCATTATCTCATGGGTGTGACGCAAAAGTCACTGCTGTGAAATGTTCACTGCCTGGTCAAGAAAAAAAAAACGCCACCTGGATTTAACTAAGCAAACAGGTCCGAGTCTATAGGTACGAGTCAGGTCTAGGTTCAACAGTCTGTGCCCAAAGACTGAGGTCAGACACCTGAATAAACTGAAGGACCAGGTTATTCCATCAGTGGATTTTCTTTTATTCCAACATGACAAAGCAGGATTCATGAGGCTCAAATAGTGACAGAGGTTCAGGAGAATCATCTTCACACATGGAGCCTCCACAGAGTCAGACCTTAACCCCAGAGAGGATCTTTGTGCTGGAGAAACTTTGTGCAGCGACTCGACCATCATCAAGACAACATCTGCAAGAAACATTAATGCAACACTGGATGGAAATAAATCTGTGACGTTGCAGAAGCGAAATCAAAACTATGGAACAAAGAATGTGCCGCAATCAAAGATAAAGAACAACCAAGTATTAGACTGTGGGACCTTTTTTTTGGCCAAGCGGTGTATGTGTAGCTTTGTCATCCTGATATAAACCCTCATAGCTCAGATGTTCGGGGGTGTTCGGAGTAGGAGAGACTCGGGCGACGGCGACCAGTCCGTGGGCCCTGTCCTGCAAAGAATAAACCTTTTTCTGTATTTCAAAACTCCCCAGGCTTCACAAATGGTTCACCGTTCATCTAGAATTGTGAAAGTTCCATATTTGGAATTCCGGCTGCAAGTTTTAAGCAACCAAAGAGCCAATCGGGAGCGAGGTTCTTGAAGGTAACACCTCTTCCCTCACCTCGGGTTTAGCCTGTCGCTAACTGATTAGTCCATTATTAATGTTCATATCTTGATTTACAGACACAACAGCAAAATACAAACCCAGGATCACGAAGAGCAAGTTATTACAAACATTTAAAACCAAAGTGAGCCAAAAACGCAGCCCACGCTCACTTCTTATTTAAAACGTAGCGGCTAGCGTGTTAGCATGTCCATTTACATACACAGTCTATGAGTAGTCCCTAGTTGGAAGATTATCCTACTTAACATCGATATTACAGTGAACCACGTCTTATATTGTTCGCGGTTTTTGAAATACCATTGACTTTAGCTGATGCCATCTCAGCTTTATTTTAAAATCGCTTCTATCCTGAGGCTTCTTTCAAATTATACAATAGCCATATATCCTTTGGAAGCATACAGATCATTAACATGGTAATTTCCAGCTCCGCCTTTCACTCTCCAAACGCAGCCGCTCTGTACACTGTTGTTATACTTATTACATTACCGCTATAGTAAGGTCCATACGGCATTATCAGACCACACGCACCAGCTCCTGCTCATACATTATATCCATCTATACATATTTACACAATGGAAAAGGAGAGTTCAGCTGCTCCCCGACAGCTGTGAATTGGCTTGTTTCATATGCATATAAATATTAATAAAAGATCCTCGATGGGCCACGGTCCGGCTATGCTCCTGTAATCTCCTACAATTGAAAGCCAAGGCTCAGGAGATGAAGGGAGCGAGGGAAGGCCGAGGAGAGAGAGGAAGAGAGAGACGGAGGGGAGAGAAAGAGCGGTCTTTGCGATTCATCATTCTGAAGACGCGGCGCATGTGGAGAAGGTCTGTAATCCATCACCATCTCTTTTCTTATTAAATTCTTTTGGATATACTTTCCACTCCCTAAATGTGCTCCACTGTCCCCTTTGATTTGATGAATAAATAGATAAAAAAGAACAAAAAAGACCCAGAGCTAAGTGAAGCGCACATGCCAGGGGAGACGAGGACAGAGGCTTTATGAAATTACCTACATTCAGTGTACGGCGGCACGAGGGGATCAAAAGATGTGTGCGCTTCATAATTGCATCAGTCCCTAGACATTGTTGGTCTTATTATGTCATATACTATAGTCCTTGGTTCCAAGCGTAGGCTCTGGATTGTGTGAATGAAGCAGTTCTGTTCATGTGTTGATGTATAGAGGCTAAATAAGTTCCCTCTAACACTGGCGTTCAAGCATATTTAAGATCCATTATGTTTGTAGAATCAGGTGAAAATGGTGCATGTCAAGAGCTGTGGGAGAGTGACCTGTGGCTCTTGTGTTTGGTGCAAGAAAACATTTATTTTCTTGCGTCGAAAGGCACATTAGGGTTAAAGATGCTACCTTCTGTTCACAGTGGCCTCCTCAAACCTTGGTAGAAACAGACAAATCCAAGTCTCAGGTTCTAACAGCAGAGAACAGCAGAAGAGAACCTCCCAAAACTAGTCCAGCAAGTGAACGAGAACATGACAGACACATAAGAACATGGCAAAGTCAGAGAGAAATTCAAATCTGTCACTGGATAAAACGTTCTAGGAGTGAAGACGTTTTGCTGCTCATCCAGGCCACTTCTCCAGGTCTGGTCAGATCACTGCTGGACACTGCTTTATATCTCCACCAGTGACAGATTAGATTTTTTCTTTTATTATGGATCATATCTGGATGACTGAGGGATTATACAGGCAAGTACATGGCAAGTTTGAAGGTAAAACTCGTCCTCCAGGGCAGGACTGACCCAGCTCCCTTTGACTGTAAATTCTGCTGCTCAGACCAGTTCATTCAGATAAACAAGAATATTAATAATAAATAGATACATGGTAAAAACTTCCAGGTGGCAGCTGAAACATCCCAGTGTCCATGTGACTTCTGAAACCTTTTCTACCCTGGACCCCTCCTGAAGGAATGAGGGATTAACGCTAAGGTGAAAGTGAAAAGTGAAAGTGAAAGTACTCTTTATTGTCCCGTTGGTGTCTCTGTGTTTGACCCATCCTCCGAAGTCGCTGGGGCTGCTCATCCTGCCTCAGCCGGAGGATTTGATTTATTCTGCATGTTTTTGGTCAATGGGGGAAACCAGTGTCCAGAGGAAACCCGCACACAAGGAGAACATGCAAACTCTGCAAAGAAAAGCTTGGGTGACCTGGGAATTGAACCTGGAACCTCCTTCCATACATCGACTAGTCCATTTAGTGACTTAATCGGGCCGGTTATGGACAAACCTCCTTAAAGCCTGATCTTGTCAGACTTCAGCAGCTTCAGTTGGATGGAGGGAAAACCAGGTGCTACAGTGGGGGGTCGTTGCGCCCTTGGGCAAGGCACTTCACCACCACAACACTCGAGCACACACCACTTTCACACTACCCAATGTGAGTGATCAGAGGAGCCGATTTCGCAGATTGGCATCCTTGTTTCTGTCAGTCTGCTCCGGGGCAGCTGTGGCTCAGTCTTTGTTTCTGACGTCTGAGTTTGGAGTGAACGAAGGAAGCACCAAACTGTGAAGTGATGTTGATCGTCTGGAAAAGCGATGTTTAAGATTAAAACATCATTATTATTACTACTAAACGTTGGTCTTCTGAAGATCCAGGCGTCATGTTTTATCACAATATTTGTTTTAGTTTATTCTTCAGAAACGCCCGAGTCATGAAATACAGACACCTCCCTGAATCCCTGATACTTTCTCCCTCTTGCCCCGTGTTCTCTTTTCTATACCGCAGTGAAAATATGTATAAAACATCCTGCAGTTTATCACTGTATACACTGAATGTAGTATTTTATGTGGAAATGGATGGATTCAAAATACCAAATATGCATAAGGCACAGGCCACCACTATTGACTTCCTAATGAGACGGTAGTTGCCATGGAGACCAGACTTCATAAGACTCTCCCAACAAAGAGGCCCTGCCCTGTACCAGTCCAGTCTGTGTGTGGCAGAGTGTGTCCTCAGCCCAGTCATGCTAAACTGCTCTCCACAATGTCCTCAGGCTGCACACTGCCACAGCGACAGTCAGCCTGCAACTCACACATACACACTCTCTTTCCTTAGAGATTGTACGTCAGATGCCCTTCCACATGCAAGAAATCAGTCCATACAGCTGCTTATTTTTATATTAAGGAAAATCAAATGCACATGTCATTATTTTATGTATTTGTGTGCGTTCTAATTTTAGTTATTTATCTATTTAAGTTAATGTAGAGGTTTAGACTTTAGATAAATGGACTGGGACACTCCATCCCGTTAGGAATCGAACTCCTGAGGTCTGAGTCAAACACTTAAACCCCCATAAAAACTACAGCATGGTCCAAAAGTCACTGACTTTTTAATCATCAGTAGCTCCTATAATTCTTAAGTTTTACTCACCAAATTTTAGCAGTAGATAAACTGAACCTTCACAGATTTTTGGCCATATATACAGTTATAATTGTTCACTTACACTTGAACTTATCACGACTTAAACTACAAGAAGTGTCCACCGTTTTATGTTTGTCTCTGAACAGCCTGATCCAACACACTTTACGGAACATTTAAATCATTTCCGGCTTATGTCTCTTATTTGATCCTCGTTTGAAGTGGTTTATTGTCTGAGGTTTATTCAACAAACACCTTTTCTTTAAGATAGACCCACAGGAAGAAATCAGGACGAGTCAGGTCTGTGGAGATCACATACTGCCCCCTGTCTGTGAAAAACACTTATTATTCCTTTAATGGCATTTACTCTTGGGGCATCTCTGGTATTAAAATGTGGACGGTAACACCGCTGGGTTTGTGAGTTTGACCCATGTGACTCAAAGTCCCACTGTACAATGAGGGTTCGTTCCTCGGTGCTGGATTTGCTCAGATTAATGTGGGAAGAGTCGTTCTAAATGCTCTGGAAAAATAAAAGAAAGATATTTAGAAACAAAAGAGTTATGAGTTTTTTTCTGCTGTCAGTGACTTTTGGGCCACGCTGTATGTCTTTATTCATCTTATCTGTGTCAATTTGGTAACTTTTTGTATTAACCAACAAACATAATACAACTTACTAATAGCAGTTCAGTCCTGTTGTAGTCCTGGTTTAGTTTGGGGGTTTAGTTTGGGTTTAGTTCCCAGTTTTGTCAAATTTTTCATACACTAGTGTCCACAAACACTGGAGGAAAAGGGGGTTAAGTGTCTTGCCCAAGGACAAAACAACAGCATTCATCTGTGGGAGCTGGAATCGCACCGCCAACCTGCGGGTCAGTGAATTTGGCAGCTCTACCAATGATGTTTATGTCGAGAGGAATCATTTCAGTGTGAAAAGTGTCCTCCAAAAACACAAACTCCAAGTCAGTTTCGAACAGTCCTACACATTAATAATCACAGACAGCATCATTTGTAGTTGCCATAGTTACCGGGCTTTTGCAGGTTTAGTCCGGGCCCCGTCCCGTCCCACCAGGGTCCGTGCGTGTCCTCAGCCCAGCCGCGCTAAACCCCGCTCCAGCGTGTCCGCGGGCTGCAGACTCACAGCCAGCGACTTGGAGAGGCCTGGCTGTGATAAGATGCTACAGAAGCCCTCAGACCAAATCCGTGGCCTTTCTCTGAGACTTGGCCGCAGCGTCTGGCTCTTTCGCTGTGCCCACCCCAGAGATGCCACTCCAAGGAAAGGGGCCCGCCGTCCAATCACAAACCGTGACGATGTGCCACGGTTTCTCAGACCTCTGGCCTATAAACAAGTCCAGACAAACTATCTTTTATATGTGTTATCCCAGGGCAGCGTGGTGGTGCAGTGGTTGAAGCTCACCTCCTGACGAGCTTGTTTTGAGTTTGCATGTGGAGTTTGCAGATTCTCTCCATGGGTTTTACAAAAGTCCCTGCCATTTTCTACTTTATAAATGGTAAATAGTCATATTTTTATACATCTGTCCCAGCAATTTTGCATGATGCTTTGAATGTGCACTGTGTTCTGCGTCCTGATTGGCTGAAGGACTGTAGACCATTGTGTTCTGCGTCCTGATTGGCTGAGGGACTGTAGACCATTGTGTTCTGCGTCCTGATTGGCTGAAGGACTGTAGACCATTGTGTTCTGCGTCCTGATTGGCTGAGGGACTGTAGACCATTGTGTTCTGCGTCCTGATTGGCTGAGGGACTGTAGACCATTGTCCATCAGTCTCCTCCGTGTCTCCTGTACAGTACAGAATGTGTCAGACAAATTTACATAAATGTTGGATCAGTGTGACTCTGAAGTGCTGTATGTTTGCAAGTTTTCTCCCCGACAAAACCCACAATGTCGATGAAACGTTCTGCAGCGACACAGGCACTTGTGGTCGCTCCCAAAAGATTGAGAAAGACACTAACCATCACAGAAAAGTTGGACTAGGTAGAGGTTCCGTGGCTGTAGGTGGCACCATTACAGAATAAACTAATCTTCGGTTACATAAAATAATATGTTTTCATTCTATAATACTGTACCTTTTTTTTTTTTTTTTTTTTTTTAATCTACAAAGGTTTGAACTTTGAGAGTGTTTAAACAAATGTGAGAAAATGTTAAAGCCTGTGTGAGAAAAGTGCATAAAATGTGTGGTGAGAGGTTTTACAGACAAGAAACATAGAATAATGTAAAATATAAAGCTTCTACTTGGTGGATTTCGTCTTTTGTGGGTTATTTTTAGAACATAACCCCTGTGATAAACGAGAGAACACTGTATGTCACATTTCCACCTTCAAAGCTCTTCACACAGACACTGGAGGCGAGGTGGATTAAGTGTCTTGCCCAAGAACACAACAGCATTCATCTGTAGTAGCTGGAATCGAACCACCAACCCAAAGAATCTGACCGCTCAACCACCGACCTTTGTCTTCAATGGTGGTGACAGATCAACCTCTCAAACTATCAATAAGTTTCGAACATTCACACATCTCCGGTTCATAAACTGAAGTGTCTTGCCCAAGGACACAAAGGCAGGAAGCAGAGGTCAGGGTTGGAAGAGTCTTTGATCCGATTCTTTGGGCAACTTGTCTGTGTAATGACAAAAGAAGCACTTTACCTCACTTTAGTTATTACGGGGCAGAAGTGTTCCATCACAGACAATGGCCCATTTCCAAAATTTATTTCGAGTGTTTCCTCTTAAATATAGAGTAAAAAAATCACGTTATAAAACATGTTCAGCTATTTCCTTTGTCAGCTGGAGCAATGAAACGTCCCGAGAGTTCATTTAGCAAAACAAATCTGTGAACAAAAACTCAAAATCAGAGACTGCGCCGAATTTTCTGAACGATAAGTGTCACTTTTTTCATAGTTTGTCGAGGGTGAGACTTGTACTCAGACACGACTTATACGTGAAATGATTCAAATATATAATGTCACATCTTGGTCCTGTGAGGGCGCTCTAGACTTGGACCATATATCCATGTATCTGCTCCTCCTGAACCATTGAACATTTCAAACTGATTTATTTATTTATTTATTTTGTTTAAGTTTATTTTGTTTTTTGAAAAACTGTGTCTCTCTCTCTGTACGTGTCAGACTCATTTTGGTCTTAAATGTTCGTATTAACCCTCTACATGATCCTGGGTTCATTTTTTTTATTTTTTTATTTTTTATGTTGAGTTTATTTACTATTATTATTTTTTTTTTCTTCATTTTTTTAAGTTATTTTGAGTTTCTTTTTTTTTTTTAATTATTATTATTTTTTTGTTGTTGTTTTTTTTTGTATTATTATTATTTTGAGTTTATTTATTTATTTTTGTTATTTTGAGGTGTTTTTTTGTTTTTTTGTTTTTTGTTTTGAAAAACTGTCCCCTCTCTCTGTGTCTCTCTCTCTGTCCCTGCTGCTGTCAGACTCATTTTGGTCTTAAATGTTTGTATTAACCCTCTACATGATCCTGGGGTTTTTATTTCACGTCTGTGTCTGTAAATCAACATATGAACATTAATAACAGACACATCAGGTCCTTCTTTCCCCGACGTCGCTCCTGTTAGCGTTAGCAACAGGTTTGATTGACAGCGTTGCTAAGCCCTTGCTCCCTGTTAAACCAGTGGTGTGGGCGGGAAGGGGCGTTACCTTCAACATCCTCACTCTGGATTGGCTCTTCGGTTGCTATGACACTCGCAGTAGAAGTTCTTAACATCTTATAACTTCTAGCCTCGCTGAACCGAACGCCGTGGCTGACGTCACACTCACTCCGTCCACTTCTTTATCCACTCCACGACTTCACCTCACTTTATTTATTACAGAAGTGCTCCATCACAAACAATGGCCTGTTTCCAAAGGTATTACAAGCGTCGGCTGTTAAAAATATCACATTATAAAACTTGTTCTGCTCTGTCCTTCGTCGGTTGGAGCGAGGGAACGTCCTGCGAGTTCATTTGCCAAAACAAATCTCAAAATATGATCAAATCCACTCGACTTTCCCTGATAATAGGAGGCCGTAACACAAACACAAACTACCTCCTACAGCGCACTGCCTCTGTGTCTTCAGCCAAGCAGCTTACATCCATAAATCTCCTAATCTCATCCTGCCTCTCAAACAAAGATGGCTTGAACATCTCCAGATCTGCTACCTCCGGCGCTCCTGGATATCGGGCCGTAAGCCTCACAACATCACTGGTCCCTAATGCTCCCGTATTGAATGGAAACTCAAGCAGGGTCTGTCTGCTTAATGCTTCCCGATAGCTGTTAATTCAATAAACAAGCGGCCTTGTCTAGATGTGCCCTTGTGGGAGAGTAAATGGACACAAGGATGCACTAGTAAAAAGCTGCAGGGCGATGCTAGGCTCTGAGTGGTTGTGTTTTTCATTTTGACTGATTTAATTCAAATAAAAGTCATTTCAGTTTTACAAAAGGTTTCCGGGCACGCTTTATTTTAATGGACTGAGAATGGCTTTAAAAGATTATTTCCATATTTTCCAATGTACAAATGCCTTGAACATAATAAGCAACTACATCTACTTTTATTTTACTGCACGACGACGGATCTGCTGTGCATGACGATGAGGTTTTTACTTTTCATTCATTTATTTTATCTGTTTCATTTGTTTATTTGTTGTTTTTTGCATTTTATTTATTTATTCATGTTTATTTATACTAAAATGTCTCGACTTTATGATAAATCTGGAGTCTAAAGTCAAACTGTGGACTCCAAATCTACAAAACTCTTCTTTAAACTCTAATTTTTTAAGTTTAGTGAAAAGTAATGTGTCACTTTTGTTGATTTTTTTGTGTAATTTTTAACATTTTATTTATTTATTTATACTTATTTACAACAAAATGCATTGAGTTCATGACAAATCTGGAGTCTAAAGTCACACAAATCTACAAAAACTCTTCTTTAACTCTATTTTTTAAGTTTAATGAAAAGTAATGTGTCACTTTTTGTTTATTTTTTGCTGTTTTTTTTTAAGTTTTTATATATATTTTTATACTTATTTTCCACTAAAATGTCTCGACTTTATGATAAATCTGGAGTCTGAAGTCAGACTGTAGACTCCAAATCTACAAAACTCTTCTTTTAACTCTATTTTTTTAAGTTTAGTGAAAAGTAATGCATCAGTTTTTGTTGATTTTTTTCTCTCTCTTCGATGTCGTTGTTTATTATAGAGGCATCGATTCTTTTCTTTTCTTTTCTCGATACCAGAGACTGAAAACAGCCTTTATTTCCTTTAAACACAAACAAGAAAAGGTAAAAAAATGATCCAAATGTGGTGTTTTATAAGAGAAGAGTTTTGTACAAATACAAGTTTAATATTATGAGACGTTTTGAGCCAAGAACAGACAATAAAATAACTTATTACACCAGTTTATAAACCAAAATGTGATATATGCTGAGCCGATGTCTGATCCACCAAAACTTTAAAAATATCGACTCCAATATCTGATCCCAGTATCGTATCGGTGCATCTCTGTGGTTATAATGTTTTAACCTGGGATCCAGAGGGCTCTGATTGACAGGTGGATTAGCCAATCAGGGACAGGCATGGTGCCTCTAAAACCTTCAAATCAGGCAAGAAATCTAAGAGTAATAATGGACTCAGACGTGACCTTTAACAGAACCATCAAATCAAGAACATCTGCAGCTTTTTACATCTGAAAAATACATCGAAATCAAAGATAAACTGTCAAAACCAGAGTCAGAGAATCATCCAGGTGTCTCCAGGAAGTGAGACGAGTGGAACGGCCACGAAACCAAGGACTGAACCGGGACTGAACCAGGACTAAACCGGGACTGAACCGGGACTAAACCAGGACTAAACCAGGACTAAACCGGGACTAAACAGGGACTAAACCGGGACTAAACATGGACTACACCGGGACTAAACACGGACTAAACAGGGACTAAACTGGGACTAAACATGGACTAAACCGGGACTAAACAGGGACTAAACAGGGACTAAACCAGGACTAAACCAGGACTAAACAGGGACTAAACTGGGACTAAACCGGGACTAAACCAGGACTAAACCAGACTAAACCAGGACTAAACATGGACTAAACCTGTTGAATTTGTTTTGTTCAGTTTAAATCTGTCTCTTTCCTGAAGATGTGACACAGTCTTGACTTTGACTCAGATTCTGTTTAGCTGCTGTGACTAAAAGTATTTTATTCTGCACTTTTTTCTCCTTTAATGTTAATTTCATGATGATTATTCATGTTTTATTTGTTATGTTGTGATTTGAATGTCTTTCTTATTCTATCGCATCACTATGAATTAACACATTAATAACTGTGGATGAATGAAACTTGCCTTGTCCTGGTCCATTCACATTGGAATTAATAAAGTAAAAAACATATGTCAGAGGCTCCAGATTTGTGCAGAATCACTGAGAGAAGCTTTAAACTCTGTCGATCTGAGGTGAGATACATGAGATTTTATTTATAGTCGATCACACCACCTTCGTTTCACATGTGAAAGACACAGATCTGATTGGACTGATCTCAATCTGTATGAAAAACAGAGAGAGATGAGCTGGATTTTCAGGCAACACAGTTCAAACATCACACATTAATAAAAACACGATGAACAAAGTCGTTAAAGTCCTCGCGCTGAGTGTAGATACAAGTTTAACCCCCGTGTGTCCCTGCGCTCTCTGAACTCCCCACAGCCCTGACGGAACCACGTCTTTCTGCAGAAATCTTAAACCGAATGAAAAGCTCGACATGTGAACCTCCGACCGCTGGGAGGTTCCACACGTCTTTGTATATGAGACGTGGAGGTTGAAAGATCAAACTCCTCCCAGCGCTACACAAGCAGAGGGACCAGCGCTCGGGGCCCGCAGGCTTCTCCTCCCCTCGCAGAAGACGAGTGGAGTGTGCTGCTCTTCTGCCTCTGCCTCTGCACACAAACGCATCCATCTGACATGACAGAACTTAACCCCTGCGGGCCCACTTAACTCACAGTCGCATTAATTGAATCTAGGCCCTGGAAAAGCACCAGCGAAATCCCGTGTATGCTGTGAGCGCGGCGTGGAGAGCGGAGATCTCGGAGGCAGTGCGTGAGCGGTGCATTCGGAGTCATCGGGGCAGACGGATATGATGTGGCCTCTTCACATCATTAGGCCGAGTTGTGTGGAGTGGCTTTGAAAAAACAGGGTTACATCTTGTTCGCCTGTTGCAGTCTCGGCGTAAACGCTTTTAGGTCAGTTCTAATGACCAATGAAATGAGTTTCTCGAAAATTGGGAAGCCTGTCCGAATGATTCATAGAGACGTTTTGATTGTTTACCCCAAACGCGGCCCAGGCTCTGCTTTAGATTTGAACTCGGCTCTAAGGTTTGTTCAGGAAGCGTCAGCGTTAAACCAGCCCGAGTGTGTCTGTAATCTCTGGATTTACACGCTTTAAATCACAATATTCATCTAAAATGAACTAATAAAAGAAGTAAGTCCAGCTGAGCTCAAGTTAGAAAACTGTGGTGTCCAGTGGAGCTGAGTCGTGTAGCTGTAGCGCCCCCTATGGACAGCTGCGCGTCACACTACGGCAGCGGATTTTTAAACTTTGTGCCAAAATGACGACGCGACGCTGCAGAATCCAACGAGTATCAACGATTCAGAAAATAAAACTGGAGAAGGAAGAGCAGACGTCACAGTGGGCGTGTCGCGCAGTGGGCGTGTGTCACAGTGGCCGTGGCGGGGGGGGCGTGGGGCGCAGTGGGCGTGGCGCAGTGGGCGTGGCGCAGTGGGCGTGGCGCAGTGGGCGGTACAGGTGGAGGTGAAAATGGGGATTGATCAACAAAATGACATCTTAAAATAAGAGAATTTGATCAGAAATCGAGATGATGCTCCTGGACTGATGGAGCGAAGCGACTAAACGCTCGTCACAATCACAAAAACGTCGCGTTTCGGATGACATCACCATATTCTATCGACCAATCACATTTACACAGATAAAAAACACTTGTTAAAACGCAGATTTGTGCATCTTTAGACAAAGTATCTGGTGCAACATTTGTGGATATTTCATGGCAAAGTAGAGAATGTACAGAATCTACAGGGAAATCTGGCTGTTGCGCCCCCATCTGGAGGCTTGACATCATCACACTGTAGAATCTGAAACCCACCTTCCACCTTCCACCTCGGTACCTGGCATCCCCAGCGCCTCTCATCCGGACCAGGTATCTCCATGGCGATCGCACTGACCTGTTGCTATGTAATCATCCTCCTCCTCCTCCTCTTCCTCCTCTTCTCATCCGAGGACGAAGAGTAGCACCAAAGATTGTCTCGAGCATGACACAAAATAAATAACATGGGCAAACACATCGCCCCTCACCTCAATATAACCCCCGTGTTTACCCCCAGAACGGCGTTTTTTTCACCGTGTATCCGTCCCGCCGCTGTAGATCCAGATAAGGCCAACCTCCCGAACTCAGGCTCCTCCCAAATGTCAGATAAAGTCATCATTTTATTTCACAAAGCCGATTAGAGCCTGAGCCGCCGCGTTTGGGGATAAAAGTATGGATCAGGAGAGAGCGCTGACATAAATTGGATTTCCTCTCTCCTATATCCTTAAAAATAGCTTTATTACCCATTAGCGCACCAGTACCGGTAGCACACGGGGGATTTACTGAAATGAATAGGACTCATTGAGTAAGTGAAAAATGCCATTTACTGCTGAGAAGCTTAGTGTATTAAATGCAAATTGTTTTATTAAAGGTGCTGTTTTGGATTTTGGAAAACGCCTTTTGTTCTTTCTTTTCTTCTTCCACCAATCGAAACTTAATTAAAATGCTAAAATGGTGAACGGTCACATTTTTACATAGAGTGTTTCCACTTTCAAGGCTCAAAGCGACTTACATCAAGGAACCTCAACCAGTGTTTGTCGAGATTCAAACCGCCAACCTTCAGCTCAGTGGACACACGCTCTACCAACTGAGCCACTGTCGCCACCGAAGTAACATCTTTTTGAATATTTAGCTCCATTTTACATGAAAAAATGTGGGAGGGGCTGTAGTATCCAGCCTGGGGTCTGCAATCACTCTCTCTAAAGAGCCACATGCGGCTCTTTTAAAGCCTCCAGAGGCTCCTTAAAGTCTTGAGTGACTCTTTAACGCCTCCAGCGGCTCTTTAACCCCTCCAGCGGCTCCTTAAAGCCTCCAGCGGCTCCTTAAAGCCTCCAGCGGCTCCTTAAAGCCTCCAGCGGCTCCTTAAAGCCTCCAGCGGCTCCTTAAAGCCGTGAGTGACTCTTTAATGCCTCTAGACGCTCTTTAAGGCCTCCAGAGGCTCCTCAAAGCCTCCAGCGGCTTTAAATGCCTCCAGTGGCTCCGTAAAGCCTGCAGTGGCTCTTCAACGCCTCCAGTGGCTCCTTAAAGCTGCGAGTGACTCTTTAAACGCCTCCAGACTCTCTTTAAGGCCTCCAGCGTCTCCTTAAAGCCTCCAGCGGCTCTTAATAGTCTCTAGTGGCTCCTTAAAGCCTCGAGTGCCTCTTTAAACACCTCCAGCAGCTCTTTAAAGCCTCCTGCGGCTCCCTTAAAATCTCTAGCGGCTCCTTAAAGCCTCCAGTGGCTCTTTAACGCCTCCATCGGCCCCACCAATCATCCACACACACACCACTTTCATACTAGGCAATGTGGATGAAGTGTCTTGCCTAAGGGACACAACGACAGAAACTTGGTCTGAGCGGGACCAACTGAGCCACTGTTGCCCGGCTCTTTTGCGGCTCATTTGCGGCTCTATTGCGGTTCTTTTGCGGCTCTTTTGCGACTCTTTTGCTGCTCTTTTGCGGCTCTTTTGCGGCTCTTTTGCGAGTCTATTTTTGGGCTCTTTTGCGGCTCTCTTTTGCGGCTCTTTTGCGGCTCTTTTGCTGCTCTTTTGCTGCTCTTTTGCTGCTCTTTTGCGGCTCTTTTTGCGGCTCTCTTTGCGGCTCTTTTACGGCTCTTTTGCGGCTCTTTTGCGGCTCTTTTGCGGCTCTTTTTGCGACTCTTTTGCGACTCTTTTGCGACTCTTTTGCGACTCTTTTGCGACTCTTTTGCGACTCTTTTGCGACTCTTTTGCGACTCTTTTGCGGCTCTTTTGCGGCTCTTTTGCGACACTTTTTTGCGACTCTTTTGCAGCTCTTTTGCGACACTTTTGCGACTCTTTTGCGACTCTTTTGCGACTCTTTTGCGACTCTTTTGCAGCTCTTTTGCTGCTCTTTTGCTGCTCTTTTGCGACTCTTTTGCGACTCTTTTGCGACTCTTTTGCGACTCTTTTGCAGCTCTTTTGCTGCTCTTTTGCGACTCTTTTGCGACTCTTTTGCGACTCTTTTGCGACTCTTTTGCGGCTCTTTTGCGGCTCTTTTGCGACTCTTTTGCAACTCTTTTGCGACTCTTTTGCAGCTCTTTTGCGACTCTTTTGCTGCTCTTTTGCAGCTCTTTTGTGCCTCTTTTGCGGCTCTTTTGTGACTCTTTTGCGACTCTTTTGCGGCTCTTTTGCTGTCGGTGAACACCTCTGATCTCGATAGCACTAAACTTTTTTCTTTTCTTACATAATCAGATTTTGAACCATTGGCTCAGTGAGAAAAAACATTCACCCAATTATGTGAACATTGTGTAACCTCCGAGGAGCATCGATATAACATGACCCGTGAGGTTAGGCCTCTGGCAGTTCTTTAAAATATGAAGAAACTCACAAAACCAGAGGCTCCGTTTCACATGTAGAGCCGTGTTCTTTGATCACGACGTTTCTGACACGAGAACATCGAACGAGCAGCTCAGATATTTATAAACCCGGCCGTGTGTGAGCGGATTTCACACAGAAATTGGTTATGGGATCTGTTATAGTGTGCACGGTCTCTACTGTAAAACCAACACTTTATTAGGTTAGATTATTTTATATAAAGAAAATAACACAGAGAACAGCTGAAAAGACAGACAGATTCTTCATTAGTGATAAGTAAAATCACGAGTTCTACATCAGTTTAAATAAATGAAATTAAATAAAGAAATAAAATACAAGAGATTAATCCAACCAGCTCCGCTTCAAGAGAAACAGGCTGTGATGGTTTAGTCCTGGTTTAGTCCTGGTTTAGTCCATGTTTAGTCCTGGTTTAGTCCTGGTTTAGTCCTCAGTGTGAGATGGTTCTTGTGGCTCTCACATGTGGGAGATGTTCTTTGGTTCATGGAGAGACTTGTTCACACTGAGCTGCTTTAAAGTCTCTGAGCCACAGGAGCCAGAGACACAGGTCACATGTGTGAAGTACTTCACCTGACACAGGACACATGTGTGAAGTACTTCACCTGACACAGGACACATGTGTGAAGTACTTCACCTGAGACACAGGACACATGTGTGAAGTACTTCACCTGAGACAGGACACATGTGTGAAGTACTTCACCTGACACAGGACACATGTGTGAAGTACTTCACCTGACACAGGACACATGTGTGAAGTACTTCACCTGACACAGGACACATGTGTGAAGTACTTCACCTGACACAGGACACATGTGTGAAGTACTTCACCTGAGACACAGGACACATGTGTGAAGTACTTCACCTGACACAGACACATGTGTGAAGTACTTCACCTGACACAGACACATGTGTGAAGTACTTCCTGGTTCTAGTCAGACTCTCGCAGCAGTGTTCTATCTGGATGTACTGTTCTGTCTTAAGGCTCGTTTGGAGAGGCCAGTGAGACGTTACAGTCGTCTAACCTCCTGGAGACAGATGCAGGATTAGTGTCTCTGAGTCTGGTTTGGACAGTTTAAACTTTGATTTTTTTGACAAGTTTTTTTAAATGCAAACTCTGACGACTTCGAGGAAGAGCGCTCGCTGGAGAGCAGTCAAAACTGTCAGGTATGAAAACAAACTAAACCTCGGTCTATCTCCATCAAACGGCCCACACCCAGTTAGCCTCCACGTCATTAATTGCGACACATTTGCATTTTCGTTTGTATTTCCCTGTGGCCTGTATTCCCACATCTCCACGGCGCTCTCGTGTGGAGGGTCAGAGTTTGTTTCGGTCCCTGGCTGGTTGCTTTTGGCAGGATTAGCTACAGGACAAGATGTCAGTAAAAGCCCCAGTTAGCGACGCCAAACGTTGCATAATGGTCCATTTACCACAGCGCAGATTTGTGGATTTCCTCTGAGCTCGAGGCCCTTTGTGCAGAGCCGACCTACAGAGCGCCCAGGCAGATGGATCGTGTTTGGGGCGCGGGTTCTGTTAATAGTGTAAATATGTTTTTGAAATGGCATTTGAGGTCATTGCCACTGACGGCTTCACCTGCAATACGACTGTAGTTTATGTGAGAATAAACAGCCACAGCACCACTCAGCGCCACTGCAGGTAAACGGCTGGAGCTCCGCGATTCTGAGGGATTCTTCTGAGGGATTCTGAGGATGGCAGAAGTTTAATGAACAGCACAATTAGCAGTGATACAATTTAAGACATCAACTTAATAATAAACAACTTTTTTTTTCAAAATTAGGGCTGCCCCATTACTTATTGATGCCAGACTGGTATAAATACTGTTTTTTTTTGCTTGCTTGAATATCAACTTCTAAGGTATCGTTTCAGTCGATATCCCATAAATTGGTGTAATAAGACTCTTTACTAGTCAATATTGGTCCAAAATGTCTCTTAATATTAAACTTGCATTATTAAAAAGCTGTTCTATACTTACAAAACAATACAAATGAAGTTCTCATTTTTACTTCGTGGCCATTTGCGTTTTAAAGGAAAATAACTCATATTTCTGGTCTCTGTGCTGGTTTTGGTCGACTGTGGGGCTGAACTAAACCCACAAATCACAAAAATGCGATTGGTCACTCGGTTTCTGCTCGTCTGGAGGTTTTGTGTGAATAAAATAACAAAAAAAAGTAACTAAAGTAAGAATCTGCTGCCCTTTCCATGTCCTGTTCTGACGGTTCCACTGAACATCTCTGAGCTTTTACCGTTTCGAACCCTTTTGCTCCTCTTCGCTCGTCTTTCTCTGCGCACATCCACCTGCACGAATCTCCTCCAAAATCTCCCTCATTCTCTCCCGACATTTTGGAGTATTTTAGACGTGTGGATTTAAAGCTGCAGAGCTCCACAGGAGGATGGGGGCAGTTCAGATGCATTTAGTTCGGTAATGCAGCGAGTTCTCGGGTCTAGTGTCTATTAAAAATGATCAGGTTCAACATGGTGTGCTTTACTTTTTGGATATTTCATGGCAAAGTGCAGTGGAATCGATAGGAAAACTGGTCCCGTGTGGAGAGTTTTCTAAAGGACGTTTAAAACAACTTGAGCTGGACAAAGTGCTTCACAAAAAACATGATGAATAGGAAAAGATACAGCACTTTTCCACCTTCAAGCTCTCGAAGGAACATTCACAAATACATCCACACAGCAGCGAACACAGACACGAGGAGGTGAAGTTTCTCGCCCAAGAACTCAACGGCCCGTGTCCCAATTTGCCAAAGTGCCAGAAGTTACGTAACTCCACCGTTCGGACAGAGCATTTAAGGTTTTACGCAATGAATGTGGTGGAAATGTGCCCTGCATTTCCCTGGAGATCGACCTGTAGCCGAAGCATCCGAGCGCATTTCACCGATTATATCCCATCATGCACCGCCGCCTATGCAGAAAAAGAGACGAAAATGGAGCACGCTGCACAGGACACATTCACAGATAAGAACTGGTTGTTTCACTACAGCAGAGCGACATGAAACTGTTAAAGTGAGAGTAAAGATCTGTACAAGGCGACGCAGTGACGTCCTGTTTTATTTGGTTGGGTTTAAATCGTCGTGTAAACAGTTAGTTTTTCAAAAGACAAAAAACCCCCTCAAAAAATCAAAACTAACAAAAAAAAATAAATAAATAAACTAAACTCAAAATAAAATAAATAAATAAATAAATAAATAATAAATGAATGAATTGAACTGAATAAATAAATCAAATTACAAAACTCAAAATAAAAAAAAAAAAAACGTTAATGAACACAAAATAAAAATAAATAAATTACATTAAAAACATCAAAATAACATAAAAAAAACCCTCAAAATAAAAATAAATAAATAGATAAAACAAAAAACAAAAAAAAAAAACAATTAAAAAAAAAAAAAACCCTCAAATAACTTAAATTATGAACCCCAGGATCATGTAGAGAGGGTGTAATAACAAACATTTAAGACCAAATGAGTCTGACGGCAGCAGAGCGACACAGTTTTTTTAAAAGACACACCCAAAGAAAAAAAACAAAAAAAGAAAAAACATTAATAAAAAACTAATAACTCAAAATTAAAATAACTGAAATAACTAACTAAATGAATAAATAAAAACAACAACATGACTGAATAATAAATAAAATAAAAAATGCAAAAATCTCAAAAAATAACAAAAAAAAAAAAAAAAAAATGAACACAAAAATTAAAACTAAATAAATAAATAAATAATCCAAAACTTCAAATAAATAAAAAAACCCACAAAATAAACAAAACCAAAACACCAAAAAACACAAACTCAGAACAAAAATAGATAAAAAGAAAAAAAAAAAAAAAAAAAAAAAAAAAAAAAAAAAAAAAAAAACTAACTCAAAAACATGAACCCCAGGATCACATTTTGAGCTGGTTAATAGGAACATTTAAGACCAAAATGAGTCTGACAGCAAGCAGGTACAGAGAGAGGACAGAGTTTTTTTCAATAGAAAGTGAATTGGAGCCAGAGTTGATGGAGGCCGGAAGTGCGCCCATGATCACTTCCTGTTTGGGACATCCGGCGGCAGCAGGTTAGCTCTATCCATTTATATGAACAGTCAGCTATGGTCACAGTGGCCTTTGTTCTTCTCTCGCGGCTGATACAGAAAAACACTTGAATAAATGTGAGATTGGAGCCGTGTTTATGTGGCAAAACCGCTCTGCCAACACTTTAAATGTAATCCAAATGTCATTAAGTTAAAACTACTCTTTTTTGTGTTCATTTTGTTTGGTTTTAAATGAATTTTAAACCTCCAGAAAGTTACATATCACTATATCATGTTACTGAATGTTAAAGTCCAGAGCGGGATTTGAACTGACAACCTTCAGACCAGCGCATGAAAAACTACTACACAACTGAGCCCAATCTATCCAGTTTTTAATTTTTGGGAAGCAGAAAAACCAAAAGCTTTTTTTTTTTTTTTCCCATCTCAGTAGAGCGATTTAGAGAGCGGCCAGTTTTTTACATGAGATTTGGGATTAAAAGTTCAACAAACAGGTGAGTCTGTCGTCGCCGTCCTTTATAAATACTTTTATAAATACTTTTATAAATACTTTTACACAGCGTTGTTCTTCTGACGCACAGCGATGTCCGACCTACTTTTCCCGTGGAGTGAGCGTGGTGATGGTTTTAAACTCCTGTTACGAACACAAAGGTCTGAGAGAGAGTCGAAGGTTTCAGAGTGAAACTGGTCCGTGTTGCAGTATTACTTCTACTTAAAAATTAATAACAATTGAAGTATCCAAACTCCAATCTGACCTGTACCCCACGTTCACCCTCCCCGTTTGCAGAGCCGTCCCCCTCTTCTGCCTCGGCCCAGTCATCTCCACAATGGGCCTCGCTCTCAATCTGCCTCTCCTCTCCATCCCAACCATGCTCTTTATTGACTTGTACTTGTCCTCCCCCATCCATCCTCCGCCATCTCTCTCTCTCCAGGCTTTAGAGTGAATGATACAGATAGATGCTCTCCGCAGCCTTTCTCCAGCTCTCACGCACAATCACCAGCGCCCCGGCACTCAGCGTCTCTCTCCTCATCTGCGGCGCTCTGCCGTCGTATTTCACACACAGACACAAGACACACACGAACATACACACAAAAATACACTACTACTACTACGGCCCACTTTCTTTTCACCGTGTCCCTTCGGCCCAGCTATTGTGCTGTGTAGACAGTGGATTGGGAAGTCACTGAAGAACAGAAAATACAAAAAATCGAGACTGGAGAGCTGTACTTGAATTTCAGAGTACAGTTACTTTTCTGGACACGACGACGAGGATTCATCTGTGGGAGCCGGAATCGCACCAAAAACTTGAGGGTCAATGATGTTTTTTTTCATGTTATTTTTATTGTTTTAGCGATTGTCTAAACAGATAAACATGCAAAACATCTGTGAGCGATGTACAAATATAACTCACAAAATGTTCTGTTTCCCTGTAACGTAGCATTATTTCATTTTTATTTTATTTAAGTGCAAAGTGCCCAGTGCAATAAACGTCAGAGGCAGCAGCGTCTCCTCCAGCAGCAGAACACAGAATGACGGTCTTTAGGCGACGACGTTTTATTCGTATTCTACTGAATGGGGTTCGACTATACTGTCAAATACAGGGATGTTCTAAAAAAAAGATTAGCTCGTCCAACGATCCAACCTTCATACAAAGCAAATAAATAAAACCAATTAACCTGATAAACTATCTATAAATATATTACAGAAATAAACCCCCTAAAAACAAACATCAAATATGCTTAAAATCCCTAAACCATTAAAAATCACCCAGCCTGTTTCCTCACCACACACATTCCATCTTGGTCCTGCCCCGGAACCTTTTTACAGGGAGCTCGTTTTCCCTGGGACGTCTTTAAACGCCTGGACACAGGATAAAGGAGGTGAGTTCAACATTTTTTTAAAACACTATTCCACTAAATAAACACTGCAAATTACACAAACAAACACTTAAAACATTCTTTAACCATGCTGCACCTGTCTCAGTTTAATTAGTCGTTAATCTGTCGTCTTTCCCCTCCACGACTCGCAGCTTCAATTAAAGTGCTACAGCTCCTCCAGATCTAAAACTGGGTAAAAGACGACAAGTTAAATCAACATTTAAAAAAATCGCTTTGTGCAAATTGTCCTTTTTTTCAAAGTGCCAGTGTTTTAAAGTGCTGTTAATGTTTGTGTGATTTAAAGTGTTTTATAGTGAGAAGGAGCGTTTAAACTACGTAATTCATGGACTTTTGTGACATTCCCACAGAAAAGTGTCCATTTCTCATGATCTCAGGAAACTCAGACCTAACTGTGATTTCATTTCAGTCGAAGGTCAAACATTCTACTAGTCTACATTTCTACATTTCTTCACAGCGTCGTTCGTACAGGAGTGCACTCACGACACGCCCGGCTCCAGGGGATTTAAAACACTGACGTCATCTCAATGTCAGACTCTAGTTTGACTCTGCTTTGGATTTTACCTGTACGCTGCAGTAACACCGATTCTACGGAACGACTCCCGATCCATGACCATGATCTCCCGATCTATAAAACAATTCCTGATCTGACAGAACGACTCCCTATCTATAGAACAACGATTCCTCAGTGTACAGACCGACCCCCAAAGATCTGATGTACAGCAGAACGACTACCCGATCTTATAAAACGATTCCTCATGTACAGAACGACTCCCAATCCTGATATATAGAACGACTCCCCATCTTTATAAACGCGTTCCTCATGTACAGAACGACTCCCGATCTATAAAACGCTTCCCGTGCACAGAACAACACTCCCGATCTATAAAATCTATTCACCGATGTACAGACCAACAAACTTCACTCGCAATCTAGGTAGTAAACGATTCCTGATATACAGAAACGACTCCCCAATCCATAAAAAAGTCCCCAATCTACAGAACCGACCCCCCAAATTCCTGAGCCTCTGCGTCTGTTCTTTTGCAACAGAAAAGAAACCGACACATGATATCCAGTCCACAGTTTATACATGAAGCACTCAACTCTAAACTGAAGTATTAAACGACGGAAGCTTCTGTCCCACAGTCATCGTCCGTGTGACTACTTGATACTAAGCTGGACGGTCACAAATTAAGCTCAAATCGAGGCTGTAGGCAGTAAGCAAACGGACAATTTGCAGGCCGAGTTTCATGTTTGGATTTCTGATCACGAGTGGTCATAGCAACCATAGAGCCAATCAGGAGCGAGAATGTTGAAGGTAACGCCCCTTTCCCACCCGCCCACAGGGCCGCTGGTTTGCAGGGCGCAGGCGTTAGCAACACTGTCAATTCAAATCTGGTTGTAACGCTGGAGGAAAAAGGCGCTGATCTGTCTGTTATTATGTAAAAATAACAAAAAAATTAATAAAATAACACAAAAAAAT
>JAIEZT010001368.1:35020573-35092027 GCA_019594935.1 Periophthalmus modestus
ACTCCTCAGTCTGTGAGATGTTCTTGTGGCTCTCACATGTGGGAGATGTTCTTTGGTTAAGGGAGAGACTGTTTCACACAGAGACACAGGACACAGGTGTGAAGTACTTCACCTGACACAGGACACATGGTGTGAAGTACTTCACCTGCCACAGGACCACATGTGTGAAGTACTTCACCTGACACAGGACACATGTGTGGAAGTACTTCCACCTGACACAGGACCACATTGTGTGAAGTACATTCATGGTTCTAGTCAGACTGAGCAGCAGTGTTCTATCTGGATGTACTGTTCTGGTCTTAAGGCTCGTTTGCAGAGGCCAGTGAGACGTTACAGTCGTCTAACCTCCTGGAGACAGATGCAGGATAAGTCTCTCTGAGTTCTGGTGGTTTTGACAGTTTATCTTGATTTTTGACGTGTTTTTAGATGTAAAAAGATGCAGATGTTATTGATTTGATGTGACTGTTAAAGTTACAAGTCTGAGTCCTTTATTACCTCCTGATTTCTGCCTGATTTGAAGGGGTTTTTTTTTTTTAGAGACACTGGAGGTGACTCTGACACTTTCTCTATGTTTCTGTGGGTCAAAGACTATGACTTCAGTTTGATTATTTTTCCCAAATTTCATGTCATTTTAATTCACCTACAGTTCCTTTCAACCAAAAACCTTCAAGACAACCACATAGTCACACTTTGAGCAGTCTCAATTTGCATTAAAAGTGTTTATATAAAGCTTTCCGTTGCTCTTTACGCAGATCATTTCTAGAATCATCTAGAGCCTTTTCAGCTCCCTCCACTGAACTAAAGCTAAAAGGAGCTGTAAACTACCACCTTTGTGACATCACAAGGTGGAACAGAGCAATTTTAGGTTTGGAGATGTAACAAAACACAACTCTAGTCTGTTTTTTGAGGTAGGGGCGCGGTAACAGCTTTAAAAACATGACTTCAACCTCACAAACTGTCATGATCCATGTTTTCCTGTTCCGGTTTTTGCCTCCTGTGTCTCCTCTCCCCCTTCCTCCCTGTCTGACTCCGGAGCTGGGCGGAGCTCTGGCTCCTCCCGCAAGCACCTGCAGCTCATCGACCCTGATCAGCACCACCTGCGGGAATAAAGAGGGCCAGCTCCAGTGACTCGGGGCTAGTCCGTCTGCGTGCCAACACTCCTGCTCCCGGATTACCCCAGCTCCTGCGCCTCTGGTCCTGCTCCTGCCTCCCGCCTCGTCTTCTCGGTATAGTCCTGCCTTGCCTTGTCTTCGCACTTCCCTGCACTCTGATCACTGCTCCTTTGCTCCCGGCTCCACGTCCTGCGTGTCCCGACTTACCTGCTCCTCGCTCCCAAGCTTCACGTTCCGCCTCTCCGGCTTGCCTCCTCTGGTTCCTGGTTCCACGTCCTGCTCCTGTGTCTCCAGTCCCCGTTTGCCGCATATCTGACTTTATTGAACGTATTTTGTGCACTATTGTAAATAAACACTGTTTAAACCGCTCCTGGTCTGCATTTTGGTCCGCTTCACCCCACATTACGACACAAACATGCATTTCGTGTAAGACCTTTAAGGCAGATCGCTAAATTGCTGAAAAAGTGCAAATATCGGCCAAACTACAGCACATATCCGTCTGTCTCTGTCACTATCGTAAAGTCTGTACCTCCCGGTGTAGTTGAAACCCTGACCTTTATGGTGAGGTAAAGTGGGGAGGCGGCACGGACTATAGGGTGGGCATTATAAAGGGTAATGAGTCCCCCGGTGCCCACACATCTGCATAAATAAACACGGAGCCGCTCTGATCCGCACTTTGAAGAGCGATGAAAGGACGATAATGGGCCGGGGTCTGTGGGGGACGCTGTGCGACCAAACAGGTGCTACATGTTCCACCACGGGACAAGTACAGACGCTCGCTCATCGGTATGTACTGGGCGACCGTAGGTGTGGTGGTGGAGTGTTTGTCCATTGATCTGAAGGTTGGTGGTGGCTGCGGTTGTGGTCCTTGGGCAAGACACTTCACCCCTCGCCCCCGTGTCTGAATGTGTTTGATGGTGAGAGGCTCCTTTGAGTGAGAGAAAGAAGAAGAAGGAGAAGAAGAAGAGAGAAGAAAGAGAGAAGAGGAGAAGAAGAGAGAAGAAGGAGAAGAAGGAGAAAGAAAGAGGAGAAGAAGAAGAAGGAGAAGAAAGAAGAAGAAGGAGAAGAAGAAGAAGGAGAAGGAAAAAGAGAAGAAGAAGAAGGAGAAGAAGAAGGAGAAGAAGAAAGAAGAAGAGAGAAGAAGAGAAGAGAGAAGAGAAGAAGGAAGAAGAAGAAGAGAAGAAGAGAGAAGAAGAAGGAGAAGAAGAGGAAGAAGAAGGAGAAAGAGAGGAAAGAAAGAAGAAGAAGAGAGGAGAGGAAAGAAGAAAGAATAAGAAGAGGAGAAGAAGGAGAGAAGAAGAAGAAGAAGAAGAAGAAGAGAGGAGAAGGAGAAGAAGAAGAAGAAGAGAAGAGAAGAAGAAGAAAGAGAAGAAGAGAGAGAGAGAAGAAGGAGAAAGAAGAAGAAGGAGAAGAAGGAGAAGAAGAGAAGAAGAAGAGAAGAAGAAGAAGAAGAAGAAGAAAGAAAAGGAGGAAGAAGAAGGAAGAAGAAGGAGGAGAAGAAGAGAAAAGAAGAAGAAAGAAGAGAAGAAGAAGGAAGAAGAGAAGAGAAGGAAAGAGAAGAGAAGAAGAGAAGAAGAAGAAGAAAGGAGAAAGAAGAAGAAGAAGAGAGAAGAGGAGAGAAGAAGAAAGAAGAGAAGAAGAAGAAGAAGGAGAAGAAGAAGAAGAAGAGAGAAGAAAGGAGAGAAGAAAGAAGAAGAAGAGAAGAAGAAGAGAGGAAGAAGAAGAGAAGAAAGAGAGAAGAAGGAGAAGAAGAAGAGAGAGAAGAGAAGAAGAAGAAGAGAAGAGGAAGAAGAAGAGAAGAAGAAGAGAAGAAGAAGAAGAAGAAGAGAAGAAAGAGAAGAAGAGAGAAGAAGAAGAAAAGAAGAGAGAAGAAGAGAAGAAGAAAGAAGAAGAAGAAGAAGAGAAAGAAGAAGGAGAAGAAAGAAGGAGAAGAGAAGAGAAGAAGAAGGAGAAGAAGAGAAGAGAGAAGAGAGAAGAAGAAGGAGAAGAAGAAGAAGAAAGAGAAGAAGAAGAAGAAGAAGAAAGAAGAAGAAGAAAGAGAAGAAGAAGAAGGAGAAGAGAAGGACGGAGAATAGAAGAAGAAGAAAAAGAAGAAGAAGAAGAAGGAAGAAGAAGAAGAAGAAGAAGAAGAAGGAAGAAGAAAATAAATAACACAACCAAAAGAAACTTAACACAGCCAAAAAAAGACTTAACACCACTAGAAAAGACTTAACACAACCAGAAAATACTTAAAATAACCAGAAAATACTTAACACACCAGAAAAAACGTTAAAACAACCACGAAAGACTCAAAGCCACCAGAAAAAATAATTAACACAAACAGAAGAAACTTAACACAACCAGAAAAGACTTAACACAACTAAAAGAGACTTAACACAAGCAGAAAATACTTAAATCCACCAGAAAAGACTTAACTGGCTTTGATAAACTTCACAAAGTGGTAATGTTCTTTGGTGGTTTTGGTGCAATGTGCAATACTCATGAAATGAATATGAAAATTAAAATTTCTTTGTAAAAATATTTGTGAAAACTAAAAGCCAAGAACACAATATAAACCTAACACTAATGCTAACTGAAAAATAGATGACATAATGTTGAAGCCACTTGTTTTAAGAAGAATGGCATCTAACTGTACAATAAGAAAATACATGTCCTGGTACCACAGACTGAGGACCATACGGGTCTTTACTTACAGAATCGTATCTGCTTCGCCCCATGTTCTCATCCCGCTCTCAGACTTTGTTTGTACCTCGTCTCAGACTCGCAGCCCCACGTCTCACTCCGCTCTGACATTCGGCTGTGACTGTGCCCTCTCCAGCCCCACCTCAGGAGTGACAGCCAGCCCCCCATCATTAACCTCTCTGCGAGACTCCACGACACTCCCTGATCCTGCGGGGACTATTTTCTCTGTTACAAACCGTGAGCCAGGGCCTATATATAAACCGTGATAGAGCCGTAAACGCAGGTATAGGCTCCGGCTTTACTATGTGCTGTAAATTACACATTAAAGAGGTTCTGTGTAATCTGACCTTTTGAAAAACACCTCAGTCGCCCAACAGTGAAGCAAAGGTCATCACGCAGCGAGGCCCAGGGCTGGATTTGGGCTCGGAATAAGTGCGAAATAATCAACGTTTTTAGCCTGGACTGATTAGGATTTTACATTATGTTTGGATGGCACTAGTTTACGTCTTATTAAACATTTACAGATCAAAGTATTAACACATTTGGCAATAAATGCAAACTGTTTTTAGCGTTAAGATGAACCATTATATATGTTTTTTTACCAGTGTCCAGATGATTACAGCTGAAACATCTCTACGCTGGCCCCCTGCTGGACGAATGAGAGAAGACAGCGTCCAGGATATTTATCAGGATTTTGAAATAAAAGAAAATACAAGAAAAAAAAGAAACACATAGAGCCCAGACAGAGGATCCAAAGAGTGCAGACGGAGGACACATAGAGCGCAGACGGAGGACACATAGAGCGCAGACGGAGGACACATAGGGCGAAGACGGAGGACTCATAGAGCGCAGCAGACGGAGGACACAAAGAGCGCAGACGGAGGACACATAGAGTGCAGACAGAGGACACATAGAGCGCAGACAGAGGACACATAGAGCGCAGACGGAGGACACATTGAGCGCAGACAGAGAATCCAAAGAGCGCAGACAGAGGACACATAGAGCGCAGATAGAGGACACATAGAGCGCAGACGGAGGACACATAGAGCGCAGACGGAGGACACATAGAGCGCAGACAGAGAATCCAAAGAGCGCAGACAGAGGACACATAGAGCGCAGATAGAGGACACATAGAGCGCAGACGGAGGACACATAGAGCGCAGACAGAGGACCCTGAGAGCGCAGACAGAGGACACACAGAGCGCAGACGGAGGACACATAGAGCGCAGACAGAGGACACATAGAGCGCAGACAGAGGACACATAGAGCGCAGACAGAGGACACATAGAGCGCAGACAGAGGACTCATAGAGCGCAGACAGAGGACCCTGAGAGCGCAGACAGAGGACACACAGAGCGCAGACGGAGGACACATAGAGCGCAGACAGAGGACACATAGAGCGCAGACAGAGGACACATAGAGCGCAGACGGAGGACACACAGAGCGCAGACGGAGGACACATAGAGCGCAGACAGAGGACACACAGAGCGCAGACGGAGGACACATAGAGCGCAGACAGAGGACACATAGAGCGCAGACGGGGAGGACACACAGAGCGCAGACAGAGGACACATAGAGCGCAGACGGAGGACACATAGAGCGCAGACGGAGGACACATACAGCGCAGACGGAGGACACATAGAGCGCAGACAGAGGACTTACAGAGCGCAGACGGAGGACACATAGAGCGCAGACAGAGGACTCACAGAGCGCAGACGGAGGACACATAGAGCGCAGACGGAGGACACATAGAGCGCAGACGGAGGACACATAGAGCAGGAGCCGGAGCAGCTGCACACACAGGCCTGATGCGTCCTGGCTCTTAGTTTTTGTCTCAGAGGAGCTGCATTGTTCTGGACTTTCTGTAAACGCTGCAGGGAGCCCTGATCCAGCCTCACAGACAAAAAATTACAATAATCCAGACGCCACTTTACAAATGTGTGGACGACTTTTTCAAAATCTGCCTGTGGAGGGTCAGGATTTACTTTAGCAAAGAGCCTCAGCTGAAAGAAGTCCAGAGCACAAAGACCGCTGTGTCTCTGGACTGACCTGTGGCGTCATTAGCTGCATATTAATATATATATTTAGTAACAACATGCATTAGTCTGTGTGTGTCTCATGTCCCTGAGGAAAAGCTCCTCTTACACTGGGCACTTATGTCGCGAGGGACAAGCTGATATTGTCACTTGACGAATAAGCCGCGAGTTGAAGCCCGGAGATTGGTCCGGCTCAGACCTGGACCTGTGTCTGGCTGCAGTGATAAGACTCACACAGAGGGAGGCGCTAATCCAACCTAACTCCTCCAATGCTGAGCTGCACTACACCATCAAGATGATTCAGCACGATGGAACAACGATAAATGTTTAGGAGAGAGATTACCTCCCACTGGAGCTCAGGCCTGAATTAGCTCCTGATAAACGCGGCTGTATTTTCACCGGGCGTTTTACCTATAGACCACGTTCTGATTCATGCAGCTTTTATGAAACAAGGAAGTCAGTTCTCCCCTTCAGCGCCGCGTTCGCTCGATGTACATTCACACAACAGTTTTATCTTTCCAAAGCCTGCGCTCAAATCTGTTGTTTTTTCCTCGTCTAATCTAAAAAGTGTCTCGTGTTGTCTCTGTGCTTAGAATCTCCATGTTCTGCTGCCAAACTAAATTAAATGCGGGAAAACAAATATCGTAGGGCCAGAAGAGAGATTTTTTTCCTTTTTTTCCCTCCTCGTCTCAGATACACGGAGGTATAGACCAGCGCATCACACTTCATTTCCTCCCGCTGCTCTTTCTGTTGCTGAATCAACATGGCGGTGGCCCGAGATAGATAGCACTGTGCTCTGTCAAGATAATGTCCTCAAGTGTAATTTTACAGAGGCTGCTCGCTGCTAAACTGGACAACAACATGTGCGTGTGTGTTGTGTGTGTGTTTTGAGTTTGTGTGGTTTTCTCAGTGTAGTTTTTTTAATATATTCACTGGTGCTCCATGTCTGTAACCCTCAGCTGGAGGGGAGCAGGAAAAACAGGCTGACTGGGTGAACACACACGGTTTTCAGTGCGACGAGTCAGATAAATAAATGGTTATATTTTTCTGTAACGCTTTTTTCACCTTCCAGGCACTCGTACAGCAGTATTCATCTGTGAGAGCTGGAATTGCACCACCAACCTGTGGGTCAGTGGCTGCTCAACCAGTGATATTTATGTTAAGAGTGGGATTCAGACCGCCAACCTTCAGCTCTACCACCGGAGCTGATTTAGAGCAGTGTTTCTAAACAAAAGCAAATGAGTCCGTTGCTGATTCTTCATTTGTTTCTTTCTTAAATCTCCTCTGTGCGTCTCTGTGCTTCGTTCACCTCCGCAGGGTCGCCGGGCGCTCCCTTACAGATAAGGTGAGGAGCTCGGAGTAGAGCCACTGCTCCTCCACGTGGAGAGGAGCAGCTGAGGAGGTTCGGATGTCTGCTGTGGTCTGCTCTTCTTTTATTTGGACAGGGACAGTGCACGACATTAACCTTAAAAACAGGAAAGATGTTTTGATCCCAGGTTAAGAACAGTTTGGTGTAGATGGATGAAAGACGTGTGAACATATATAACACCAAATACAACACATATCGCCCCTTAAATCTGATATTTTCAAAAAAATATTCAGTTCAGACGCACAAATACACAACCAAACCACATTATTCACACACATAATCAGTCAGTTTCAGATATCTCCTGGACGTCTCCCTGAGGAGGTGTTCTGAGCATGTCTCACTGAAACGAGACACACTGGAGGGACTATGTTTCGCAGCTGGTCTGGGAACGTCCCACTGGAGGAGCTGGGGGACGTGTCTGGGTGAAGGAAGTCTGGGAGTCGCTGTTAAAGCTCCTACCCTCATGCTCTGGCCCTCGATAAGCAGAACAAATCTGTCAATCAAAAGTTTATGGCAAATTAACCCTCTTTTGTTCTGTTTCCATGTACTTTTCAACACTTTTCTGTGCTTATACTCTCATTACAGAGGTGAGAATGAGGCGTATAGCGTATGATCCATAATGTGCGTTTGTGTATAAAGGCTCTTACATGTGGTCAATGCTTTTTAGCCTGTTCAGTGCAGCGTGTAGCTAAACGTACGACTCGTGTTTCTGTTGCCTCGATGTGAGCCCTAAATGTCCGCTCCTCACTCTTAATAGGCCCCCATTAAGAAATTATCTCTGGTGCTTTTGTTGCCTTTCTCCAGAAAACCCTAACTACCAATTAAGTGGTTGTGTGCGTAGATGGCCCATTTGCCTGGCTCTTGGTAATTACGGGTTTGCTCTGCGTTTCTGCCTTCTCTATCTGGCCCTTCTCCCTTTGATTAGGCTGCTCCTGAGTATTACAATCCACAAACTCCGTCACTCTTGCCCCAAATGAGCTGTCATTCCAGCTCTATGCATTTTTCATTTTGCCTGTGGAGAGTGAACGTAGGGCGTCAATCACATCTCTGCACAAAAACGCAACATCTGAGGCTCCGAGTAAATATGTGGAAGGCTCTTCGATGACAGAAACGTATTTTAGACGAGTTTAGATTTCATACTTTCATATGGAATAAAAATAATCTTTGTTTGTGCCTCGTTCTGGGAATTTAAGTAATTTACAAGAGTCTCTTCATACGCCGACTTTAAACACGACGTTCTTGTGTTTGTGTCACATTTTCAGATGGATTGTTGTAACTTCTTTGCAAAACCTCAAAAAAATCTGGAAAGTCAAAAAGAAACAAACAAACATGCAAACAGGCAAACGACAGAAACGTTACCAGCAGTTTAGTCAAAAAAAGTGCAGGGACGTCTTTTCTTTTTAATGACATTTACAAGTTCAGTCACTTCTTAAGCAGGTGAGCTGGTTCTCAAAACAAAAAAAAACACCCGCTGAGTGAATTATCAGTGTTATGGGTTTTTTTTTTCATGGCGAATACCAATACTAAATGTTTGAGAGAATGACTTATTAATCCTGCAATGTAATAATAATTCAGGAAGTTATTACTCTTGAAGTCTTTTCTAATTATGCTTCTTTGTTCATGCTTTATTACGGTTAAAACAGAGATATGTAGTTTTTTTATAAAGTGTTACCAAACAAACAAAAGATCCATATAAAACATTAAAAACAACAGAGCAGGTGTGTCTCTTTTACACATTAGAAGATAATACATGACCACGTCCGGCATCATGAGGCTTCAAAATGGTTCATCGTTTTCTATTAGATGCAACATTTTCAGTTTTTTTTCAAAGTATTTTTTACAAAAAAACTCTGACTCTGAATGTAGAAATGACCTGACGTCCAAACTGACAAAGTGAGAGACCGCAGGGGCATTTGAGGTACTCTTTAGATTGTTTTTTTATGTGTTTAAATTACAGGTCGAACATTAATAAAAGTCCAAAGACACATCTCCAGCTTCAGTCAAAACCGTCTTTAATAGTTTTACATCGAGAATCTCCTGTGGCTCCTTTGTGCCGCCGTGTGTCAAGGTCGGCCATTGTCATTCAGCCTGTTCAGCGCCGAGCTTTTTCATACGTGAACGAGCTCGAGAGATAGACGGGACGGGGAGGGGCGGGGCGGACGGCGAGGGGCGGGGTTAGAGAGGGGAGGGGGCAGGTCAATTGATTAGGCCGATACTTTCGCAGATTAGAGCCATCACTCAACGTCGCCATTATCGGTGTCATCGGCTCGTCCCGGTTCGTGCCGCTCGTCCCGGGACACGCCAGCGCCCTTGTGTCTGCTGCGTCGGGGCTGTTTGCCGCCGTCTCCTCACACCGCCGCTCCCGCTCAATGACTTTACCTGATTGGATATATGCAAATGAGGCCAAAATTAAAAGCCACCTGTGAGGAGCCCCCTGTGGGACACGCACACACACAGCAGGACAGGTCTCCGGTTATAACCTTCAACTACGCCACGTCCCCTGTTCTCACTATTTTCTTAAATCTAAAGTGACAAATTACTTCATGTTTTCTACTTTTGTTTCTGTTTAAAGAGCCTGTAGCTTTAATCCATGTTCTAACGCTGTTTCTTCCTCAAAAACAGACCTGGAGTTGTGTTTTGTTCATTTATACGTTGGACTAACCCTTTATTATCAGTCTGTTACATCTCAAAACGCTTTGTCCCACCTTGTGATGTCATAAAGTGGTAGTTTTTTTCACGTTAACAGCTCCTTTCACCTTTAGTTCAGTAGAAATTGACAATTCCAGGAGCTGAAATGATCCAGATGATTCTAAAAACACAGTGGAGCGCTTTCTGTAGGACCACTTGATGACATCACAAGGTGGAACAAAGTGTTTTCAGTCTGAGAGAAGAACGCAGCCAAAATACGTAGGTTGTTTGTGTGTTAAACATCTGTAAATGAAAAAAAACACAACTCCAGGTCTGTTTGTGATGAGGAAATGACATTTTTTTAGATCAGAAAATGATTAATTATTAAGTAATACGGGAGCTTGAAATGTCCAGCACAGGCCGATCTTTTTTTTTGTCCGAACCTGCTGCGTAAAGAGCAACACACAAAGCTTTATTTGAACACTTTAATGCAAATAAAGAACTGCTCAAAGTGTCATTGTGCGGGTGTCTTGAAGGTTTTGGGCTATAATTAACTGTAGGTGAGTTTGTTGTAAATTAAAATGACATAATTTGGGAAAAAAATAGTCAAACTTTGCAATTCCACGGCTGAAATCATCCAAATGATTCTGGTGAAGGTGTGTGGTGTTTAAAAACACAGTGGAGCACTTTCTGTTTGACCACTTGATGACATCACAAGGTGGAACAGAGTGTTTTTTTTTCAGTTTGAGAGAAAAACTCAGCCTAAATCTGCAGGTTTGTGTGTTGAACATGCGTGAATGAAACAAAACACAGCTCCAGGGAACAGAAAATAGCGTAATATGGGCGCTTTCGTCTCCATGGAAACGACTGCTTTACCTGGAATGTTCCACAGTAGCATTAAACACATACGCCTTGCATTTATTTAATTTCACGTGTAGTTTCTCGACACTTGTACGAGCAGGAGATGACGTCGTACTCGGCTCAGTAGCGTCGTCTTCTTGTCGTAGTTGGTTAAAGCCAAACTGTGGAACATTCTCAGCGACATCTCCATGGAGACAGTATGAAAACGGTGTAAAAGTAGCTGTGATGTGCTCGTGTGTTACTCAGATACACACTGATTCCTTTGAGGAGTTCAGAAGAAAGACTTTTTTAACAGAGACGTGAGCCGCGTGGTTCCGTCCTTCCTCGTGGTCACTTTCATCATCTCGTCCTGATGTTTCGTTAAATCGGGCGAACTGTCGGCAGTGTTCCTCGTTCTGTTACGACTCCACTTAAAACGCGCCTCTGTTTCATGTCCGCTGTGCCCTCTGCTGCTACTTCTTCTAACAGATATCAATTTTAACTTTTTGTTTCATGATACGTCCCCCGTCTCCACACGCCTCGGCCTAATCCTATAGCATCTCCGTGTGTCCGTCCCGTCTCGGTCGCCGTGGTCAGGTTTCCAGTGGTGCCACAAATGACCACTGTCCCACGGCGAGCAGCAGGCTCTTCACGCTCCTCTTCTCTCTTATCTGCTCCGACTCAGCGCCGTCTGCAACCTGCCCCCTGCAACCTGCCCCCGTCTAATGCACTTTCCTTTTCGGAGAGTAAAGTGAAGGTTAAAACACTCGCGCCGGCTCTGAGGAGAATGGAGATGATCGCATACGTCGTAGTGATGTTTGGACAAGAAGCTAATTTGAATGGATCTATAGACACTGCCGTCGATGTTTATACATAATATTAGCCCAGATTATTACTGAATGACAATATCAGACTGGCTCACTTTACACACTCCACGGATTTCAGAGGGAGGAAAAAAGAAAAGGAGCAAGAGTCCTCAAAAAAATGTCCCCTGTGCAAGAAACTGAAACCCACAAATACTATTCTGCACTCGAAAAAACAAGGAATAATCCAAATAACAGCCACGAAAGAGCTTTTTGAGAACCAACACTTGCACGAATCACGTGTCCTGCTCTGACGGGGCCACTACATCCTTCAGATAAAGTGTTATATAACCGAGTGTCGTAACGTCAGGGGGATCAAAGATACAGACTCGGGGTAAAAGTTTGACAGAGATTAATACCAAAAAGGAAATGTGGATGTTGGTTGACAGCGCAGGTCGTAGAGAGCTGGGTCGTAGGTTGAGGTGTTTGAACCGGTCGTAGGAAGCTGGGTCGGAGGAAGAAACGGGATCTGGCAAAAAACGAGAAACCCATCTGAGTACTGCGACAGTAATCACAAAAACTACACTGAGCCAAGCGAAACTGTACCACAGAGGACACACTGACGATCTCTTTGTGCTCCCGAGGTGGAGGTTTGAGCGCTCTGCAGGTGAGTAGTGGGTGGGGCCAGAGTCTCCGCCCAGCTCCAGGTAAGGACACAGAGGGGAGGAGGAAAGACGGCACAGAAAACACAGGGACAGACTGGGATCTTGACACTAAGAGAAGTATTATGTTGAAAGTATAGTAGAAGTATTATAAATAAGAGAATTTGAAGAGAAGCAAGAAACACGATGAAAGCAGCAGGTAAACCTAATTTTTGACATAGCGTTAAGGTTTGCCGTTATCGTCCCTTTCTCTGCATTTGACCCATTCTTCAGTGATGCTGCGGCACATCGTCAGGAGCAGGGGGCGCCGTAGTACAGCGTCCAGAGACATCGCTCCGATCTTGAGGCTTGGTCGGGATTACCTCAGATGGAGGATTGTGCCTGGTTTGGGTGGAGGAAACGCACTCAGACAGAAGAAAAAGTCTGCAGAGACATGCCTGGGGATTGAACCTGGAACCTTCTTGCTGTGAGGTGAGCGTTCTAGCTACTCAGCCATTATGACATAACACGTCAAACGAACAGGGCTGAGGTTATAAGGTCATAGAGTTATTTATTGTTGCTAAAAACGCAGACTCATGGAAACACAAGTGGAGTTTTGTGATATATATAGATAAAAACATGAAGAAATCACAAACTTTGGGCAGATGTTCGACTGTTTCGGTCCATGATGTCACGATATCACGAACCTAAACCTCGTTCATATTAAACACAGGCCTTGGGAAAGTCGTGACGTCATCTGAAAGCTGCCGTACATAATTCTCTTCTCCCCAGTGCCCTGCTGTGACCCAGCGGCCCTTCACACTATTCTTCCCTCTTATCTCCTATCGTCAGCGCTCCTCAAAGCTGCCCAAGTCTAATTCACTTTCTTTTCTTTCTCCTCCATCCCTTATATTCTTCTCCCTCTTTCACCGTGGGAGACTAGCATGGGGTTGGAAATCTCCTCTCTCCTGCAGGCAACCCCGGTAAATCTCTGTAAGCTTTGCCTCCCCTGCCATACCTTTAGATTGAAGGCCACCTCCCCAAAGGTCACTGAGCACAACTGATCCCCTGTATTCTCTTTATCCCCGAAGACTGGGATGAGACTGCGGCAGAGGCGAGGCCGGGGGCAGGGGAATGAAGAAATGTGGCAGGCATGGGAGTCTGAGGGAGCAGTCAGCCTACGCTCAGACCATGGGTTTGACCAGGGGCGGGCCAGTCGTTGAGTCCGGGACAGGTCTGTACATCGCCGAGGGGGACAGGGCGATGCAGAGGAGCAAAAGGTAAGACTCCTGGCCGAGGGAGCAGTGTCCGAGCTGAAAATTATACCCATTCCGTTTGAGAGCCATAGCAGATACAGAGTGACTGCTTTCCAAATTTAATCTGCCAGAAATTAGTGATTACCTGCTAAAAATTCATTATTCTCGCTAGCGGACAACTCAAAGTCAGGGCGCAGGAATGAGGGTCAGAATTAATCCCAAACCGTGAAAGCCAGGTGTGCCATACAAATGCTGCTGTCCTTGTCAGAAATCACTTCCAGAACAGACATTTCTCAACCTTTTTTTCCACATAATACAAATCTAAATGTGCAATATGTAACTTTTCTCGTAGAGGGTCCATCACCTGCTTGTCTCACTGTGGCAAAAATCTACAGATAAATCAGGATAAAGCAGTGACGCTAATAAAACTATAATGTAAAAGCAGAATTTTGTAGCTGCTGTCTGTAAGATTTAGCATTTCCCCAAACACATGTGTTTTTATTCCAGAAAACATCTGTATTTTCCAGACTACACATTGCTCTGTAGTATAAAATGCAGAATAATGAAGAAAAAAACATATATAAGTCGCATTTTTGGGGAAATTTACTTCACAAAATCCGAGACCAAATCAATTCTAATAATCAGAATAAAATGTGGAAGAACAGGCTGAATATCAGAACATCAGGCTGACGTCACACATTTATATTTAATCAGCTGAAGCTCAGACAGAACTGACACGTGTCGGTTTGTTCACGTCAGATATTAACAGTTAATCACAAACTAAAGCAGAAAAAACAACAAGTTTACTCTGGATCTCAGTCCAAAAATCACTAAATCCACTGAATTCTTCATCCTCGTGTCGAAGATGAACAACTCCACCAACTCCAGAGGAAGATGAAGCTCTTCTTCTTCTTCTTCTTCTTCTTCTTCTTCTTCTTCTTCTTCTTCTTCTTCTTCTTCTTCTTCTTCTTCTTCTTCTGTGTGGCTACGATTTTCTTTTAGGGGCATTTTTTTATCAGACGTCTTTTAAATTATTGTAATGTTGAAGTTTTAAACGTTCAGTGGTTCAGGAGGAGTAGATACTGGTACAAGTCTAGAGCGCCCTCACATGACCAAGATGTGACATTATATATTTGAATCATTTCACATATAAGTCGTGTCTGAGTATAAGTCTCACCCTCGACAAACTATGAAAAAAGTGACACTTATCGTTCGGAAAATACGGCACCTTGAAAATCACACATTCTTAGTGTAAGCCTGCACACCTCTCCACAGATCTGACCTGTAACCTCGCCCGGTAGCATCACCTTGTAATTCAACAGGGAGACGAGTTACAGAGTGCATCTTTAGGCTGATATTGTTCTTCAAAACCTCCACTGCTCTTCAAATCACGACTAAAACTCACCTGTTCGCTCTGGCGTTCGCCCCATGATGTCCTCGCCGTCTTTTTGTTTGTAAGGCGTCTCTGAGCGTCCAAAAAGCTCTGTATAAGTCTGATGTATTATTTAAGTGTTGTCGTGACTTCTTTTTGGCTCCGTCCTGTTGTGTGGGTGCCATGTTTGTTGATGCATTTTTCAGACAGTAGCAGCACTTTGCATTACATTTGTCGACAGTTCCAGCGAGGTGAGTTTTTTTTCTGAGTCGATTCTTTCTCCAGGGGAAGAACAAAACGAGACTCGGTCAGTGTCCATCTCCGCGGACACAGGTGAGCCTTCTGCGGATGTGGTAATGCTCTGTCCTGGACTTTACATCGTTGGATTATTATTGGAGTTTTCTGGAGGATGCGATATTCAGGTCATGTTTTTCTATTTATTTTAAAGATGGGAAATATATCGCCTACACTTTTAGGTCTTCAGAGCTTTGATGTCGAAGTAAACAAATGTACAAGTATCAGGGTTGCAGTGTGGGGAGTGTTGTTTATTCTCTTTGTTTCTTTGGTCCATAACAGCGTTCTGCCCTGAGAGCAGGTTAGGGAAGAAGCCACAGAAGTGATGTCTCCGAAAGAAACTTGCACAGTTTTGATAAAGTTATTCTGGAGCTGAAAAACTTCACATATTCAGGATTCCTCTGAGCTTACAGCTGAATGGTCGTTGAATGGGTCCACATATTTTGAGTGATTTCTTTTCTGAGACGACAAGGCCACGTTCGTATGTTCAGTCTGAATTATTGTCGTCGTCGCCACACACCTGATGTACAGCGAACATCATAAACGCCTTTTCAAAGATTTGCTCCTTTTGGCTTTCATTCTATTCATTCGTTTTTATATTCTGTCACCATTACAAGCATCAAAATGTGACTTTCTGGTTCTTGCTGCTCTTCGTGTGTTCACTTGGTCGTATCTACGTATGTCTGGCCAGAGCAATTAACGAAGTAACTCCCGAGGGCCATTGTTCCTGACGACTAAAGTTGAAATGGAGAACTGTCTTATGATAAACAGGAAGTCATCCATCTGTCTATTTTCTTCCTCTTATCCGGGGCCGGGTTGTGGGGGCAGCAGTCTAAGCAGGGACTCCCAGACTTCCCTCACCCCAGACACGTCCTCCAGCTCCTCCGGTGGGACCCCAAGGTGTTTCCAGGCCAGCTGAGAGACATAGTCCTTCCACTGTGTCCTGGGTCTTCCCTGGGGCCTCCTCCCGGTGGGACATGCCTGGAACACCTCCCTAGGGAGGCGTCCAGGAGGCATCCTGAGCAGATGCCCGAGCCACCTCAGCTGCACCACATGGAGGAGCAGCGACTCTACTCTGAGCTCCTCCCGTGTGACTGAGCTCCTCACCCTGTCTCTAACGCAAGCCCATTTCGGCCACTTATTTCCACGATCTTGTCCTTTCGGTCATGACCCAGAGCTCATGACCACAGATGAGGGCAGGAGCGTACATTGTCTGATAAATCGAGAGCTTTGCCTTTCAACTCAGCTCCTTCGTTACCACGACGGTCCAATACAACGACCGGTTCAATGCAGACGCTGCACCAATCCGCCTGTCAATCTCACGCTTCATCTGTCCCTCATTTGTGAACAAAACTCCACCATGTCCAGAACTTAACTGTCGCCCGGATCTCTTTGCACCAGTGAGGAAGTCAGCCATTTTGTATTCAATTCTGTTGTCGCCTTGTCCACAAAAATGCGTCTACAGCGGCACCTTTAAGTTTTAAGTGACCCCTATGGGACGGGAGACACATGTACTTCGTCTTAGCCTGATGAAATTCGCAGGATAGGCCACATAAGGACTTTTAAAACAAAACTGAAGCAACACTCTTCATCAAACAGGAAGTCGGCCATATTGGATGGAATTTCTGCCGCCACTTTGACATCTAGTCCTAGATTTTTGACCCAAACGACCTCACACTCCACCTTGAAAAGCTCACAATCACTAGTTATCCATTTTTAAAGATATTCAGTATGTTTTTTTGAGTAACACGCTGCCAAAAAACATCTTTGTTTCCTGTTTCTTTGATACCTGCTCACGGCCACATGCAGCAACTGAAATTTTAACCAACAGCACAAAATCCAAACCTGATACAGCAGAGTAATGGAGTAATATAGTGACAAAATGATTGAGTTATCATGCAACCTGGGGGATTAATTGTACTAATCATAACATACAAACAAATCTAAAATCATATTCTTCATGGTTTGGACGGTAGAAACATAAACATTCACTATTTCATATTAAACTTTCCAAATTTATGCACAGAGACAGAAATTACTTCATGCAAAGTCATTGAAAATTGACACAAACATTATTTAGGTCACTCCAGTCAAAAAAGTCAATTACACTATAGCTTTATCATGCAGGAGGTTGCTGGTTCAAAGGCCTGGACCCCACAGTATAATGACAGTTATGTAACTCTGGGTCTCTGAATCCCGGATGCAAAGGACAAAGTGATTGGAAATTGACACAAACATTATTTAGGTCAGTCCAGTCAAAAAAGTAAATTGCACCATAGGAACTTTGTGTATTATTTGTGAGGTTGCTGGTTCAATGCCTTAGTTAAAGTTGGCACGCTTCACTGTGGATAAAGGGTGAAGAGCAGGTAGTGGCCTGGGCGTCGGTCAGGAAGGGACAAAGGCATGCTGGGAATTTGCTCAAGTTCAGGGTCGGTGCATGAGAGAGACGTGCGAGGGTCTTCATTGCTGCTTGCGCTTTAATTAAATGTTTTTTTTAAGCTTTATTAGCCTTATTTCAGCTTTAGTTTTGATGTGTGTCTGATTTGAGCAGGATCTGTCTGTCATCTAATGGGAATCGGCTCCTCCTGCAAAGAATCGGTTCTTAAAGTTGAACTGTCATGTTTGTCAGGAGACGGCGTTGTTCTTCATTCATCCAGGACTCGTTCAGAGCGGAGAAGGTTTCGACGGAACTGAAACACTGGGGATTCACGTTCAACATGTTAATGAGTTCTGTGGGGAAAAAACTAAACAGCTTTCCTTAAAAAATAAAAAATGGTTCTCACATTAGCTTCTGTCATATAAATAAATAGTAAAAGAGCCAGTCTTTTGAACGGGTTTTGACATGAACGGATCCAAAAGATTCAGATCCTCTAAATGAGCTGAAAGTCCATCAGTAAAACTCACATATTTTGTTCTCTGCTGAACATTTGAGAGAAATAATCACGTTGTATTTAGACATCTTGAGAGTTTTATTTGAGAGTTTTGTTGATTCAAGTTTGTCCAAGTGTCGCCAACTTCAAACTTCAAAAAGGACAATGTCTGGCTCTATATTCCTGCCCTGTACCAGACCCGACTTGTATCTGAAGTCTCATTTAGGGGCTTTTGTTCTCCAGGAGCTGTGCCTCTCTGTCCTTGGGCTATTTTTGCGTCGTGGCCGATGGCTCTGTCTAGTTCTGTATTCAAGCGGCTGATTGAATCTAACAAAGTCAGGTTATTGCATCCATAGCCCCATATATCTCTGTCTTCCTCCATCTTGGCTTTGTAATTTCTCTCTGTAATGAAAGTTCCTCTGCCTATCAAGAGGCTGATGATACTGGAATGATACTGGAAATATTAATAAGGCGCCTTTTTAACCAAATTACTTTCTATCAGAGGCGAGATTAAATTAGTAACGGGCAAGGTGTGCTGGAGAAGAGCTAATGGAATTGGATGACAGCGTCCGTCAATCAACAAACCATTTAAGCCTTCCTCAGCCCTGCCTGGCTCCGCCCCTTATTATCAGCCTCACAACGTGCATGCATTATGTAGAGACGGGCAAATGTTTCATTTATCTCCAACAAAACACAATCACGTTATAGAACGCAGCACGAGAGCCCAGGTGAGCCGGTCCCCTCACCTGTCGTCCTTCAGAGGGACGTAAGGTGTCAGAGCTGGGACAGAAATGAAGAAGGTCACTCTAAAAACCTTAATCCAGTTCACAGAATTTAACCTTCTCTGGCCCTGGGACCATAAACTGTACAAAGGCTAATCAAGGCTAGCAGTTATAGCGGCTAATTTTGGAGCTGGGTGCAATCAAACCTGTTGCTAACGCTAGCAGATGACCTCAGGGGGAAAAAAAACAACACTTGATTTATCTGTTCTTAATGTTCATATCTTGATTTAGAGACACAATAGTTAAATAAAAACCCCAGGATCATGTAGAGGGTTAATACGAACATTTAAGACCAAAATGACGAGTCTGAGAGCAGCAGGGACAGAGAGAGGGGCGGCAGCTTTTCAATAGAAAGCGAATTGGAGCCAGATAATAGCCATAATAGCAATATTATTGGAGCCAATATTATTATTATTATTATTATTATTATTATTATTATTATTATTATTATTATTATTATTATTAATTAATTATTTATTTATTTACTCATTTAGTATTTAGTATTTTTATTTATTCATATATTATTATTATTAGTAGTAGTAGTAGTAGTAGTAGTAGTAGTAGTAGTATTGGTATTAGTTACATTAGTTACATATTATTATTATTATTATTATTATTATTATTATTATTATTTACATATTTTTTATTTATTGATTTGTTATTTTATTTTTTATTGATTAATTTATTATTATTATTATTATTATTATTATTATTTTATTATTATTATTATTATCATTATTATTATTATTATTATTATTATTATTATTAATTTGTTACACTTCCACACTAGTACAGCTCGGAGCCCACGTGGACACACATTTCCCTCTTTACAAGTTTCCTCTGGGTGAAAGTTCATTCTTGTAAACAGTGGTCTGTATAATTGGATTGACTGGGGCTGTTTTAAAGGTTCAGAGTTGTGGTTTTCTACTGAAGTCCTGTTTGAATGCACGGGCTCGCGTTGCCGCAGATGGTGTCAGTAAATACATTTTTTCGTCCTGCTGCGTATCTCTGAAAAACAAACATCCAAGCTCACTAACAGTATGCCGCCATTATACAGTGAAAACCAGGCTCAGCGGTGGATGTTAAAAGGACTGGAGAGAATCATCCAAAGACGTGCGTTGGAGATAAAGCCGACGTGTAAATGTGGATGCGTTCCCCGGGGAGGCGTCCGCAGGTTGTGGGATGAAGGCGTCTACAGCTGTTGATAAGGAGTAGGGCTCGTAATGGGGAGAAATCTGAATTGGCCTGACGCGTAATCGCAGCCGTTTTCCTTTTAAAAGCGTTTTCATATTGACTTTTTATCTGAAAACGTTCTGCCGCAACAGACAAATCAAATGTATCTGCATCTGTAAAGCTGGAAATGAGAAAATGTTCCAGGATAATGTTTTATAGGTTTGAACGAGATCAGATCACAGACAGATCAAAGACGGGGGGCGGCCGTGGCTCGGTGGGTAGAGTTTGTCATCATCGGTGGAGCAGTTAGATCCACTGCTCCACAGGTTGCTGGTGTGATTCCAGCTCCCACAGTTATGTCATTATGTCCTTGGGCAAGACACTTAACCCACCTCACCCCGTGTTTGTGAAATGCTGAGTGGTTCCTTGATCTAAAGCTGTTTGAGAGCCGTGAAAGTGGAAAATGTTGTATAAAATGTGATTATTTACCAGTAAATAGTCACAGTTGTTAATGCACCAGCTCATAATAATTTCCCTTTTGTGGTTCTCAGTGTTTTTACTCACGTGACGTCGCTGTAACGCTGGATACACAGGTGGTACATTCTTCACTTACCTGAGAAGGGGAACTCCATGAGGATATTGAAGACAAAAGTGTGTGTCCTGACCACAGACTGTGAATATAAATGGACATAGTTTCAAATACGACGTGGCTTCCAGCTCCAAATCACAAAACTGTCTCCTCTCTCTGTCCCTGCTGCTGTCAGACTCATTTTGGTCTTAAATATTCGTATTAACCCTCTACATGATCGTTTTAGTTATTTTTATTTGTTTATTTATTTTAGATATTTTGAGGTTTTTTTGTTTTTTTCTGTTCAGTTTCAGTTCAGTTTATTTATATATCTATATTTTTTATTTATTTATTTTTTATTTTGAGTTTGTTTTTTAAGTTATTTTGAGGGGTTTTTTTTTGTTTTTTTTTGTTATTTTAAGTTAGATTATTATTTTTATTGTTATTTTTATTTATTTATTTTGAGTTTATTTTGATTTATTTATTCATTATTAAATATATTTTTTTTTTTATTTTGAGTTTATTTTTTGTCTTTTGAAAAACCAAGACATAGATATAAGTAATTTCGTCTAAATAAAGAACCATTTAACGTCTATTTAACATACCTAAAAGCATCGTAAAAGCAACTTATATATTTTTCCTCATAAAGTTCTCTGGCTAATCCAAATCTCCCATCCCACCTCTCATCTTTGCAGACACATAATTACATAACTGGCTCGTTTGTTCACATATTTGGCAACTTGCAAATATTTTTCCCACAGATTCCAGTGAGTAACAGGTGGATTGAACCAATTACACTGTGAACTCCCTGAACGGCATAATAAAAAGACACTAACTACATGAATCAGGGTCAAATCAATGTTTCAAAGTTTGATTTTCTACTTTTTTTTAATACTAAAACCTCATTGACAATAAGTCTACTGCTGCAGCCACATTTATAGATGTAAAAACAACATATAAAAAACACATATGCTTGAAAATGAAATAACAAACCCCACTGTTCCTTCTATGTTTTCAAATTATAAAAGTGTGAAATTATTTCCCATCTCAGCTGAGTCGTGATTGTTGTGCAGCAAACATCAGCCTAACAAGCTGAAAATTCATTTTAAAACTCACAAATACAGCATCAAATCTGCAAAATTTGGTCTTTTTCACTTTAATGAATGGGAACATCTTAAAAACTCCCATCCTTGAAGTCTTGTTTTTGCACTTAAGCAGCCATTTCAAGGACAAATCTTGAAAAGTGTGTGTTTTCTTCTCCACCTCCAATCGCAGCAAACACTCACTTCACCGCTTCCTTCACTTTACTGCATATTTTATCCGTCGTTCTTTCTTCCCCTCCTCTTTCCTGAGCGGTTCAAACGTGCTCCGTCTCTCTTTGTCTCCCCAGGTGTGTTGTGGTCCAGGTGTACGTCTTCACAGGAGCTCATCACTGGTTTAATGAGAATGATCACTGCTCATCTGTCTCCATCCACTTCCAGCGGCGAGCACCTGCTACTGTCTGCTACAGCCACACTGTTTTTCCACGTGCAGCTTAATCCACTTTTGTCTTATAACGCCCATATATAATTCACACGAAGCGCTCACAGCCTCCCGCATGTGCGCTGTATGTGCCGGGCGTCGTCCGAGCTTCAAAACCGTGACTCATGCCATTGTTTTCTACGGAAAGAGTCTAGGGACAAAGTATCTGACGTCAACGGATGTGAAGAGAAAGAACACGCTTTGAAGAACCACTTTACTTATCTGGAAGTCCTGGTTTTGCTAATCTACGACGGCGTAGAAGTGCCAAGACGTAATTTTAAGAGAATAAAGTCATAGTGCAACGAGATTAAAGTCAGAATTTTACGAGAATAAAGTGGTAATTGTATGAGAATATCGGCTGTTTTGCGTGAGTGAGACTAGTGCGTTATGGAGAGTTTGGACTTTTTCACTTCAGACAGTTCCTCTTCCACAAAAGTCGCAATTTATTCCAAATCCCTACGGTTCCTCTGACGAAACAAACTCAAACATGTGCAGTGTCGCTTCAAAGTCCTTAGACTGATGATCGTTTGGTGATGGTGGGATAAAGACACAGTATTTCATTTTGCGTAAACTCCAGTTGAAAGTTTATACGGAAAAAATTCTCCATAACGCACTAGTCTCACACATCACACACAGGAGCCTATGTTCTCATAAAATTACGACTTTATTCTCATAAAATTGTGAGTTTATTCTCGTAAAATCTCGTCGAAATGCTATGACTTTATTTTCGTAGCGCCCACTTGTGGCACTTATATGCCGTCGTTCTAATCCATGCATCTCTACAATGTAAAGGTCCCATTAACCTGTCGTTTAAAACCTACAAAATAACCTAAAGTCGAGCCGGTTCCCTCCTGTCTCAGACCTCATTAAATGTTGTTGTCTCCTCAGGCGGTGTCTCCTGTATGACTAAAGCTAAGCGCACACAATCGCAGCTTTCTTCCTATTAGCGAGCCTCAGGGCGGTCGTGACTACAAACTTACCCAACGCCCACGTGGGGAATAGATGAATAATGCAATGTAAAGCACCCAGCTGTCCTCTGACTGATGCAATATGATAATGAGAGTACAGTTAATCAGACGGATTCTGCAAAACCAACTTTTTAACCCCATAGCGTTGGATGCTATCGCCGCTGATCGACTCGTGTGGGGGGACGTTGGCCAAATAGGAGGCAGACTCAGAAAAGTCGCATCTTAGACGATGTATTTGAGGCACCGTGGTAAAGCGTGCAAAAGTATACATATTTACAAAGAATAAGTGAGCTCAACATAAGCAAAAGCAGCAGAAAAAATGAACAAACTGAGGAAAACGCCACGTGTCCCTGACTTCACTGACTCTGCTGCCCCTCGCCTAAGGAAGCACCTCCCCCAGTTTACACCACCTTTTCCACAGGTCCTGAGGAAACAACCTTTAGCTTTATCTTGTCCTATTTCTCCCATAACTAAATAGTGTTTAAAAAATAAACTATAAACACTTAAAAGATTGAAACTAAATACATAAGAAACAAAATGAACTCAAAGCTGTTCTTCCTCCACATGGTCCAGCCCACGACCACAGCCAAGGCTTTAAACATGGATGACACAGGCCACGCCCCCTCTGTGTCTGGACCAGGTGAAGATTCAGGCCACGCCCCCTCTGTGTCTGGACCATGTGGAGATTCAGGCCACGCCCCCTCTGTGTCGGGACCATGTGCAGATTCAGGCCACGCCCCCTCTGTGTCTGGACCATGTGGAGATTCAGGCCACGCCCCCTCTGTGTCTGGACCATGCGGAGATTCAAGCCACGCCCCCTCTGTGTCTGGACCATGTGGAGATTCAGGCCACGCCCCCTCTGTGTCGGGACCATGTGGAGATTCAGGCCACGCCCCCTCTGTGTCGGGACCATGTGGAGATTCAGGCCACGCCCCCTCTGTGTCTGGACCATGTGGAGATTCAGGCCACGCCCCCTCTGTGTCTGGACCATGTGGAGATTCAGGCCACGCCCCCTCTGTGTCTGGACCATGTGCAGATCCAGGCCACGCCCCCTCTGTGTCTGGAAGGCCACGCCCCCTCTGTGTCTGGACCATGTGGAGATTCAGGCCACGCCCCCTCTGTGTCTGTGTGCTCTGTCCATAGGGGGCGCTACAGCTACACGACTCTTTATTGTCATGACGTCAGTGGATTTGTCTCTTTTCTGAAGTGGTTTTAGATGAATATTATGATTTAAAATGTGTAAATTATAACAAACACAATCACGGTAATTTAATAGACTGGTGTAAGAATCCCCTCACAAGGTCAACACTGAATACAAACCCAAATATTTCACCAAAAATATATAACCTAAAATAATCCAAAATTCATTGAAATTGCTAAATCTCCGTGCGCGTTCCAGGGTGTTTTTTCTTTTCAGGAGACAGTGGCTTATCGTTCAGCTCTGTGACAGATGTAGTGACAAATCTCTGTCAACATATTTTGAGAAATTGTCAGTCTCAGATCTACGACGGCTCTTGAAAGTTGAAGAAATCTCTGCTTTTTTTTCATATTTCTGACACTTTTTTTGGGTTTGGGCTCGCGTCCGCCTTCGCCGCTGCAGCGATGTGTACGTCGTCTTCACCTCTTTAGCACTTTCCTGCCAGCGTGGTAACGTTTTTTATTCTTATTCCTGGCGTAGCCGTGTTTGACCTTGAGAAGGCTTTAATTTCCCTGTGCTGCTGAGTCCCGCGTTCCTGAGAATGTGATTTGAGACACAATGATCACATCTGTTTCAGCCCATTTCGGCGGAGCGGCCCCGGCAGGCCCTCCCTCTATTTCTTACCATTTTTATAACGGTGCTCGAGAATATGTTTACTTAAATTTGAACCAAGAGGGAGCGCCAAGCAAGTACGATTGTGTTTCCCTGTCCCAAAGGCCGTGGGGATTGCCTATTGTCAAAGCCTAAGTAGATTTTATGTAAAAAAACTCACAATCCATGGTGTTAGTATTGACCAAAACGACAAAACACTTGTTCATTTTTTTCCCTCAATCCAATTTGCGTTTTTTTCCATGGCTTTCTGACAGCTCGTTTATATCTGTGAGTGAGTGCCCAGTTCTGAATGGGTAATTGTGCAGTTAGCGCTCGCTTCTATTGTGTGTGTACAGTGTAGTTACCTGCATTTGTATGTATGGGAAAACAAACTGAATTGATTTGGATGTGAGATTAATAGGAGAACATTGTTATGGTGTATTGATTGCTTTGTATGATCAAATCGGATTGAATGGCGAGGCCGCTCTCTCCGCGGCGCATTGAGCTGTTTTTACTGATTCCTCCAAACGCAATAGAACAGATGCACAACTTGTTAAACATAAGTGTCAGAATGAATTGCACTTGGCAGCAGCAGACGGCAGGGTTCTCTCAGTTGTGGAGTTGTAAAGGCCTTACATTTGTAGTCAAAACATTTATCTGTCTTCATTCACGAAGCGAAACTGTTCGTCGGCCGTGTGGCGATTGTTCCGGGATCATGTTTAACCTTTCTGTGGCCAGCAGGGGGGGCTATGTCTTTACCAGGGCTGTGGTGGATGTGACGACCCCGAGCCTTCGATTCTTTCCTCTTTTCGTATCTGTTATGTTCTACCCTCCGTGGAGTCTCGCTGTGGTCTGGGACTCTTTTCCCGCCTCCTCCTCGTTGGACGCCGCTGACTTGCCCCTTATTGGTGCATCCAGCTCCCACCTGACCAATCCTGAGCCACACCTGCAGCCACACCTGTGCGTAGCTGCTGGGCTTTGTGGGTAGTCGACCATTTTGTGTCTCTGTGTCTGACTTTTTCTGTGTCTGACTTTTTTTCTGATTTTTTCGTGTTTAAGACTCATGTGTTTCTTGTTTTGTCACTTTGTTCTGTTTGTAGGTTTGTAGCGATGGGACTTTTGGCTCTTTTCTGGGATCCGAGTCTTTTGAATCGATTCCTTTCCAGGAGCCGTTCAAAAAACTGGCTCTTTTATTTATTTATATGCCAGAAGCCAATGTAAAAACTCATTTTATCCACAAACTAATCACAGAGAGAGAGTTTACCCTTTGAAAATATCTAAATGAATCATTGCAATATAATAATAATTTAATAAAAACGATTCCAAAGCTCTCACTCGAGTCGTCTGCTCCGCTCCTGAACCATAAACTGTATAAAGTCGATGTACAGTCTATGTTCTTGTGTTGGTTCTGTGTTAATCTGTGTAAAAATGCATCAAAATGAGAAAGAAAAAAAAGGTTCGGTTTCAAAAGGTTTTAACAACTGAGATCCGGTTCCACCTGTTCACGTTAAAGAATCGTTCAAAAGAGCCGTCTCGTCATATTTCTCTCGTTCCTTATTTTGTCTCCTGCTCTTAATAGGCCACGTGATGAGTTTTTTGAGACGCTAAAATGTGTTAAACCTGCGAATTTTAGTTTCTTATTCGTTTCTACATTTGCATAAATATTTTCGATCACTTTTGTTACTTTACCTTTTACATCCTTGTGTAATCTCTCAGGTTTGATCCAGAGTAAAAGAAATATTTTAATCTGTAACTGGACAAATCGTTGTAGGAGTGAAGACGTTTTGCTGCTCGTCCAAGTCTCTTCTTCAGTTCTGGTCAGATCACTGCTGGACACTGCCTTACACCTGTCTGAAGGAGGCGCTAACGACACTGAAACGACCAAAATGATCCGTCCAGAACTGAAGAAGTGTCTTGGATAAACAGCCAAACCATCTTCAGCTCCTCCTACAGGGTTTTGTCCAGTTGAATTTTCGTTTTACTCGTGGCAAAACCTCTTAAAACTGTTGTGTTTTTGTGTCTGACCCACACTGCAGTGACAAAACTTCACCAGCAGGGGGACTTCATGCAAAAAGAGCTAGTCCTGTTTAAGCAAAAAAAAAAAGTGCTATATTTGGGAAAAAAACTTGTGAATCATGAGTTTAATCTGGATTGTTATGTAAAAATCCAAAATCTTCAGCTAACTCCCTCACTAACGTCTTATTTCTGCTGTTCTCCCATAAAAATCCTCCGAGAAAAACGTGAAACTATTGAGCAACGAATCGACTAAAGGCAAAGCTCTAATATTTACATACGGAGAATCCCAGGGATGATTTGAGGCTCGCAACATTTCAACTGTTTCATTTATTACACAAAATAAAGACTCATGTTTTTAGAACCAACCTTCACAGACAAATTCTCAAACTAAATGGTCCATAATTCCACCAAACGTCGGGTTTAGAAGCAGAACTGGTGCAGCTCGAATATTTACATCTAGAGAATTCGGGGAATGTTTTGAAAGTATGAAACATTTTAAGACAGTTTTTTATGTATAATTAAACAAACATCAACTTCAAAATGCTGCAAAAACACGGGGCTGATGTAAAATAAAAGAAAACTGGATCATAAAGTCACGTCACATTTGTCTGATGCTTAAAACCTGATTCTTCAACTGTGTCGAGATGATACGACTGCAGACTTTTTAGATCCAACCTTCACAGACACATTTTGAGACTAAATGGTCCATAATTTTACCAAATGTATCGGCTCAGATCAGGCTCCGGAGCCACATACGGCTCTTTCATCGTTGCACTGCGGCTCCGTGTTGCTCTGGGAAAATAAATTATAAGTATTTAATTGAAGTGTATTTTATTTGTGTTAGGTTTTTTTTTGTTTTTTTTATTGGAAGATTATGATGATCTTGAAATATTAAAATAAAATTATATTGTATTTTTTTTCATCGTTCAAAATAAGCGTTGCACTTGCAGAAGCCGGTTTACCTCCCAAAACGCCGCCAAAACTCAACTAAAACGCCACTAAATCGTTGCCAAAGCGTGGTGCATTTATGGAGAAATCTTCCTCTCGATGTTCAGATCCACAGACGTCTGTGAGCAGCTTTTCTCCACCATGAACTATGATAAAACAGTCCTGCGTAAAGATGAAATTGACTTTTCCAGCTCCGATTTGCAGACGCTGTGCAAACACAACTATAGATGTTTATACAAAGCGTAAAGGTAAAAAAAAAAAAAAAAGCCAATATCTACAGTGTTATCTTCATTTTAGATGTCAAAAAATATTCACGGCTCCCAGTATCTTTTTTTTTTTTTTTAGGGGTTAAAGTTGCCGACTCTTGGCTTAGAATAAAAATTGTCCGTTCACATCACGTAAATGAGTTTTCAGCAGGTTTGCAGATTGTGAGAAACATAATTTGTGCTTTTATTTCACGTATCCACAAGTCCCTAAATCTGTAAACTCTACTTCATTATCGAGATCTCAAAAGTGGGAAAATCCTAATGCTCTTAAAGGAACCATAGTCCTCTGGTTTCTGACCTTTAGTGTGTTATAATGTTCGTCTGTAACATCTCCAAAGCTCAAAATGCTCTGATCCACCTCATGATGTCATGAAGTGGTAGTTTTCAAGTGAACAGCTCCTTCTTTTACCTTTAGTTCAGTAGAGATACGTGGCAACTCCAGGACTGAAATTATCCAAATGATTCTAGAAATGAAGGTGTGTGGAGTTTAAAAACACAGTGGAGCACTTCCTGTATTACCACTTGATGACGTCACAAGGTGGAACAGAGTGTTTTCAGTTTGAGAGAAGAAAAATAGAGCAATATGAGCCCTTTAAGCTTAGAATGAACTTAAAGATTCTGAATATGTTCCTGTGTTCATAAAATGACTTTCTGCAGGTTAAAGTTTGTCCTGAACAAAAAAAAAAAGTAATACATTTTCTTTCGGCTTTTGTCCAAAGTGTGAACTCAAAGCAGATGAGATCAGATGCTCTTGAAAGGAACAAACAAGACTTATTACCGGCCGTATATATTTCCTTCCATCCCGCTGTGTCAGTCGGTGATAAATCGAGAGCTATGTTAGCGTTTTACTCTTTGGAAATGAGCACAGGTTGGACTCGGCGGTGCTTCGCTGGTGCCAGATTCCACTAACGGGGCATTGATAGATCAGCACGAACGTGAGAAAATGACAGTTTGATCTCAATTCAAAAGGTTGTTTCCGTTTGGATCTGGCAACGCACGCGGAGGGAGCGGTCTTTGCGCCGGTTCCTGCAGGTGTATGTTGTCTTCCTGCGAGCGTGAGTGGCACTGACAGTGATGGAGGGAAAGGTCAGAGAGGGAACGGCGGTTGTGGAGCGTGAGCAGATCGTCTTTTGACATTTCTGGACTAAAAAACGTCCGTGAGAGGCATCGGAATGAGCGGATGATCGGGGCGAGTGTGTGCTGAGGCAGTCCAGGTGGTAGATTTAATGAGCAAACACAAGAATATCTGCATCGATTTCTCAATTAGAGCTCAGACAGGCGGCATCAAAAAGTGCACCTGCTGCGAAAATATGATGGTGCAAACAAAGGGGGCGCAAGAGGCCTGTTGTGCCGAGGAGTAAACACCCACTGTACGATACGAACCCGCCTAATCGGCCGTGATACTGCCTCAGAACATTATACTGTATATACTCCACGATCTGCATGGAGAGACGTGTAAAGACGTCATCTATAGCGTCATAGCGTCGGATTTGGAGCTCATATTTAGAGTGAGATCCAGAGTGTAGCTTATTTTTTACCTGCCAACACGTTTTTGAGTTCAAGCTTCGGCTCTGAGCAAAAATAAAGACATTCATTCGTGTTCCTAAGGTCGATCTAGCATGCTAACAGTGCACGTCCTGATTCGAGGTCACTGAAAGTTGTGAAAAGTGCTTAAAAACTCATCCTGGTGAGTCATTAGGATGCTCAGACTGCATAAGGGGAGGAGGAATAGAAGTGGGATTTAATACGTTTTCTTTTCCCGACTCTTTTCGAGCTTAAATAAGAAAAATATTTGTGAAATGTTCGTTGAGTGAACTCGATGCATGTGCTCGAAATAAATAAATTAATTAAATTAAATGAATGATTTAAAATTAACTACTTCTATTTTTCACGGTTTAAAAATCTGATTATTTTAAGTCATTAAATCCTGAATCATCTTTAACTATTTGTACATTTTTTTGTCCATGTTTTTTTATTTCTGTGATTAACTGTTAATATCTGACGTGAACAAACCGACACGTGTCAGTTCTGTCTGAGCTTCAGCTGAAGAAATATAAATGTGTGACGTTAGCCTGATGTTCTGATGTTCAGCCTGATCTTACACATTTTATTCTTATCATTTTAACTTGACTTTAAAGATAAAATGTCTGTTCTTGGTCTCGGATTTTGTCAAATAAATTCCACAAAAAATGCGACTTATATATGTTTTTTTCTTCATTATTCTGCATTTTTTGGCTTGTGTGACTTATACTCCAGAGCGACCTACGGTCTGGAAAATATCTATATTTTCTGGAATAAAAACATGTGGCTGAAGAAATGCGACAGACACAAGTTACAAAATGCTACTTTTACAATATTCCCTTGTTCCTGTCCAGTTTTATCTCTCTTTACATGTTTTTTTTCTTCATTATTTTGCATTTTTTGGCTGGTGCGACTTATACTCCAGAAAATCCAGTATATATCTTCATGAAGAATGTTCCAAAGTTTGGTTTTAACTTTTTATTTCCCTGGTGTAACAGCTCCAGAAAGTTTCACACTGTACTTAAAATCACAATGTGTTCGATGTTTTAACTTTTGGACTTGTTTTTCAGTCGGACACATCGACTGTGAAGAAGTGAGTGACGTCACCGACTGTGAGTATTATAGCAACAAAAGAGCCAATCAGGAGCGACGTCGAGGAAAGAAGGACCTGATGTGTCTGTTATTAATGTTCATATGTTGATTTACAGACACAGACGTGAAATAAAAACCCCAGGATCATGTAGAGGGTTAATACGAACATTTAAGACCAAAATGAGTCTGACAGCAGCAGGGACAGAGAGAGAGACAGATTAAAAAAAAAGAAAAAAAAGAAAAACTCAAAATAGCTCAAAAAATGTAAAATAAAGTCAAAATAAAATAAATAAAATGAAATAAAATAAATGATTAAAAAAAAACACTCAAAATAACAACAAAATTATAAAAAACAAAAATAAACTCAAATAAAATAAATACTTACATAATAAAATAAAATGAACACAAAAAAATTCAAAAATAACAAAAAATAAAAAAATTGTATATATGTATATATACATATACATATATATATATATATATATATATATATATATATATATATATATATATATGTATATATATATATATATATATATATATATATATATATATATATATATATACATACACACACACACACACACACACACACACACACATATATATATATATATATATAAACTACTCAAAATAACTCAAAACTTGAACCCCAGGATCATGTAGAGCGAGTCTGACAGCAGTTTTTCAGTAAAGTGAAGTGCGCTCATGCTCTGCTAGCAGGTTAGCTATGTCCATTTATATTTACAGTCTATGGGAAAACGTCAATATGTAATAATCCAAAACACATCACACCAGAAAATTTACTGTACTTAATTACAAATAACTAGACTAATGGTCGTTCACTGCACTGAGAGTAAAATCAGCTTAATAAAGACGGCTCCTAAAATGTAAAATGGCAGATTTGTGGTTATATTTGTATTTAATGACTTTGTAACACATTAAATTGAATGTGTATCTCCACATTTCACAGAGTTACTCATTTATTTTAATAGATTCTTTTTTCAGCCTAGATTGTTTTGACAGTTTGTTCTGCTCACTAGCGCCTCACAGTGGTCACGTGATGTTGCTGTGACATGTCCAGTCAGATGATTTAAACAGGTTTAAATCATCTTCCTACAAGTGGAGGCAGGACGACAGCGCCATCTGCAGCTCGACTTCTTCAGGACAGTATCTCAGGTGTGTGAGAGTAGAAAGGCCCCTCGTCTTGGTTTAAAGTCTCCTCCTTAAGTTTCCTCCTTAATCCAGTGACGTTTTTGTGTTTGTCGTCCTCTGTCCCAGTGACGTTCGTTTCCGTCTCAGTCCAGAAAGTGTTTCTCTCTTTTACACTGATCCAAATGTCCGATTTGAGTCGTTTTTGTTCTTTTTTGTGTTTTGTTTCTCGTGTTCATGCCTTTTTCGCGCGCTTGTTCCTTCTCAGATTCTGTCCTGTTTTCCTTTTCCCGTGCGCTGGATTCCCTCCTTGTTACATCTGTGCTCCAGTTTTATTTTATCTTTTGGGTGGACGAGTAGCTGCAACATCACCACCGTGAGGCGCTAGTGAGCAGATCAAACTCAACAAACTGAGCCTTAGTGTTGAAATAAACGATTAGTTGGAGAACTTGTTCTTATAGATCAGCTTAAACAGTGTTTGGTTGGAGGTAAGAAGAGCCACACGTCTGTCAATCTGCTCCACTTTCACATATAGCACCCCCGCAGGGAGTGGAGGAGTACTGCCAAATACAACATGTAACACTAAACTATATTTGCATTATGTCAATCATTCATATCATTTCAAGTCTGTTTATCACGAGGTAAAAAAAAAACAGCTTTTTCGTATCGGATTCACACATTTAAAGGAGGCTCCAGCCCGTGTCCTGTTCTGTTGCGTTTTGGTGTGAGCTGAGCTGTGTTTTTCCCGTAGAGCTGCTTCTAAATCCAAGGGAAGCCATTAAAGAGAAAATTAACAAGACCCAATTATGGAGTAATGAAGCTGAGGGAGAGTTTGCACAGAGCGGAGGGGACAGAGGGCAGTGGATGTGTGGTTTAAATGTGTGTGAGAAAGAAAGAAAGAGACGTGGATAAGAAAATACTTTACAATACTCCCCAAATCTGTGAAGTATCAGCTTCATTTTTTACATTATTCTCTCTGTTTCTTGTCTGTAAAACCCCTCACCACACACTTTATACACTTTTCTCACACAGGCTTTAACATTTTCTCACATTTCTCTCTCGTTTAAACACAAAGTTCAAACCTTTGCAGATTTTTTAAAATAAGTTCAGTTTATAAAATGAAACCAAACATCAAGACCTGTTTTCAGGCCCAAACATTTGTTTGAGAAATAAAAATATAAAACTTCAAAGTTTTTAGTATTTTTTTACATTTTATATAGAAGAAATAATATATATGAAGCAAGATAAATGAAAATATGTGGGAAAATATACAGATACAGATTTTTAAATTTTATATTAAAATCCTCAAAGTTTCCACCTTTTCTTTATCAAAAAATAGAGCTATTTTTGCCTGAAATGTTTCACAGTGCGGCATTAAACGCATCTACTCAATTACACTGTGGGTGTTTTTCTCTCTCACATTAAAAAAATCACGTTTTTACTCTGAGGCTGGGGTCACGTTTTTCATAAATCTCATCTGCATCTTGGCTTAGTCGTGTAGTCTGTTTGTTTCCATGGTGACAGATGAGTTTAAGCCGTACTGTGGAACATTCAGGGAAAAACGTCAAAAGTTTTAGTATTTTTTTACATTTTATAAAGAAGAAATTGAATATATGAAGCAAGATAAATGGAAATATGTGGGAAATATATGTATATAAATGTGTAAATATACAGATTTTTTTTTTTCTTCTCATAAATCTCATCTGCAACTTGGCTTATTGGTGTTTCCACGGTGACAGATAAGTTGAATGCCGTATTGTGGAACATTCTGGGAAAAAATGTCAAAAGTTTCAGTACTTTTTTGCATTTTATATCGAAGACATTGAATATATGAATCAAGATAAATGGAAATATGTGGAAAAAAATATATATAAATGTATAAATAAATTAATTTTTAAATTTTACATTCAAATCCTCAGTGTAGCCACCCTTTTCTTTACCTTTCTTTATTTTTTTTTACTTTTTTTCTTTACTACCTCGTTCCACATATCGTCCTTCATGTATTTAATGTCTCCTGTGAGTAAATAAAACGTACAAAGTGCTAAAAATAAAAATATATACAGAGAAATGTGTTATCGCAGAAGCCAAACACCAACATCTGCTCATTTCTAAACTCTAACATGAAAGTAAAGTGTATTTCTCGGTGCTATCGCCTCATTCTACCTGGACTATCTCCGTCCTCATACTGAAGCCCGGCTAATGGCACCTTTCACTGCTTCAAAGCGTTTTCCGTTGATAAGGCCAGAGCAGCTCCAGCCGGTGTGTGTGTGTGTGTGTGTGTGTGTGTGTGTGCGTGCGCCGGACTCTGCAGCTCGCTCTGCGCTCGCCGGGGCGCGCTGTGGCGGGCTTGTTACGCTAACCCCGGCTCTTGACTGGTGTCCTCATTAGATCTGGTAGCCTACGGGCCGTGTGCGTATAGGTACAGTCACGTCACGTACCGGCTGACAGCGGAGCGTGGGTGTGTGCGCCAGGTTTTAGCTCCATCACGCCGACCCGCAGGCGTGCCACCGAAGCTCTCCGCGAACGCTAAACACAACCGCAGTGCCATTCTAATGAAGATAGATCGGAACGGGAGGAGGAGAAGCGAGAGAGAGGAGATGAAAGGGGCAATAAGTACCCTGCTTCGTCTTCTTCTTCTTCTTCTTCTTCTCAAGGTTCAAATGTAATTGTGCCCCCCCCTCGACTATCACCACCGGGGGCATCAGTGAGAGCAGAAAACAGGCTGAGCCCCAGGCCAGACTCCCACAAAGACTCTGACATTACTTACAACGGAAAAGGTGACTGATGGAATTAGCGCAGGATAGATAGAGCGAGGGATCGAGAGCGAAGGGGGAATAAGGTGGGACTTGTTGTTTCATATACTGTACAGCCCAGAGCCAGAGGAGCTGCTGCTGCTGCTGCTGTGTCTCGACATTTTGCTTGGAGAAAATAAGAAGTTTAAAGATCGTATGTTGCGCAAAATGGACTTTTGTGAGGTTTAATCCATGTTCTAACGCTGTTTCCTCCTCAAAAACAGACCTGGAGTAGTGTTTTGTTTCATTCACACATGTTTGAATAATCCTGCGTTAGTAATCTGTCGATATCTCCAAAGCTCAGAATGCTCCGTTCCACATTGTGATGTCATCAGGAGGTACTTAAGTTATATTGTGCAAAATTGACTCATGTAGCTTTAATCCATATTCTGATGTTGTTCGCTCCTCAAAAACAGACCTGGAGTTGTGCTTCATTCACATGTTTGACTAACACTTTATTATTGGCCTGTTACATCTACAAAGCTCAAAATGCTCCGTTCCACGTTGTGATGTCATCAAGTGGTAGTTTTCAAGTTATATTGCACAAAATGGACTCGTGTAGCTTTAATCCATGTTCTGATGTTGTTCCCTCCTCAAAAACAGACCTGGAGTTGTGTTTTGTTCATTCACATGTTTGACTAACACTTTATTATTAGTCTGTTACATCTACAAAGCTCAAAATGCTCTGTTCCACCTTGTGATGTCATCAAGTGGTAGTTTTTTTAAGTTAACATTTACATTTTACCTTTTACCTAGTTCAGTAAAAAATGGGCAATTCCAGGAGCTCAAATGATCCAAATGATTCTAGAAATGAAGGTGTGTGGAGTTTAAAAACACGGTGGAGCACTTCCTGTATCACCACATGATGACATCACAAGGTGGAACAGAGTGTTTTCAGTCTGAGAGAAGAATCAGCCTAAATCTGCAGGTTCGTTTGTGTGTTAACCATGAAACGAAACACAACTCCAGGTCTGTTTGTGACGAGGAAAGGAACATTAGATCAGGAAACGGCCTAATATGGGCACTTCCTGTATCACCACATGATGACATCACAAGGTGGAACAGTGGGTAAATCTGCAGGTTTGTGTGTTAAACATGTGAAAATGAAACAAAACACAAGTCCAGGTCTGTTTGTGACGAGGAAACGGTGTAATATGAGCCATTTCAAAGCCGATAATTTAAATTTTCAAATGAATCTTCTATTTATTAATTAAGAAATATAAAGATTTATAATTTGTTTTAAAATGTTTTAGGTTTTCTGTATCGTTTAGAGCAAATAAAAGCCTCGTAGCTGCAGAGTTGTGACATTTTGAGCTTTCCACATTTAAATGAGCCTCCGCTGGAAGTCGAAGTCGCAGCTGGATTTTGGCTCGTTTTTGTGGCTCGTCCAAAATTCTGCAACTTTATGTCATTTAAAATAAGCTGCATTTCACCCGCCGCTGTTTTTAAACTTTAAAACGGGGCTGAATACTAAATATATGTCGTGTATAAATGTAATAATCCAGTGTTCGAGCCATTTTCAAACTGTTTATGTCCTGCTTTGTGTCAAAAAGTGTAAAGAAAAGTGTCTGCAGCCAACTCTGGTTAAACTCTCAGCTCTGATGTCGTGTGGTTCAATCAGACACACCCCCTGCAGGAGCGGAGTGTAACTGCGGTCATACGTCCAGACATATGCCCAGTTTGACCGTCTCTCTGGACTCGGACTGCAGAGTTTTAGAGTTTAGTCCCACTTTAAAACCAACTCTTTTGTTGGTCGTACGGTTTGTCGATGTTTTAATGATCTCACGACATCGAGACGTGTGATTGGTCAGTGGTTCTCGACCTTTTTTCAGCTGCGTTTCGTTTGCATTTCCGCATAAAACCCGGGATCCTTTGAAATCTTTGATCGGAGCTGGTGTTTCTTTAGTTTAAAGAGCTGTGTCCTAATATTTCCTCATCACAAACAGACCTGGACTTGTGTTTTGTTTCATTTTCACATGTTTAACACACAAACCTGCAGATTTACCCGCTGTTCCACCTTGTGATGTCATCGCGTGGTAATACAGGAAGTGCTCCATCTTCATTTCTAGAATCATTTGATAATTTCAGCTCCTGGAATTGCAACTCTCTACTGAACTAAAGGTAAAAAAACGTAGATGTTAACGTGGAAAACGACCACTTCATGACATCACAAGGTGGACCAGAGCGTTTTGAGGGTTGGAGATGTTACAGACTAATAATAAAAGGTTTGCAAACATCTCCGACAACTCCAGGTCTGTTTTTGAGGAGGTAACGGCATCATAACACGGCTTAAACCTCACAAGAGTCCATTTTGTGCAATATAGGACCTTTAAATGATGGTACTTGTCATTTTTACGCTTCACAAATCCATTTTTAACTCGCAAAACTTGTACTTTTTCGTCAAATACTACACCTTTAGGACTAGTATCTTTAGTTGAAGAATAGGAGGTGAAGGCAGAGTTGAGGTGGACCTTGTTGTTCTGAGGGGAGGGGGCTGTGGCTTCCTACTTGATAAAAGCGTCACAGACCTGGCAACACAAGTGGCGTTTGTGCCTCGCTGGCAGCCATCCTCATTACTGTCCGCGGGCTGGACTGGAGTGCCCTATTAGACCACCATTACAGCCGCTGATGGGAGCCCGCACTGTAACACTGACACAAACAAGATGGAGAGATCTGGGGGGACGCGGCGGGGCCAAGCGCGGCGCAGGACCCTCCAGGGCCGAGAGGGGCTGAGATGAGGTACTCTGCCCCTGATCAGGCACTCCTGGCTGGGTCGGGGAGCCTGCGTGTCACAGTGCCATCTCTGGTTCCCCCGGAGCTAAGACATGTTCACCTAATTAAAAGCGTTCCCTCCTCCCCGCGGGCCACACCGGCAGAAGAATGTAGTGACAGAGATAGTGAAAGGAGGAGAGGATGGAGGCGAGACATATACTGAGGGAAAATAGAGTTTTTTTCTTTTTGAAGGAGAGCGAGAATGAATGATAAACAGAGGCTCTGCAGAGAAAGGGTCAGGACCAATGCCAGAACAGAGCTAGTTCCCTTCACACGTTTTTTTTTTTGGTGGAAAGAATTGAAAATATGCAGCCTGGTGTGGACGCCGGACAAAGGGTTTTTGGCATTCCAGCTGCATATTTACCAAATGGAAAACAGGCTTTTTAAACATGCCTGTGTTTGCCTTATCAAGCCCCGCGGCAACAAGGCTCCACACGCCGAACAAACAGAATGACAAGAAGAAGTAACGGGGACGAGGAGGTGCAGGGAGGGAGAGGAGGTGCAGGGAGGGAGAGGAGGTGCAGGAGGGAGAGGAGGTGCAGGGAGGGAGAGGAGGTGCAGGGAGGGAGAGGAGGTGCAGGAGAGGAGCCAGGGTGCGGTGCTATTCGACTGTCCCACTGGGAGCGGTCACCCAGTGCTACAGACATGTCCAACGATTATTTTTATTAATAATATATTTATTTTGAGTTTTTCTTATATCGTGAACTCAACAATACAAACACACAAGTTCACTGTCGGACGAGATGGATATATCGGCTGTATCTGTTAAATTATTGATCCTACACATGAGCATAGACTGTATGTTTAAGTGCACATAGCTAACACGCTAGCTGCTGTGCTCAAAATAGAAAGTGAGTCATTTTAACTCTACATGATCCTGGGGTTTTTTATTTCACTTTTGTGTCTGTAAATCAACATATGAACATTAAAAACAGACAAATCAGACGACTTCTTTCCCCGACGTCGCTCCCGCTAGTGTTAGCAACAGGTTTGATTGACAGCGTTGCTATGAGAACAGGCGTTACCTTCAACAGCCTCGCTCCTGATTGGCTCTTTGGTTGCTATGATACTCGTGGTTCCTAATATGTAACTCTGCTCCAAATCAGCCGCTATAACTGCTGGTCTCCAAGTATAGATTTTTCGTCAATACTTTTACTTTAACTTGAGTACTTTGTTCTGGTATCTGTACTTTTACTTAAAGCTGCACTGTGTGTCCGCCACCTGCCGGTCTCCATGGAGATATTACTGTTTGGCGTTGACTTGAAACTTGGATCATCACAATGGAAACACGTTAATGGTCAGATCTATGGAGAAGCAAGCCGGCACATGGTTAAAAAAAAAGTGTTTTTAATGTATCTTTGAGATATTAAACACGTGGAATTAAACAAATGCAGGGCAGATATGTTTAATGCCCTACTGGGGAACTTTCATGCAAAGAAGTAACATATCCATGGAGACAAGCAAGTAGTGGACCCTGCACCTTAGAGTTACATAGGGCAGCTTTAAGTAAAATAAATTAATAATAAATAAATTTAATAATAATAATACATTTAAATAAGAATTAAAAATGAAGAAAATTAAGTTTAAAATAACAATAATAAATTAAAATAGCTATAAAAATTCAATTCAATTAAGTAAAAAACAATGCATAAATAAATGCATAAATAAATAAATAAATGAATACATAAATAAATACATACATAAATAAATAAATACATACATAAATAAATAAATACATAAATAAATAAATAAATAAACAAACACAAAAACTTTAAGTAACAAACCTGAGCACTTCTTGCCCCTGTGCTGGTCGTTACCTCTCTGTGTATTTATACCAGCTCAAGCTTAAAGCAGTGACCATTGTATTGTACAAATTACTTTTCGATACTGTCACGCTCTGAAACGCTCCTCTGACAGCTCGCACAGCCTCGCACTGCGCCTTACGTAGATACGATTGCCATGGTAACGCGGTATATTTTACATGTATGAACAGTCACGGAGGGTTAAACTTTCAAACGCGTAAGTGCTCGCAGCAGAACGGTTTGTGAGATCAAGGTGAGAGCTCCATTTTGAATCGTGTCCCGCTGCCTCCCTCCCACCGGCTGAGTCCCGGCGCTGGTGCATGATGGGAAAGTGTGCTGACAGCTGATTGATTGGACCCCCGTTTTGTTTTGATGGGAGACATGATGTGCTGCTACTGCGCTGTGCTTCACTCTTCTCCACCTCGTCATGTCCCTCATTAAAACCCACACAAAGGCGAAGCGGCGGGACCGTCTGAGCCGCTTCACATGACGACGAGGCTGATTTAAGAGATAATGTTTCCAAACACTGATAATGAAGAAGAAGAAGAAGAAGAAGAAGAAGAACACGGGCTAAACTGTACAACCATAGACTGTTTATTTAAAGGATGTAGCTAACCTGCTAACCGCTGTGTTCCAAACAGGAAGTGATCATAGGCTTCCTACTCCAGCGACTCCAATTCACTTTCTATTGAAAAACTGTGTCCCCTCTCTCTCTCTCTGCTGCTGTCAGACTCATTTTGGTCTTAAATGTTCGTATTAACCCTCTACATGATCCTGGGATTAATTTGAGTTGTTTTGTTTTTTGGGTTTTTTGTCTTAGTTTTTTTTTTTTTTTTTTTTTTTTTTTTTTTTGTTATTTTGAGTTTATTTTGATTTTTTTTAATTATTATTATTTTGTTATTTTGAGTTTATTTTGATTATTTATTTTATTTTATTTTATTTTGTATTTATTTATTTGTGTCCCTCTCTCTGTACCTGCTGCTGTCAGACTCATTTTGGTCTTAAATGTTCGTATTAACCCTCTACATGATCCTGGGGTTTTTATTTCACTATTGTGTCTGTAAATCAACACATAAACACTAATTTATTCCACTTCTTTACACAATCTGTGGATAAAACCTTCAATGTCCTTGAACTTTTCTCTCATCCAGCAACAGTTTCTCTTTGTTTTAAACGTCGTACATCACACAAAACTGACTCTTGTGAGGTTTAAATCATGTTTTAATGTTGTTACCTCCTCAAAAACAGACCTGGAGTTGTGTTTTTGTTTGAGTAACACTTTATTATTAGTCTGTAACATCTCCAAAGCTCAAAATGCTCCGTTCCACCTTGTGATGTCATGAAGTGGTAGTTTTCAACTGGTCCTTTTACCTAATAAGTGGCTATTCCAGAGCTGAAAATGATCCAAATGATTCTAGAAATGAAGGTGTGTGGAGTTTAAAAACACAGTGGAGCACTTCCTGTATCACCACATGATGACATCACGAGGTGGAACAGAGCGTTTTCTGTTATAAATCTGCAGGGTTTGTGTGTTAAACATGTGTGAAAGAAACAAAAGACAACTCCAGGTCTGGTTTTACTTGTTTTTTTATTGTGTGAGACCTGCTGAAGAGGCTGAGCTTTGATTTTTAACACTTCATAATTTGAGCAAAACAAAAATATACAAATAAAAACAGCTGGAAAAAACAATCGTGAAGAAAATTCAGCTCAAATCTTTGACAAAATCACCACATTTGAAGCTTTATAAGACTCAAAATGTGTCCGAAATACTTTTACTTTTTTACTCTTTTAAGCACATTTTCAAACAGAAACTTTAATACTTTTAAATGAGTAAAAGTATCACATGAAAAATCTACTTAAGTATTATTTTTGCTGCAGTATCTGTACTTTTACTTAAGTACCAAAATTGCGTACTTCTTCCACCACTGTCCAGCTCAAGTTTGATTCAAAACTCTTGGGGAAAGGACCGATGTTTTTCAGTTTCTATCTTGTTTCGATGCTTTTGATTGTCGAGTCGAGCCTTGTTAGCTGCAAAAGTTTGTTGCGGAAAAAAAAAACACTCGAGTACTTCATCCGAGAGCATGACGAGCGCCTAAAACCCCCAGATTCTCATTGTGCTACATGTAATCTTTTAGCATGTTAGCTTTAAGATGTGCTCCGGTTTAATTACTCCTGTCTAGCTTTACCGTAGATTAAGAATATCCCTTTTAGAAGCTGCGTTAAAGTGGTATCTCCCTTTGTTTTGGAGGATTTGTTGAGAGCGGCTAATGCTCCTGAAGAACGGCTTACTTAACAGCTGCTCGTATTGAATCATGCTGTTTACATCGGCTCCTTTAGGTGCAGCGAAACGAAGCTGAGCAGGTCTTTGTCTCATTATAATCTACAGAGAAGCAAACGCAGAGCTGTAAATAAGATGCAACCACAGACTTTGTATAAATGGACAGAGCTAACGTGCCAGCCGCTGCGCTTAAAACAGGGAATAAGGCTTGACTTTGGCTCCAATTCACTTTCAATTAAAATCTGTGTCCTTTCTCTGTAAATGCTGCTGTCAGACTCGTCATTTTGGTCTTAAATGTTCCCCAGCTCTACATGATCCCGGGGTCCTTTTTTTTATTTTATTTTTTTATTTCTTTCTGGCTTTATTTTTTGTTATTTTGAGTCTATTTCTTTCTTTTTTTTTTTTTTTTTTTTGAGTTTTTTTTTTTTAATTGTCTTTTTTTTTTTTTTTTTTAGTTTAGTTTTTATATATTTGTTTGTTATTTTGAGTTTATTTAATTGATTTTTTAAAATTATTATTATTTTGAGGTTGCTTTTTTTATTTTTATTTTTTTTTTATTTTATTTTTTTATTTTGAGTTTATTGTTTGTTTTTTTGTCGCCTCTTGCTGTACCTGCTGCTGTCAGACTCGTCATTTTGGTCTTAAATGTTGTATCAATGTATGATGTATGATAATTTTAGTTTAGTTTATTTATCTTTAGTTGTACATTTTGTGATATTTTATTCTTGTATGTATTGTGAAGCGTCTTTGAGTATCGTGAAAAGCGCTATATAAATAAAATGTATTATTATTATTATAATGTATGATCCTGGGATCCATTTTTTTTTTTTTTTTTTTTTTTTTTAATATTTGTTATTTTGAGTTCATTTATTTATTTTTTTGTTATTTTGAGTCTATTTTTTTTTTGTTAATTATTTTTTCCCCTTATTTTCAATTTATTTATGTATTTATTATTTTGAGTTTATTTAATTTAATTAATTTTGTTTTTTAATTTATGTTATTATTCCGACAAAACTATGAAAAAAGTGACTATAGCCAAAGAAGAAAAAGCAGGAGTCTCGTCTTTAAGCCAAATAAGTGTCAGGTCTGTGGAGATGCAAGCTGCTCAGACTGAGGGCTCATGCTTTTCTAAGTTTTTTCAGTGAAATCACCCAAAAAACTGCTTTATTTGAGCTAAAAAAAAAAGTGACATATCGTGGCTTTTAAGTTGTCTGACCTTTCATATTAGACTTGCACAGGAGGAGCAGGAGGAGCAGGAGGAGCAGGAGGTACAGGAGGTACAGGAGGAGCAGGAGGTACAGGAGGAGCAGGAGACACAGGAGGAGCAGGAGACACAGCTCTGTTAAACTCATGTCTGTGGGTGTGGATGCTGATGCGGGTGTGGATGTGGATGTGGATGTGGATGCGGATGCTGATGCGGGTGTGGGTGTGGCTGTGGCTGGTGTCCGGCCGTTGCCATGGTGAACGCAGTGATTAAAGCGATTAAAGATGCGAGCGGTTAAATGGCCCTGACTCCTCGCACTGTCACAAATTAAACATAAAAAAGGCGTCGAGGGGGAGAAGAAAACTGGAATCGTACAAAAAAACGGATAAAAGAGAGAAACAAAACACAAAAAGTGGGAGAAACGACCACAACACAAGATTTGTTATATAATACTTGTTATATTTGTGTATTACAGACGTGTACTTGTTATAGATGTGTATTACAGACGTGTACTTGTTATATTTGTGTATTACAGACGTGTACTTGTTATATTTGTGTATTACAGACGTGTACTTGTTATAGATGTGTATTACAGACGTGTACTTGTTATAGATGTGTATTACAGACGTGTACTTGTTATATTTGTGTATTACAGACGTGTACTTGTTATATTTGTGTATTACAGACGTGTACTTGTTATATTTGTGTATTACAGACGTGTACTTGTTATATTTGTGTATTACAGACGTGTACTTGTTATATTTGTGTATTACAGACGTTTGTACTTGTTATATTTGTGTATTACAGACGTTGTACTTGTTATATTTTTGTGTATTAGACGTACTTGTTGTACTTGTTATATTGTGTGTATTACAGACGTGTGTACTTGTTATATTTGTGTATTACAGACGTGTACTTGTTACTTGGTTCCTCTTCGTCTTTAATCCTCGAGTCAAATCGATACAAACAGAATCTGAGTCGCGTTTGTTGCTGCAGCAGCGAAAACACCTCGACTTTATGAAGTTAGTGTCAAACCTGCTGCTCCACAACGAGTCAGAGGTCAAAGGTCAGACACGAGCCTGAAAAAACATGTGTTTGTCCAGAGAGAGTCCAGTGTGAGACTCTGTTAAAACACAACTAAAAACACAACACAAACCAGTTAAAACATTAAAATCAGGAGCAGCTTTTTATTATAAACTTTCACTTAAAGTTTTTAAGAGTCAATTTTGTGTGATGTAAGACCTTTAAAGTTCTTAAATACCTTGTAACAGAGACATTTTTGCTGTTAGCGAGTTCACTTTTCTACAGATCTGACTTGTAACTTGGCTCTTGTCTCCATGACGATAGATACACGTTAATGCCAAACTGTGGAACATTCCAGGCAAAGCAATAACACCCTTCAGAGGTTCTGTCGTCTGCATCACAGAGGTCGAGTGGCCTATAAATCGGGCCGATATTTGGACTTTTTAGCTTATCTTAGGTTAGCTTAGCTTTAGCTAGTGGCCTTAAATGTCCAGCAGAGGGCGATGTTTTTTTTAAATCTAAAAATAAACACAAAGTTTTATATAAACACGTAAAAACAAAGAGAGAACTGCTCAAACTGTGACCACACAGCTCTCCTAGAGGTCGGAGGTTAAAAAACGTGCTGTGGGGAGTTTTTAGTCAAATAAAATCACATAATTTGACAAAAATCATCCAAATCGGGCCCAAAATATTAGCAAAGTTTATCGTCCAGTGGTTGATCTCGATTCTAAACAGTCAATATCGTCGTCGGCCATGAAAAACCCGTATCGGTCGATGTGTACAGCAGAACACCAATTACACAAAACCAAAATGAAAATCGGCGTTTGTGTTTTTTGAAGGTTTTCTTGATATTCAGAGAGCGAGGAGCCTGAGCCCGGATACGACTGTAAAAACAAATACGAGCGTGAATAAAACAGCACATGAAAACCAACGTGTTTGAGTTCTACCACGTTCTCCCCAAAACCGAACAAACCCTGTTGTGTTTGGTCTGTTTGTGCGTCGTGTCGTCCTCTTTAAACCCTCGCCTCTGTTTATGTCGGCTGTAAATTAAGTGTGTTTCAGCCGTGCATTACTGACCATTAATATGATTTGTTATTTCAATCAGTTTGTACTTATACAGCGTTTGGACTGGACCATATAAAGTGTTTACATCGTTCATCAGTCTTATATATAATCAAAAAGCACACGGCTTGTCATTTTAATGTTAGTGTGATTTGTATCTGATAGTAAGTGTTATAATACAGACTCTACATCATCCCGTCACTCGACTTTAAATGAACGATACAGTCGCAGAAGGAGCCGCAGCGTCCCAGTTCTTCTGCCCATCCGCTTTCTGGAATATGCTGAAATATATTGTGATAATTATGTGTTTTTGGACTTTTTTACCACATAAACACGGCTCTAATCTCACATTTATTCAAGTGTTTTTCTGTATCAGCTGCAGGAGAAACACAAAGGCCACTGTGACCATAGACTGTTCATATAAATGGACATCTGCACTAATCTGCACATTCCAAACAGGAAGTGATCATGTGCGTACTTGCGTCTCCATTGACTCTGGCTCCAGTTCACTTTCTATTGAAACACTGTGTCTCCTGTCTCTGTAACTGCTGCTGTCAGACTCGCCATTTTGGTCTTAAATGTTTGTTTAATCCTCTACATGATCCCGGGGTTCATGTTTTTGAGTTATTTTGAGTTTTATTTATGTATTTATTTATTTTAGTTTATTTATTTTTATTTTTGGTTATTTTGAGTTTTTTATTTCTTTCTTTATTGATTTATTTATTTTTATTTTTCGTTTATTTACATTTTTTTTTTATTTTGAATGTTTTTTGTTTTATTTATTTATTTATTCCTTTCTTTATTTATTAATTTATTTATTAATTTATTTTTATTGTATTTATTCTGTGTTTATTTTATTAATTTTTTTTGTTATTTTTACATTAATAACAGACAGATCAGGCGCCTTCTTTCCTCCAGCGTTAGCAACAGATTTGATTGACAGCGTTGCTAAGCACCTGCTCCCTGCTAAACCAGTGGTGTGTGGGCGGGAAGGGGTGTTACCTTCAACATTCTCGCTCCTGATTGGCTCTCTGGTTGCTATGACACTCGTGGTCAGAATTCCAAACATGAAACTCGGCTCCAAATTGTCCGTTACCTGCTCCAGCCTCGATGAGCTTCATTTGAGACGTCACGCTTAGTCCACGTCTTCACACTATGACTGTGACAGAAACTTACTTCGTTTAATACTTCAGTTTAGAGTTGAGTGCTTCTTTAAAACTGTGAGTGGATATATGTGTCGGGTTCTTTTCTGCTGCACGAAGAACAGACGCAGAGGCTCAGGAATCGTTCTGTAGATCGGGAATTTTTTTATGGATTGGGAGTCGTTCTGTATATCAGGAATCGTTTTATAGATCGCGAGTTGTTCTGTGCACCGGGAATCATTTTATAGATCGGGAGTCATTCTGTAGATCAGGAATCGTTTTATAGATCGGGAGTCGTTCTGTACATCGTGAATCATTTTATAGATCGGGAGTTGTTCTGTGCACCGGGAATCGTTTTATAGATCGGGAGTCGTTCTGTACATGAGGAATCGTTTTATAGATCGGGAGTCGTTCTATATATCAGATTGGGAGTCGTTCTGTACATGAGGAATCGTTTTATAGATCGGGAGTCGTTCTGTACATCAGATCGGGAGTCGTTCTGTACATGAGGAATCGTTCTATAGATCGGGAGTCGTTCTGTAGATCAGGAATTGTTTTATAGATCGGGAGTCATTCCATGGATCGGGAGTCGTTCCGTAGATCGGGTTAACTGCAGCGTACAGTAAAATCCAAAGCAGAGTCAAACTAGAGTCTGACATTGAGATGACGTCAGTGTTTTAAATCCTCCTGGAGCCGGTGCTTCGTGCACTTCCTGTACGAACGACGCTGTGAAGAAATGTAGAAATGTAGAAATGTAGAAATGTGACCTCGACTGAAATGTCACAGTTATGTCTGAGTTTCCTGAGATCACGAGAAATGACACTTTTCTGTGGGAATGTCACAAAAAGCCCATGAGTTACGTAGTTAAACGCTCCTTTCACTCTACGCACTTTAAATCGCACAAACATTTAACAGCACTTTAAACAACTGGCACTTTAAAAAAAGGACAATTTGCACAAAAGGATTTTAAAATGTTGATTTAACTTGTCTTTTACCCAGTTTTAGATCTGGAGGCACCTGTAGCACTTTGACTGGAGCTGCGAGTCGTGGAGGGGAAAGACGACAAGATTAACGACTAATTAAACTGGACAGGTGCAGCATGTTTAAGAATGTTTTTAAGTGTTTGTTGTGTAATTTGCAGTGTTTTTAGTGGAATAGTGTTTTAAAAAATGTTGAACTCACCTCCTGTATCCTGTGTCCAGGCGTTAAAGACGTCCCAGGGAAACGAGCTCCCTGTAAAAAGGTTCCGGGGCAGGACCAAGACAGGAAATGTGTGGGGGAAACAGGCTGGTGATTTTTAATGGTTTAGGGATTTTAAGCATATTTGATGTTGGTTTTTTGGGTTTATTTCTGTATATATTTATAAAGTTAATCAGGTTAATTGGTTTATTTGGTTTTATGAAGGTTGGAGAGGAAGAGCTCATCTTTTTTTAGAACATCCCTGGTATTTAACAGTAGTCGAACCCAATCAGTAGAACAGAATAAAAGGCGCCTAAAACCGTCATTCTGTGTTCTGGTGCTGGAGGAGACGCTGCTCCTCTAACGTTTATTGCACTGGGCACTTTGCACTTAAATAAAATAAAAATGAAATAAATGCTACGTTACAGGGAAACAGAACATTTTGTGAGTTATATTTGTACATCGCTCACAGATGTTTGCATGTTACAATAAAATAACATGAAAAAACATCATTGACCCTCAAGTTTTTGGTGCGATTCCGGCTCCCACAGATGAATACTCGTCGTTGTGTCCAGAAAAGTAACTGTACTCTGAATACAGCTCCTCAATCTTTGTATTTTCTGTTCTTCAGTGACTTCCCTACACTGTCTACACCAGCACAATAGCTGGGCCGGTGAAATGGGCCGTAGTAGTAGTAGTTTTTTGTGTATGTTCGTGTGTGCGTCTCTGTGTGTGAATACGAGGCAGAGAGCCGCAGATGAGGAGAGAGACGCTGAGTGCCGGGGCTGGTGATTGTGCGTGAGAGCTGGAGAAAGGCTGCGGAGAGCATCTATCTGTATCATTCACTCTAAAAGCCTGGAGAGAGAGAGATGGCGGAGGATGGATGGGGAGGACAAGTACAAGTCAATAAAGACATGGTTGGGATGGAGAGAGAGGCAGATGAGAGCGGCCCATTGTGGAGATGACTGGGCCGAGGCAGAAGAGGGGGACGGCTCTGAAAACGGGGAGGTGGACGTGGGTACAGGTCAGATTGGAGTTCGGATACTTCAATGTTATTAATTTTTAAGTAGAAGTAATACTGCAACACGGACCAGTTTCACTCTGAAACCTTTCGACTCTCTCTCAGACCTTTGTTTCGTAACAGGAGTTTAAACCATCACCGCTCACTCCATGGAAAAGTAGGTCGGACATCGCTGTGCGTCAGAAGAACAACGCTGAGTAAATGTATTTATAAAAGTATTTATACAAGTATTTATAAAAGTATTTATAAAGGACGACGACGACAGACTGACTCACCCGTTTGTTGAACTTTTAATCCCAGATCTCGTGTAAAAACTGGCCGCTCTAGACCTGAGATGGAAAAAAAAAAAGCTTTTTGGTTTTCTGCTTCCCAAAAATTAAAAACTGGATAGATTGGCTCAGTTGGTGGAGTTTTCATGCGCTGGTCTGAAGGTTGGCAGTTCAAATGCCGCTCTGGACTCTAACATTCAGTAACATGATATAGTAATATGTAACTTTCTGGAGGTTTAATTCATTTAAAACCAAACAAAATGAACACACAAAGAGTAGTTTTAACTTAATGACATTTGGAATACATTAAAGTGCTGGCAGAGCGGTTTGACACATAAACACGGCTCTAATCTCACATTTATTCAAGTATTTTTCTGTATCAGCCGCGGGAGAAGAACAAAGGCCACTGTGACCATAGACTGTTCATATGAATGGACAGAGCTAACCTGCTGCCGCCGCGTCCCAAACAGGAAGTGATTATGGGCGCATTTCCGGCTCCATCGACTCTGGCTCCAATTCACTTTCTATTAAAAAACTGTGTCTCTCTCTCTGTACCTGCTGCTGTCAGACTCATTCTGGTCTTAAATGTTCGTATTAAGCCTCTACATGATCCTGGGGTTCATGTTTTTGAGTTATTTTGAGGTTTGTTTGTTTTGTTTTTTATCTATTTATCTATTTTTGTTCTGAGTTTTTTGTTTTGTTATTTTGACTTTTTTTTTTTTTATGGATTTTTTTTATTTTTTTATTGTGTGTTCATTATTTATTTATTTATTTATTTTTTTGTTATTTTGAGATTTTTATTTTATTTATTTATTTATTTATTCATTCATTTATTTTTTTTATTTATTCATTTATTTATTTATTTATTTATTTTAATTTTGAGTTTATTTTGAGTTTATTTTTATTCATTGATTTAATTTTTTCTTTGTCTTTTAAAAAACTGTGTTTCTCTCTCTGTACCTGCTGCTGTCAGACTCATGTTGGTCTTAAATGTTCGTATTAACCCTCTACATGATCCTGGGGTTCATAATTTTAAGTTATTTGAGTTTTTTTTTTTTTTTTTAATAGTTTTTTTTTTTTTTTTTTTTTTTTTCTAATCTATTTATTTATTTTTATTTTGAGGGGTTTTTTATGTTATTTTGAGGGTTTTTATGTATTTATTTATTTCTATTTTGTGTTCATTAACATTTTATTTTGTTACTTTGAGTTTTGTAATTTGATTTATTTATTCATTCATTCATTTATTATTTCACTTATTTTTATTTGAGTTAATTTGTAATTTTTTAATTTTTTTTGTTATTTTGAGTTTTTGAGGGTTTTTTTGTCTTTTGAAAAACTACTGTTTACACGACGATTAAACCAAAAAAACAGGACGTCACTGCGTCGCCTTGTACAGATCTTTACTCTCACTTTAACAGTTTCATGTCGCTCTGCTGTAGGTGAAACAAACCAGTTCTTATCTGTGAATGTGTCCTGTGCAGCATGCTCCACTTTCGTCTCTTTTTCTGCATAGGCGTGGTGCATGATGGGATATATCGGTGAAATGTGCTCGGATGCTTCGGCTACAGTCGATCTCTAGGGAAACGCAGGGCACATTTTCAACCACATTCATTGCGTAAAACCTTAAACGCTCTGTCCGAACGGTGGATTTACGTAACTTCCTGCACTTTGGCAAATTGGGACACGGCCGTTGAGTTCTTGGGCGAGAAACTTCACCTCCTCGTGTCTGTGTTCGCTGCTCTGTGGATGTATTTGTGAATTGGGTGAATGTTCCTTTGAGAGTCTTGAAGGTGGAAAAGTGCTGTATCTTTTCCTATTCATCATGTTTTTGTGAAGCACTTTGTCCAGCTCAAGTTGTTTTAAACGTCCTTTAGAAATACTCCCACACGGGACCAGTTTTCCTATCGATTCCACTGCACTTTGCCATGAAATATCCAAAAAGTAAAGGCACACATGTTGAACCTGATCATTTTTAATAGACACTAGACCCGAGAACTCGCTGCATTACCGAACTAAATGCATCTGAACTGCCCCCATCCTCCGGTGGAGCTCTGCAGCTTTAAATCCACACGTCTAAAATACTCCAAATGTCGGGAGAGAATGAATGGGGAGATTTGGAGGAGATTCGTGCAGGTGGATGTGCTGCAGAGAAAGACGAGCGAAGAGGAGCAAAAGGGTCGAAACGGTAAAAGCTCAGAGATGTTCAGTGGAAACCGTCAGAACAGGACATGGAAAGGGCAGCAGATTCTTACTTTAGTTACTTTTTTTGTTATTTTATTCACACGAAACCTCCAGACGAGCAGAAACCCGAGAGTGACCAATCGCATTTTTGTGATTTGTGGGTTTAGTTCAGCCCCACAGTCGACCAAAACCAGCACAGAGACCAGAAATAAGAGTATTTCCTTTAAACGCAAATGGGACGAAGTAAAAATGAGAACTTCATTTGTATTGTTTGGTAAGTATAGACCAGCTTTTTAATAATGCAAGTTTAATATTAAGAGACATTTTGGACCAATATTGACTAGTAAAGAGTCGTATTACACCAATTTATGGGGATATCGACTGAAACGATACCGTAGAAGTTGATATTCAAGCAGAAAAAAAACAGTATTTATACCAGTCTGGCATCAATAAGTAATGGGGCAGCCCTAATTTTGAAAAATAAAGTTGTTTATTATTAAGTTGATGTCTTAAATTGTATCACCGCTAATTGTGCTGTTCATTAAACTTCTGCCATCCTCAGAATCCCTCAGAATCGCTCAGAATCGTGGAGCTCCAGCCGTTTACCTGCAGTGGCGCTGAGTGGTGCTGTGGCTGTTTTATTCTCACATAAACTACAGTCGTATTTGCAGGTGAAGCCGTCAGTGGCAATGACCTCAAATGCCATTTCAAAAACATATTTACACTATTAACAGAACCCGCCCCAAACACGATCCATCTGCCTGGGCGCTCTGTAGGTCGGCTCTGCACAAAGGGCCTCGAGCTCAGAGGAAAATCCACAAATCTGCGCTGTGGTAAATGGACCATTATGCAACGTTTGGCGTCGCTAACTGGGGCTTTTACTGAACATCTTGTCCTGTAGCTAATCCTGCCAAAAGCAACCAGCCAGGGACCGAAACAAACTCTGACCCTCCACACGAGAGCGCCGTGGAGATGTGGGAATACAGGCCACAGGGAAATACAAACGAAAATGCAAATGTGTCGCAATTAATGACGTGGAGGCAAACTGGATGTGGGCCGTTTGATGGAGATAGACCGAGGTTTAGATTGTTTTCATACCTGACAGTTTGGACTGCTCTCCAGCGAGCGCTCTTCCTCGAAAGTCGTCAGAGTTTTGCATCTAAAAAAACATGTCAAAAATCAAGTTAAACTGTCCAAATCAGACTCAGAGAGAGACTTATCCCGCATCTGTCTCCAGGAGGTTAGACGACTGTAACGTCTCACTGGCCTCTCCAAACGAGACAGAACAGAACATCCAGAACACTGCTGCGAGAGTCTGACTAGAACCAGGAAGTACTTCACACATGTGTCTGTGTCAGGTGAAGTACTTCACACATGTGTCCTGTGTCAGGTGAAGTACTTCACTCATGTGTCTGTGTCTCTGTGTGAACAAGTCTCTCCATGAACCAAAGAACATCTCCCACATGTGAGAGCCACAAGAACATCTCACACTCTGAGGAGTGAACCAGGACTAAACCGGGACTAAACCAGGACTAAACCAGGACTAAACCAGGACCTAAAACCAGGACTAAACCAGGACTAACCATCACAGCCTGTTTCTCTTGAAGCTGAGCTGGTTGGATTAATCTCTTGTATTTTATTTCTTTATTTAATTTCATTTATTTAAACTGATGTAGAACTCGTGAATTCACTAATGAAGAATCTGTCTGATTTTCAGCTGTTCTCTGTGTTATTTTCTTTATATAAATAATCTAACCTAATAAAGTGTTGGTTTACAGTAGAGACCGTGCACTATAAAAGATCCATAACCAATTTCTGTGTGAAATCCGCTCACACACGGCCGGGTTATATATATATCTGAGCTGCTCGTTCGATGTTCTCGTGTCAGAAACGTCGTGATCAAAGAAACACGGCTCTACATGTGAAACGGAGCCTCTGGTTTGTGAGTTTCTTCATATTTTAAAGAACTGCCAGAGGCCTAACCTCACGGGTCATGTTATATCGATGCTCCTCGGAGGTTACACAATGTTCACATAATTGGGTGAATATGTTTTTCTCACTGAGCCAATGGTTCAAAATCTGATTATGTAAGAAAAGAAAAAAAGTTTAGTGCAATCGAGATCAGAGGTGTTCACCGACAGCAAAAAGAGCCGCAAAAAGAGTCGCAAAAGAGTCACAAAAGAGCCGCAAAAGAGGCACAAAAGAGCTGCAAAAGAGCAGCAAAAGAGTCGCAAAAGAGCTGCAAAAGAGTCGCAAAAGAGTCGCAAAAGAGTCGCAAAAGAGCCGCAAAAGAGCCGCAAAAGAGTCGCAAAAGAGTCGCAAAAGAGTCGCAAAAGAGTCGCAAAAGAGCAGCAAAAGAGCTGCAAAAGAGTCGCAAAAGAGCAGCAAAAGAGTCGCAAAAGAGCTGCAAAAGAGTCGCAAAAGAGCTGCAAAAGAGTCGCAAAAGAGTCGCAAAAGAGTCGCAAAAGAGCCGCAAAAGAGCCGCAAAAGAGTCGCAAAAGAGTCGCAAAAGAGTCGCAAAAGAGTCGCAAAAGAGCAGCAAAAGAGCTGCAAAAGAGTCGCAAAAGAGTCGCAAAAGTGTCGCAAAAGAGCCGCAAAAGAGTCGCAAAAGTGTCGCAAAAGAGCCGCAAAAGAGCCGCAAAAGAGTCGCAAAAGAGTCGCAAAAGAGTCGCAAAAGAGTCGCAAAAGAGTCGCAAAAGAGTCGCAAAAGTGTCGCAAAAGAGCCGCAAAAGAGCCGCAAAAGAGCCGTAAAAGAGCCGCAAAAGAGCCGCAAAAGAGCCGCAAAAGAGCCGCAAAAGAGCAGCAAAAGAGCCGCAAAAGAGCCGCAAAAGAGCCGCAAAAGAGCCCCAAAAGAGCCCCAAAAGACTCGCAAAAGAGCCGCAAAAGAGCCGCAAAAGAGCAGCAAAAGAGTCGCAAAAGAGCCGCAAAAGAACCGCAATAGAGCCGCAAATGAGCCGCAAAAGAGCCGGGCAACAGTGGCTCAGTTGGTCCCGCTCAGACCAAGTTCTGTCGTTGTGTCCTTAGGCAAGACACTTCACCCACATTGCCTAGTATGAAAGTGGTGTGTGTGTGGATGATTGGTGGGGCCGATGGAGGCGTTAAAGAGCCACTGGAGGCTTTAAGGAGCCGCTAGAGATTTTAAGGAGCCGCAGGAGGCTTTAAAGAGCTGCTGGAGGTGTTAAAGAGGCACTCGAGGCTTTAAGGAGCCACTAGAGACTATTAAGAGCCGCTGGAGGCTTTAAGGAGACGCTGGAGGCCTTAAAGAGCGTCTGGAGGCGTTAAAGAGTCACTCGCGGCTTTAAGGAGCCACTGGAGGCGTTGAAGAGCCACTGCAGGCTTTACGGAGCCACTGGAGGCTTTAAGGAGCCGCTGGAGGCATTAAAGAGCCGCTGGAGGCTTTGAGGAGCCTCTGGAGGCCTTAAAGAGCGTCTAGAGGCATTAAAGAGTCACTCACGGCTTTAAGGAGCCGCTGGAGGGCTTTAAGGAGCCGCTGGAGGCTTTAAGGAGCCGCTGGAGGCTTTAAGGAGCCGCTGGAGGGGTTAAAGAGCCGCTGGAGGCGTTAAAGAGTCACTCAAAGACTTTAAGGAGCCTCTGGAGGCTTTAAAGAGCCGCATGTGGCTCTTTAGAGAGTGATTGCAGACCCCAGGCTGGATACTACAGCCCCTCCCACATTTTTTCATGTAAAATGGAGCTAAATATTCAAAAAGATGTTACTTCGGTGGCGACAGTGGCTCAGTTGGTAGAGCGTGTGTCCACTGAGCTGAAGGTTGGCGGTTTTGAATCTCGACAAAACACTGGTTCAGGTTTCTTGATGTAAGTCGCTTTGAGCCTTGAAAGTGGAAACACTCTATGTAAAAATGACCGTTCACCATTTTAGCATTTTAATTAAGTTTCGATTGGTGGAAGAAGAAAAGAAGAACAATAAAGGCGTTTTCCAAATCCAAAACAGCACCTTTAATAAAACAATTTGCATTTAATACACTAAGCTTCTCAGCAGTAAATGGCATTTTTCACTTACTCAATGAGTCCTATTCATTTCAGTAAATCCCCCGTGTGCTACCGGTACTGGTGCGCTAATGGGTAATAAAGCTATATTTAAGGATATAGGAGAGAGGAAATCCAATTTATGTCAGCGCTCTCCTGATCCATACTTTTTATCCCCAAACGCGGCGGCTCAGGCTCTAATCGGCTTTGTGAAATAAAATGATGACTTTATCTGACATTTGGGAGGAGCCTGAGTTCGGGAGGTTGGCCTTATCTGGATCTACAGCGGCGGGACGGATACACGGTGAAAAAACGCCGTTCTGGGGGTAAACACGGGGGTTATATTGAGGTGAGGGGCGATGTGTTTGCCCATGTTATTTATTTTGTGTCATGCTCGAGACAATCTTTGGTGCTACTCTTCGTCCTCGGATGAGAAGAGGAGGAAGAGGAGGAGGAGGATGATTACATAGCAACAGGTCAGTGCGATCGCCATGGAGATACCTGGTCCGGATGAGAGGCGCTGGGGATGCCAGGTACCGAGGTGGAAAGGTGGGGTGGGTGGGTTTCAGATTCTACAGTGTCATGATGTCAAGCTTCCTGAAGGGGGGCGCAACAGCCAGATTTCCCTGTAGATTCTGTACATTCTACTTTGCCATGAAATATTCACAAATGTTGCACCAGATGATTTGTCTAAAGATGCACAAATCTGCGTTTTAACAAGTGTTTTTATCTGTGTAAAATGTGATTGGTCGATAGAATATGGTGATGTCATCCGAAACCCGACGTTATTGTGATTGTGACGAGCGTTTAGTCGCCTCGCTCCATCAGTCCAGGAGCATCATCTCGATTTCTGATCAAATTCTCTTATTTTCAAGACGTCATTTTGTTGCTCAATCCCCATTTTCAACTCCACCTGTACACGCCCACTGCGCCACGCCCACTGCGCCACGCCCACTGCGCCACGCCCACTGCGACACGCCCACTGTGACGTCCGCTCTTCCTTCTCCAGTTTTATTTTCTGAATCGTTGATACTCGTTGGATTCTGCAGCGTCGCGTCGTCATTTTGGCACAAAGTTTAAAAATCCGCTGCCGTAGTGTGATGCGCAGCTGTCCATAGGGGGCGCTACAGCTACACGACTCAGCTCCACTGGACACCACAGTTTTCTAACTTGAGCTCAGCTGGACTTACTTCTTTTATTAATTCATTTTAGATGAATATTGTGATTTAAAGCGTGTAAATCCAGAGATTACAGACACACTCGGGCTGGTTTTACGCTGACGCTTCCTGAACAAACCTTAGAGCCGAGTTCAAATCTAAAGCAGAGCCTGGGCCGCGTTTGGGGTAAACAATCAAAACGTCTCTATGAATCATTCGGACAGGCTTCCCAATTTTCGAGAAACTCATTTCATTGGTCATTAGAACTGACCTAAAAGCGTTTACGCCGAGACTGCAACAGGCGAACAAGATGTAACCCTGTTTTCAAAGCCACTCCACACAACTCGGCCTAATGATGTGAAGAGGCCACATCATATCCGTCTGCCCCGATGACTCCGAATGCACCGCTCACGCACTGCCTCCGAGATCTCCGCTCTCCACGCCGCGCTCACAGCATACACGGGATTTCGCTGGTGCTTTTCCAGGGCCTAGATTCAATTAATGCGACTGTGAGTTAAGTGGGCCCGCAGGGGTTAAGTTCTGTCATGTCAGATGGATGCGTTTGTGTGCAGAGGCAGAAGAGCAGCACACACTCCACTCGTCTTCTGCGAGGGGAGGAGAAGCCTGCGGGCCCCGAGCGCTGGTCCCTCTGCTTGTGTAGCGCTGGGAGGAGTTTGATCTTTCAACCTCCACGTCTCATATACAAAGACGTGTGGAACCTCCCAGCGGTCGGAGGTTCACATGTCGAGCTTTTCATTCGGTTTAAGATTTCTGCAGAAAGACGTGGTTCCGTCAGGGCTGTGGGGAGTTCAGAGAGCGCAGGGACACACGGGGTTAAACTGTGTATCTACACTCAGCGCGAGGACTTTAACGACTTTGTTCATCGTGTTTTATTAATGTGTGATGTTTGAACTGTGTTGCCTGAAAATCCAGCTCATCTCTCTCTGTTTTTCATACAGATTGAGATCAGTCCAATCAGATCTGTGTCTTTCACATGTGAAACGAAGGTGGTGTGATCGACTATAAATAAAATCTCATGTATCTCACCTCAGATCGACAGAGTTTAAGCTTCTCTCAGTGATTCTGCACAAATCTGGAGCCTCTGACATATGTTTTTACTTTATTAATTCCAATGTGAATGGACCAGGACAAGGCAAGTTTCATTCATCCACAGTTATTAATGTGTTAATTCATAGTGATGCGATAGAATAAGAAAGACATTCAAATCACAACATAACAAATAAAACATGAATAATCATCATGAAATTAACATTAAAGGAGAAAAAGTGCAGAATAAAATACTTTTAGTCACAGCAGCTAAACAGAATCTGAGTCAAAGTCAAGACTGTGTCACATCTTCAGGAAGTGAAACAGATTTAAACTGAAACAAAACGAACGCTGATTCAACAGGTTTAGACCATGTTTACTCCTGGTTTAGTCCTGGTTTAGTCCCAGTATAGTCCCTGTTTAGTCCTGGTTTCGTGGCCGTTTCACTCGTCTCACTTCCTGGAGACACCTGGATGATTCTCTGACTCTGGTTTTCACAGTTTATCTTTGATTTGATGTATTTTTCAGATGTAAAAAGCTGCAGATGTTCTTGATTTGATGGTTCTGTTAAAGGTCACGTCTGAGTCCATTATTACCCTGAGATTTTGAGCCTGATTTGAAGGTTTTAGAGGCACCATGCCTGTCCCTGATTGGCTAATCCACCTGTCAATCAGAGCCCTCTGGATCCCAGGTTTAAAACATTATGAACCACAGAGATGCACCGATACGATACTGGGATCAGATATTGGCGTCGATATTTAAAAGTTTGGTGGATCGGCTCAGCATATATCACATTTTGGTTTATAAACTGGTGTAATAAGATCTTTTATTGTCTGATCTTGGCTCAAAACGTCTCATAATATTAAACTTGTATTTGTACAAAACTCTTCTCTTACAAAACACATTTGGATCATTTTTTTACATTTTCTGGTTTGTGTTTAAAGGAAATAAATTATGTTTTCAGTCTCTGGTATCGAGAATCGGCAGATGCTTGAAGCCAAAGTATCAGTATCAGAACATAAAAGAATCGATGCCTCCATAAAAAACAACGACATCGAAGAGAGAGAAAAAAATCAACAAAAACTGATGCATTTCTTTTCACTAAACTTAAAAAAATAGTCAAAAGAAGAGTTTTGTAGATTTGGAGTCTACAGTCTGACTTCAGACTCCAGATTTATCATAAAGTCGAGACATTTTAGTGAAAATAAGTCTAAATAAATAAATAAAAGGTAAAAAAATGACAAAAAATCTACAAAAACTGATGCATTACTTTTCACTAAACATAAAAATTACAGTTAAAATAAGAGTTTTGTAGATTTGTGTGACTTTAGACTCCAGATGTGTCATGAACTCAATGCATTTTGTTGTAAATAAGTATAAATAAATAAATAAAATGTAAAAAATTACAAAAAATAAACAAAAAGTGACACATTACTTTTCACTAAACTTAAAAATTAGAGTTTAAAGAAGAGTTTTGTAGATTTGGAGTCTACAGTGTGACTTTAGACTCCAGATTTATCATAAAGTCGAGACATTTTAGTATAAATAAACACGAATAAATAAATAAAATGCAAAAAACAACAAATAAACAAATGAAACAGATAAAATAAATGAATAAAAAGTAAAAACCTCATCGTCATGCACAGCAGATCCGTCGTCGTGCAGTAAAATAAAAGTAGATGTAGTTGCTTATTATGTTCAAGGCATTTGTACATTGGAAATATGGAAATAATCTTTTAAAGCCATTCTCAGTCCATTAAAATAAAGCGTGCCCGGAAACCTTTTGTAAAACTGAAATGACTTTTATTTGAATTAAATCAGTCAAAATGAAAAACAACCACTCAGAGCCTAGCATCGCCCTGCAGCTTTTTACTAGTGCATCCTTGTGTCCATTTACTCTCCCACAAGGGCACATCTAGACAAGGCCGCTTGTTTATTGAATTAACAGCTATCGGGAAGCATTAAGCAGACAGACCCTGCTTGAGTTTCCATTCAATACGGGAGCATTAGGGACCAGTGATGTTGTGAGGCTTACGGCCCGATATCCAGGAGCGCCGGAGGTAGCAGATCTGGAGATGTTCAAGCCATCTTTGTTTGAGAGGCAGGATGAGATTAGGAGATTTATGGATGTAAGCTGCTTGGCTGAAGACACAGAGGCAGTGCGCTGTAGGAGGTAGTTTGTGTTTGTGTTACAGGCTCCTATTATCAGGGAAAGTCGAGTGGATTTGATCATATTTTGAGATTTGTTTTGGCAAATGAACTCGCAGGACGTTCCCTCGCTCCAGCCGACGAAGGACAGAGCAGAACAAGTTTTATAATGTGATATTTTTACTCCGTGTTTAACAGCCGACGCTTGTAATACCTTTGGACACAGGCCATTGTTAGTGATGGAGCACTTCTGTAATAACTAAAGTGAGGTAAAGTCGTGGAGTGGATAAAGAAGTGGACGGAGTGAGTGTGACGTCAGCTGCGGCGTTCGGTTCAGCGAGGCTAGAAGTTATAAGAGCTAGGAACTCCAATCAAGAGTATCATAGCCACCGAAGAGCCAATCCACAGCGAGGATGTTGAAGGTAACGCCCCTTCCCGCCCACACCACTGGTTTAACAGGGAGCAAGGGCTTAGCAACGCTGTCAATCAAACCTGTTGCTAACGCTAGCGCTAGCGACCTCGGGGAAAGAAGGACCTGAGGTGTCTGTTTTTAATGTTCATATGTTGATTTACAGACACAGACGTGAAATAAAAACCCCAGGATCATGTAGAGGGTTAATACGAACATTTAAGACCAAAAAAAACAGGTACAGAGAGAGACACAGTTTTTCAAAAAACTAAATAAAGAAAAAATAAAAAAAAACCAAAACCCTTCAATAACAAAAATAAATAAATAAACTCAAAATAATAATATTACTAAAAAAATAATAATAATTAAAAAACAAAATAAAAAAAAAATTAAAAAAAAGAAACTCAAACTAACTTTGATAAATGAAGAAAATAAATTAAAAACTAATAGTAAATAAACTCAACATAAAAAAAAAAATAAAATAAAAAAATAAAAATATATTAACCCAGGATCATGTAGAAGGTTAATACGAACATTTAAGACCAAAATTACGAGTCTGACAGGTACAGAGAGAGACACAGTTTTTCAAAAAACAAAATAAACAAAAATAAATAAATAAACCCTCAAAATAACAAAAATAAATAAATAAACTCAAAATAATAATAATACTAAAAAAAAATAAAATAAAAAAATAATAAAAATGAAAAAAAAAAAAAAAAAAAAAAAAAAAAAAAAAACTCCAAATAACTTTAAATAATGAAGAAAATAAAAAAAAAATTAAAAAAGTAAATAAACTCAACATAAATAAAAAGCAAAACACAAAATGAACCCAGGATCATGTAGAACGGGAGTCTGAAAGCCGCAGTTACAGAGAGAGGGGACACAGTTTTTCAATAGAAACTGAATTGGAGCCAGTGTCGATGGACTGTTCCCATACTCACTTCCTGTTTGGAACGTGGCAGCTATTTACCAGATTTTCTGGACTAGAAGTCTCTGGATTACAAGTGGCACCAAGAAAAAACTGCAGAATAATGAAGAAAAAACATATATAAGGGGCGACAGTGGCTCAGTGGTTAGAGCTTTGGTCCCTCAACCTGAAGGTCAGAGGATCGAGTCCCGCTTGGACCAAGTTCTGTCACCCACATTGTCTAGTCTGAAAGTGGTGTGTGGGGGAATGATCGGTGGTGGTTGGAGGGGCCGATGGCACAGATTGGCAGCCTCACTTCCGTTAGTCTGCCTTGCCTGGAAGTGAATGAATAAGGACTATAGTGACCAAGAACAGACATTTTATCTTTAAAGTCAAGTTATAATAACAATAAAATATGGAAGAACAGGCTGAATATGTGTGTATGTATAAACCTGCGCATAATGATTTTTAGATAAGTATTTTTATTGTATTTAACTTTGTAAGATTAATGAATTTGTACATGGTCCCTGTCAAATAAAGAAGAAAGAAAGAAAGAATATCAGTGCATCACGCTAATGTCACACATTTATATTTATTCAGCTGAAGCACAGACAGAACTGAACACGAGTCTGGTTTGTTAACGTCAGATATTAACAGTTAATCACAGAAATAAAGCAGAAAAAACAACAAGTTTACTCTGGATCTCAGTCCAAAAAATCACTAAATCCACTGAATTCTTCATCCTCGTGTCGAAGATGAACAGAGGACTCCAGAGGAAGATGAAGCTCTTCTTCTTCTTCTTCTTCTTCTTCTTCTTCTTCTTCTTCTTCTTCTTCTTCTTCTTCTTCTTCTTCTTCTTCTTCTTCTTCTTCTTCTTCTTCTTCTTCTTCTTCTTCTTCTTCTTCTTCTTCTTCTTCTTCTTCTTCTTCTTCTTCTTCTTCTTCTTCTTCTTCTGTGTGGCTACGATTTTCTTTTAGGGGCATTTTTTAAATTATCGTAATGTTGAAGTTTGAAATGTTCAATGGTTCAGGAGGAGCAGATACATGGATATATGGTCCAAGTCTAGAGCGCCCTCACATGACCAAGATGTGACATTATATATTTGAATCATTTCACTTATAAGTCGCGTCTGAGTATAAGTCTCACCCTCGACAAACTATGAAAAAAGTGACACTTATCGTTCGGAAAATACGGCGCAGTCTCTGATTTTGAGTTTTTGTTCACAGATTTGTTTTGCTAAATGAACTCTCGGGACGTTTCATTGCTCCAACTGACAAAGGAAATAGCTGAACATGTTTTATAACGTGATTTTTTTACTCTATATTTAAGAGGAAACACTCGAAATAAATTTTGGAAATGGGCCATTGTCTGTGATGGAACACTTCTGCCCCGTAATAACTAAAGTGAGGTAAAGTGCTTCTTTTGTCATTACACAGACGAGTCGCCCAAAGAATCGGATCAAAGACTCAGATTCTTTGACCCATGGGTTGGCGGTTCGATTCCAGCTACTACAGATGGATGCTGTTGTGTTATTGGGCAAGACACTTAATCCACCTCGTCTCCAGTGTCTGTGTGAAGAGCTTTGAAGGTGGAAATGTGACATACAGTGTTCTCTCGTTTATCACAGGGGTTATGTTCTAGAAATAACCCACAAAAGACGAAATCCACCAAGTAGAAGCTTTATATTTTACATTATTCTCTCTGTTTCTTGTCTGTAAAACCCCTCACCACACACTTTAAACACTTTTCTCACACAGGCATTAACATTTTCTCACATTTCTCTCTTGTTTAAACACTCTCAAAGTTCAAACCTTTGTAGATAAAAAAAAAAAAAAAAAAAAAAAAAAAAAGTACAGTATTATAGAATGAAAACATATTATTTTATGTAACCGAAGATTAGCTTATTCTGTAATCGTGCTACCTACAGCCACGGAACCTCTACCTAGTCCAACTTTTTCTGTGATGGTTAGCATCTTCCTCGACCTTTTCGGAGCGACCGCAGGTGCCTTTGTCGGTGCAGAACGTTTCATCGACATTGTGGGTTTTGTCTGGGAGAAAACTTGCAAACATACAGCACTTCAGAGTCACACTGATCCAACATTTATGTAAATTTGTCTGACACATTCTGTACTGTACAGGAGACACGGAGGAGACTGATGGACAATGGTCTACAGTCCCTCAGCCAATCAGGACGCAGAACACAATGGTCTACAGTCCCTCAGCCAATCAGGATGCAGAACACAATGGTCTACAGTCCCTCAGCCAATCAGGATGCAGAACACAATGGTCTACAGTCCCTCAGCCAATCAGGACGCAGAACACAATGGTCTACAGTCCCTCAGCCAATCAGGATGCAGAACACAATGGTCTACAGTCCCTCAGCCAATCAGGACGCAGAACACAATGGTCTACAGTCCCTCAGCCAATCAGGACGCAGAACACAATGGTCTACAGTCCCTCAGCCAATCAGGACGCAGAACACAGTGCACATTCATACTCTGTAAAAAGAATCATGCAAAATTGCTGGGACAGATGTATAAAAATATGACTATTTACCATTTATAAAGTAGAGAATGGCAGGGACTTTTGTAAAACCCATGGAGAGAATCTGCAAACTCCACATGCAAACTCAAAACAAGCTCGTCAGGAGGTGAGCTTCAACCACTGCACCACCACGCTGCCCTGGGATAACACATATAAAAGATAGTTTGTCTGGACTTGTTTATAGGCCAGAGGTCTGAGAAACCGTGGCACATCGTCACGGTTTGTGATTGGACGGCGGCCCCTTTCCTTGGAGTGGCATCTCTGGGGTGGGCACAGCGAAAGAGCCAGACGCTGCGGCCAAGTCTCAGAGAAAGGCCACGGATTTGGTCTGAGGGCTTCTGTAGCATCTTATCACAGCCCAGGCCTCTCCAAGTCGCTGGCTGTGAGTCTGCAGCCCGCGGACACGCTGGAGCGGGGTTTAGCGCGGCTGGGCTGAGGACACGCACGGACCCGGTGGGACGGGACGGGGCCTGGACTAAAACCTGCGAAATCCCGGTAACTATGGCAACTACAAATGATGCTGTCTGTGATTATTAATGTGTAGGACTGTTCAAAACTGACATGGAGATTGTGTTTTTGGAGGACACTTTTTACACTGAAATGATTCCTCTCGACATCATTGGTAGAGCTGCCAAATTCACTGACCTTGTCAGACCTCAGCAGCTGGTGCGATTCCAGCTCCCACAGATGAACGCTGTTGTTTTTGTCCTTGGGCAAGACACTTAACCCCCTTTTTCCTCCAGTGTTTGTCTATACTAGTGTATGAAAAATTTGACAAAACTGGGAACTAAACCCAAACTAAACCAGGACTACAACAGGACTGAACTACTGCTATTAGTAAGTTGTATTATGTTTGTTGGTAAATACAAAAAGTTACCAAATGACACAGATAAGATGAATAAAGACATACAGGGTGGCCCAAAAAGTCACTGACAGCTGAAAAAAAAAGGCATAACTCTTTTGTTTCTAAATATTTTTCTTTTATTTTTCCAGAGCATTTAGAACGACTCTTTCCACATTAATCTGAGCAAATCCAGCACTGAGGAACGAACCCTCATTGTACAGTGGGTACTTTGAGTCACATGGGTCAAACTCACAAACCCAGCGGTGTTACCGTCCACATTTAATACCAGAGATGCCCCAAGAGTAAATGCCATAAAGGAATAATAAGTGTTTTTCACAGACAGGGGGCAGTATGTGATCTCCACAGACCTGACTAGTCCTGATTTCTTCCTGTGGGTCTATCTTAAAGAAAAGGTGTTTGTGAATAAAACTCAGACAATAAACCACTTCAAACATAGGATCAAATAAGAGACATTAGCCGGAAATGTTTTAAATGTTCCGTAAAGTGTGTTGGATCAGGCTGTTCAGAGACAAACACAAAAATGGTGGACACTTCTTGTAGTTTAAGTCGTGATAAGTTCAAGTGTAAGTGAACAATTATAACCGTATATATATGGCCAAAAATCTGGGAAGGTTCAGTTTATCTACTGCTAAAATTTGGTGAGTATAACTTAAGACTTTAAAGGAGCTACTGAAGATTTAAAAGTGTCAGTGACTTTGGACCATGCTGCAGTTTTTATGGGGGGGTTTCAGTGTTTGACTCAGACCTCAGGAGTTCGATTCCTAACGGGGTGGAGTGTCCCCGTCCATTTATCTAAAGTTTAAACCTCTACATTAACTTAAATAGATAAATAAAATAAAATTAGAACGCACACAAAATACATAAAAATAAGACATGTGTATTGATTTTCCTTAATATAAAAATAAGCAGCTGTATGGACTGATTTCTTGCATGTGGAAGGGCATCTGATGTACAATCTCTAAGGAAAGAGAGTGTATATTTTTGAGTTGCAGGCTGACTGTCGCTGTGGCAGTGTGCAGCCTGAGGACATTGTGGAGAGCAGTTTAGCATGACTGGGCTGAGGACACACTCTGCCACACACAGACTGGACTGGTACAGGGCAGGGCCTCTTTGTTGGGAGAGTCTTATGAAGTCTGGTCTCCATGGCAACTACCGTCTCATTAGGAAGTCAATAGTGGTGGCCTGTGCCTTATGCATATTTGGTATTTTGAATCCATCCATTTCCACATAAAATACTACATTCAGTGTATACAGTGATAAACTGCAGGGATGTTTTATACATATTTTCACTGCAGTATAGAAAAGAGAACACGGGGCAAAGAAGAGGGAAAAAGTATCAGGGATTCAGGAGGTGTCTGTATTTCATGACTCTGGCGTTTCTGAAGAATAAACCAAAACAAATACTGTGATAAAACATGACGACCGGCTCTTCAGAAGACCAACGTTTAGTAGTAATAATAATAATGTCTTTCATCTTAAACATCGCTTTTCCAGACGAGCAACATCGCTTCACAGTTTGGTGCTTCCTTCGTTCACTCCAAACTCAGACGTCACAAACAAAGACTGAGCCACAGCTGCCCCGGAGCAGACTGACAGAAACAAAGGATGCCAGTCTGCGAAATCGGCTCCTCCGACCACTCACATTGGGTATTATGAAAGTGGTGTGTGCTCGAGTGTTGTTGTGGTGGTGAAGTGCCTTGCCCAAGGGCGCAACGACCCCCACTGTAGCACCTGGTTTTCCCTCCATCCACCTGAGGCTGCTGAAGTCTGACAAGATCAGGCTTTAAGGAGGTTTGTCCATGACCGGCCCATTTAAGTCACTAAATGGACTAGTCGATGTACGGAAGGAGGTTCCGGGTTCAATTCTTTGCAGAGTTTGCATGTTCTCCTTGTGTTGTGTGTGGGTTTCCTCTGGACACTGGTTTCCCTCATTGACCAAAAACTTGCAGAATAATTCAAATCCTCCGGTTGAGGCAGGATGAGCAGCCCAGTGGCTTCGGAGGATGGGTCAAACACAGAGACACCAACGGGACAAAAAAGAGTACTTTCACTTCACTTTTCACTTTCACCTTAAAGTTAATCCCTCGTTCCTTCAGGAGGGGTCCAGGGTAGAAAAGGGTTCAGAAGTCACATGGACACTGGGATGTTTCAGCTGCCACCGGAAGTTTTTACCATTTATCTATTTATTATTAATATTCTTGTTTATCTGAATGAAAACTGGTCTGAGAAGCAGAATTTACAGTCAAAGGGAGCTGGGTCAGTCCTGCCCTGGAGGACGAGTTTACCTTCAAACTTGCCGTGTACTTGCCTGTATAATCCCTCAGTCATCCAGATATGATCCATAATAAAAGAAAAAATCTAATCTGTCACTGGTGGAGATATAAAGCAGTGTCCAGCAGTGATCTGACCAGACCTGGAGAAGTGGCCTGGATGAGCAGCAAAACGTCTTCACTCCTAGAACGTTTATCCAGGACAGATTTGAATTTCTCTTTGACTTTGCCATGTTCTTATGTGTCTGTCATGTTCTCGTTCACTTGCTGGACTAGTTTGGGAGGTTCTGTTCTGCTGTTCTCTGCTGTTAGAACCTGAGACTTGGATTTGTCTGTTTCTACCAAGGTTTGAGGAGGCCACTGTGAAATTTGCCTTTCGCGGCAAGAAAATAAATGTTTTCTGCACCAAACACAAGAGCCACAGGTCACTCTCCCACAGCTCTTGACATGAACCATTTTCACCTGATTCTACAAAACATAATGGATCTTAAATATGCTTGAACCGCAGTGTTAGAGGGAACGTATTTAGCCTCTATACATCAACACATGAACAGAACTGCTTCATTCACACAATCCAGAGCCTACGCTTGGAACCAAGGACTATAGTATATGACATAATAAGACCAACAATGTCTAGGGACTGATGCAATTATGAAGCGCACACATCTTTGATCCCCTCGTGCCGCCGTACACTGAATGTAGGTAATTTCATAAAGCCTCTGTCCTCGTCTCCCTGGCATGTGCGCTTCACTTAGCTCTGGGTCTTTTTGTTCTTTTTTATCTATTTATTCATCAAATCAAAGGGGACAGTGGAGCACATTTAGGGAGTGGAAAGTATATCCAAAAGAATTTAATAAGAAAAGAGATGGTGATGGATTACAGACTTCTCCACATGCGCCGCGTCTTCAGAATGATGAATCGCAAAGACCGCTCTTTCTCTCCCCTCGTCGTCTCTCTCCTCTCTCTCCTCGGCCTTCCCTCGCTCCTTCATCTCCTGAGCCTTGGCTTTCAATTGTAGGAGATTACAGGGCATAGCGGACCGTGGGCCCATCGAGGATCTTTTATTAATATTTATATGCATATAACAAGCCAATTCACAGCTGTCGGGGAGCAGCTGAACTCTCCTTTTCATTGTGTAAATATGTATAGATGGATATAATGTATGAGCAGGAGCTGGTGCGTGTGGTCTGATAATGCCGTATGGACCTTACTATAGCGGTAATGTAATAAGTATAACAACAGTGTACAGAGCGGCTGCGTTTGGAGAGTGAAAGGCGGAGCTGGAAATTACCATGTTAATGATCTGTATGCTTCCAAAGGATATATGGCTATTGTATAATTTGAAAGAAGCATCAGGATAGAAGCGATTGTAAAATAAAGCTGTGAGATGGCATCAGCTAAAGTCAATGGGTATTTCAAAAACGCGCGAACAATATAAGACGTGGTTCATTGTAATATCGATGTTAAGTAGAATAATCTTCACCAACTAGGGACTACTCAGACTGTGTATGTAAATGGACATGCTAACACGCTACTGCCACGTTTTAAATAAGAAGTGAGCGTGGGCTGCGTTTTTGGCTCACTTTGGTTTTAAATGTTTGTAATAACTCGCTCTACGTGATCCGGGGTTGTATTTCGCTGGTGTGTCTGTGAAATCACGATATGAACATTAATAATGGACAAATCAGTTAGCGACAGGCTAAACCCGAGGTGAGGGAAGAGGTGTTACCTTCAAGAACCTCGCTCCTGATTGGCTCTTTGGTTGCTTAAAACTTGCAGCCGGAATTCCAAATATGGAACTTTCACAATTCTAGATGAACGGCGGTGAACCATTTGTGAAGCCTGGGGAGTTTTGAAATACAGAAAAAAGGTTTATTCTTTGCAGGACAGGGCCCCACGGACCTGGTCGCCATTCGCCATCCCGAGTCTCTCTACTCCGAACACCCCCGAAACATCTGAGCTATGAGGGTTTATATCAGGATGACAAAGCTACACATACACAGCTTGGCCAAAAAAAAGAAGGTCCCACAGTCTAATACTTGGTGTTCTTATCTTTGATGACGGCACATTCTCTGTTCCATAGTTTTGATTTCGCTTCTGCAACGTCACAGATTTATTTCCATCCAGTGTTGCATTAATGTTTCTTGCAGATGTTGACCTTGATGATGGTCGAGTCGCTGCACAAAGCTTCTCCAGCACAAAGATCCTCTCTGGGGTTAAGGTCTGACTCTGTGGAGGCTCCATGTGTGAAGATGATTTCTCCTGAACTCTGTCACTATTTGAGCCAGCCTCATGAATCCTGCTTTGTCATGTTGGAAATAAAAGAAAATCCACTGATGGAATAAACCTGGTCCTTCAGTTTATTCAGGTGTCTGACCGTCAGTCTTTGGGCACAGACTGTTGAACCTAGACCCGACTCGTACCTATAGACTCGGACCTGTTTGCTTAGTTAAATCCAGGTGGGTTGTTTTTTTCTTGACCAGGCAGTGAACATTCACAGCAGCGACTTTTGCGTCACACCCATGAGATAATGAACTTTTACACCGGAAGAAGCGTCTTGGATGAGCAGCGAAACGTCTTCACTCTTACACGATTTGTCCAGTTTAAACTTCGTCTTTTGCTTTTACAGACAGGACAAGACAACAAAGTCTTTCCTGGAGGATGGGACAGAGACGTCAGACATTTTAATATCTAATCTGGGTCTGACCCAGACTGACACAGATCAAATACTTTTAAAGACACAACGTGAATATACTTACATTACACTTTCCATCACACTCGGCTCCAAATCGGGCCCCGTCGAGCTTCGTTTGGAGCCGAACTCTGTGGGTGACGTCACACTCACTTTGTCCACTTTTTTACACAGTTTGTGATAGTTCCTGTACATCTGGAGATACTGGACATTGTGGGGTCTTGACACAGTTCAAACTCCAAATAAATCGCCCATAAAAGCAACATCTGCTCTATTGGCTAAAAACACTGATACAATCACCATTAACTATACAGGCTTCTGTGGACTCTTGAGTTTATTACAAACTTACTTTAGTTAAATAGGAGCTGGCAGTTCCCTGAGTGAGAGTCATTGTTCATGCACTTTCATAAATCAAAAGAGTAAAATCAGTATTTGAGATTACTTGTTTTTTTATATCTGTTTGGCACTTACAGACGATGTTTATGAACTCTCTGGCAACAATCGTACCCATCCTATCTTCATAGTATTAATATATGAATCTTTATTAAGGGCACAAATATGGTCCGTAGATAGAAAATGAGCTAATGAGAAGGTTCAGGCTCGTCCCACCGGGAGGAGGCCCCGGGGGGAAGACCCAGGACACGCCGGAGGGACTGTGTCTCTCGCCTGGCCTGGGACACCTCAGGATCCTCCCGGAAGAGCTGGAAGAAGTGTCTGTGGAGAGGGAAGTCTGGGAGTCCCTGCTGAAATGTTGCCTCCACAAGGTAAATATAAGTTGTACATTTCTGAGACTGATACTCGCTCGGATGTTTGCCTGGAGTGGTTTTATTGACTATCACACACTTCCTCAGTACTTTCTGAGTTATGAGCCTGTCACAGGTGAATCTCTCGATTAACAGATGGGATTGGCCAATCAGAGACATCATGGTCCCTCTGTATTGAAAAAAATACAGCTATAAAAAGAAGAAAACAACATGGTTGATTTCTGCAGAATCACTGAGCGAAACCTAAACTCTGTCAATCTGAGAGAGAAATGTGATTTTATTTGTAAATCATAATGACCAAGGAGCTCCTTCGTTAACAAAACAGATCTGATTGGACGTCTTGTTTGACCGGGCTTCAAAAGCAAAGTAGGACCCAGACTGATATCATCTATATTAAAAAAAAACACAGAGAAATATCAGTCTAGATCTGAAAGGCAAGTAGTTTTAAGGTTTCCCCAAAGAATCTCTGCTCTGTACATTTCAAAACCATGTTACCATTCTGTTTTAAGTGAAACCTCTCAGCACACTCAGCCCCAAACCAGCAAGCGACGGTTACATATCAAACGTACTTCTACCTTCGGGATTAGATTGTTAGCCCGACTTCTGCTTTTTTCCTCTTCTCCAAGGTTTAACAGAACTCGGAGGGCAAGGGTGGTGCGGGGGTGGAGTGAGCGGAGCGGGGTGCTGGGGAGGGCGGCGGTTCAAAAGCGGCAGTTTCAAGGCTATCTATGTTAGCTGCTATCCCGTGGTGCAACGAGCAGGAGGAGGATAATCCTTCATACATTAATAGATATCCAAAATCCTCTAACAAACACCAGGAATGGCTCTGCTCCGGCCACAGATCACACATCAGGCAGAACCCACCCCTCCACCCCTCATTAATGCTCAAATAACTCTGCATTCTCGAGCCTGACACATTGTCTCCACCTGAAACGATAGCGCTGTCAGGAGACGGGCTAAAGCTAACCCGTAGGATGATGCTGTTTATATCCCGGAGGTAAGCAGCGAAAGGCCGTTACATTACCCGCCTGGAGAACCATTTGCCTGTCACAGCGCTCTGATACAAAACAACAAAGTAGAGAAGAAATCTGCTAAGTGTTGATGCTCGGAGCTCCCGTGAAGCGGCGCGTCACTGAGTATGAGAAACAACATAAGCAGTCTACCATTAGACTCACTTTGGCTCCTCTGACTAGATTGTCAGCTCATGAAAGAAGAAACGTCTGCACTGTTCCCTTTAGACCAACATGAAAGCTGACATACGCATCACCAGGGCTTTTGATCAAAACAACGATCAATCTCCTGCTCTCCCACTGCAGAGCGTCGGGGGGTACACAATTTGTTTTTTGGAGCTGTTAAAATGCACTTTGCTGGGTCTGATAAATAACATTCAGTTCTGTCCTTTTATCACACAATGTGTGTTTTGTGGCAGCGTTTCGTTACCTCAGATTCAGTGACTCAGGAACGATGATCTCCGTCACACTTAACAAGAAAATAAACCTGAAGAACACCGTTTTGTAAAGCTCTCACTCAAATCCCGTGTAGTTCATTCTAGGTTTTGTGGGATTGATCTAAAACACGGACGAACCTTTGACCAGCTGAAAATTGTGCGCATCGGGAACTCAGGGAGGAGTTGTTATGAGTTGTAAAAATCCACACGAAGCTCACATAAGTCGGAACTGGGCGTCAAAAGCAGCATCCCCGACTTCCACACCTGACGTCAATGCTCGTGGAGAAGAGTAAAGACCTGGACAGGAGTGAAGTTGGACAGATTGTGTACTGTCAAGTTATTTTGTCTTTTGCCCTAAGAAGTTCCCTACTTAACTGTACTACAACAACCAGGATGTTCCTCAAAGTGAATTCCTTAATCGCCCACCAGCAGGGGGCAGAGGAGAGCACAGGGGTTACATGCACTCCACAGAGGAACGAGATTCGGAATTAACAAAATAGGTTTGGGAGTAATGCCAATAAACAGTTAATGAGCAGGTGTGAGTTTATGGATTGGTGATGTCAAAATCCAGACTTTCAGAGTTAAAAGTTTTTTTTGCAAAAGTCGAAATGTTTCTCACATGTAAGGATCACCTTGGTGAACACGGCCAGTACCATCGTGAATCTGTAACTGACGAAACCGTGAATGTCTGTCACTGTATTATTGTTTTTAGCGTGGAGAGACGCTCTCAAATGAAACTTGACAAGTTTACAGTTTTATTAGATTTAACCTCTGACAACCAGGGACTAAACCCGGA
>JAIEZT010001368.1:35092127-35142127 GCA_019594935.1 Periophthalmus modestus
GCGTTGTGGGTGTATGTTCATGTGTTGTGTTGGCGGTGTTTGTGTGTGCTATTTCATGGTTGTGTCTGTGTGTGTGTTGTGCCGTTTTGGTGGTTATCTATGCTGTATGTGTGTGCTAAAATGTCGTGTTGTGTGTGTTGTGCGCATGAGCTGACAGAGCTGATCGTTGTGCGCAGTCATGGTTTGAGGAGGCGAATCAGGGAATTCCTCCGATATGAGCCTCTAATAAATCACTGTAATCGCCACCAAAATAATGGCACGACAACAGGTACAATGATACACACAAGAGGCTACACACAGAGTACACACACGAGGTACGCTGTACACACATAGAGGTACAAAGAACTACACAACAAGGACACACACAAGTAACGAATACACGAGCTACACAACAGCAGAAACGATGCAAATTCCAGACCTCCTTGTGAGGAGTTAAGTAGTCGAAGGTGAAGGATGTAGAGGCTTAACAGTAAATGAGGAGCCAGAGCTGAGAGGGAAGGAGGAGGAGGAGAGCAGAGGAGAAGAGGAGCGACGGAGGAGTAGTGCAGGGCCCTGCAGGAGGCGAAGGAGAAGCGAGGAGGAGGAGGAAATCGAGCGGAGCGAGGATACGTAGAGACGGGATGAGGAGAGAGGAGGAGGAGCAGGAGCGCTGAAAACCCTACCACACTTGATGGCAGAATCCTCCTAAAGCCCTAATCCGTGGACTTTACATTGTTAGAATCCATGAGTTTTTTAAAGAGTAACTGAAGCCCCCCCCAGCAGGACCTTTATTAGAAAAACAGGCATTATGAAAGTGACTTAAGACGAGCCTAGAAACGTTTAAAGTAAAAATAATAGTACAAGATGAAGATATGAAGTATTGCAAAAGATAAGGTTATTGGAATAAACAAATAGTCAGAGATAAGGTAGGACGACACAGGTATGGAACATATATGGAGGAGAGAAGACAAGCGACGCGCGATCAGGCAGACGCTAACACCGAATAGGGATCGCTAAGGAAGGTAGCGTCACTAATTCCTGCTTTAGCGTCACTAAAAGGAAGTAGTGACACTAACGGGTAAGTAGCGGAGTATCGCTGCTGACGGAATCGAATGTAGTGATGATGCTCAACGAGGAAGTAGTGACGATGACTAGGCAAGATAGTGACGCTGATGGGAAGGTATGAGACATGTGATTCGGTACCGACGCTAACAAGCAAGTACATGACGCTACAGGAAGTCAGAACAATGACCTGGAAATAAGAGCCTGTCACTAATTGCTGGTATTACCATTCACTAATGAGGAAGTAGTGTAGTAGTGACGATAAAAGGAAGTAGTGACGCTGATGAGGACGGTATGACGCTAACAAGACAGTACTGACGTAACATGGAAGTCAGGTAACAATAATGGAAATAGGGTCACTAATTACGGTTAACATCACTAAGAGGAGAGTAGTGACGCTTTAAAAGGCAAGTAAAGTAGTGACGCTGAAAGGAAGTAGAGGACCCTACAGCGAAGTGGTGACGCTAGCTAACAGCGAATGCGTGTTCCCTAACAGGAAGTATTATTCGAGTCTTAACACTGCCAGGTTTGGAGTAGGAGCGATACTGTTGTGCACGGAGTCTATTATCGATACGTAACTTTACAATGATAATTGATTATTTCATTTTAATTGCAGATTTTTTATCGGTGGGCCCTGCTCGTGTTGCCCAGATGCTAACTAGCACCAGATTGCCAGTTTTACGCGTTTGCCTAATCATCCCTCAACCAGAGATCGTCATAAAATCCATCAAAGGCTTCAGTGCGTATGTTTGGTATATTGCGGTCTGTACAATGGGGAAAGTCATCCTTTGTAACGTCACGAACTTTCATGCAACAATGGCTTGCTCTCATCAGCTCCTCCAAGTGGAGGAGTACTGAGTTTCCTCTTTAAACTTCCAATAAGTCCTTTGGCAGTTGGGCTTTTTAATCTTATTGCCATAGAAATGAAAATGTAGGGCAAACATATAGAACCAGAATCTATATTATATATCCATCACGGAGACGGTGTGTCTGTGCTGTGATGCTACGGGCCTCTGAATCTGAAGACGGACCGCTGGCCGATGGTTACAAAGAGGTGCGTTGGATCGACTTTGTCCGACGCGTTGTTGATTACAGTCTAATACCTCGGTTTAATAGGCGTCTGGTTGGAATAAGCTAGACACTCGAGTTCAATGGAGAGATTGCTGCAGTGTTGAAGGCGCCGTCATAAATCCTCGACTGTAGCAAGATCGAGATTGGGGATTCAGGAACACACTAAAAAGAAAAATAAGACAAATTATTGAGCCGACCACAACCCAGCAGAGGGGGCGTTAGCTGTTGGGACGGACGTAGCAGAGACGTGCCATGTTGCAAAGGCAGACCAGGTGACGTGATTCTAGGCAGGTTTTTTGCCCACTGCCTACAAGCAGACTAAAGTATGAATTTCTAAAGAGCCATAAATGTGGATAAGGAGATTTGTACTCCCCCGTATGACTCATATCCTCCAACTCTATTACTCAACGAGCGCCTTCTCCGGCTATCACCGAGGGCATGATGGAAGGAAAATACAGCTTAAAAGAAGGAAAGCTGAAAGTACATGAACCCGCACCTGAACGGAAAAACAAAAGAATTAAACAAAGTAAAGAAGCAGTCATTTTTAGAGTCACGATTTCAGAAGGCCCCTAGCTTCTTGTTGAGAATTTGACTCGGGTCGTTTTTAAAATTGAACAAAACATGTTTAGAGTTGTTTTTTAGTCGGAATACATTTTGAACAGGTTTTAAAAGATTCCCCCAAAAATCACATAATATTCAGTATATAAGAGACCAAGACGCCCAGGCCTGAGCAGCGCTCGATTCCAGAATCGATCTGATTTAGTCACAACCAGGAAGTGCTGTTGATGGTTGATTCGTTAACTATATAAGCCCCGCCCAGAAGAGAAGGGCCCAATAGGAAACAGCATGTGTCCTCTTCAGTCACATGATCGATTCCTTATGCCTTGAGTTAGTAACTAACGGTTTTACACTTTATAAATTTTGAATTTAAGGACTTGAAAATACTTAAATAGTTAAAAGGATGAATATTTTACCTTGAATTTACTATTGTTTTTCAGTTTTTATTCTCTTAATCGGTGAAACTAGTTGGATTTGGCAGCGTCGCATCTATCATTTGGCGAGAGTCGTATTGTTTTAGTTGAATATTTGCGATTTAAAAAGTGGGTAAATTATAACAGAATGATCCACAGAGATGAGACTGTAGAGACACAGCTCAAAAGGGGCTGGTTTAACGGAGATTTTAGCATTCTGTTTTTAGAATCTGAACGACATTTACATCGCTCTGAAATTGTTGTATTGAAATGACTGTAAGCGAAAAATACAAAGTTTGATTTGAGTTGGCATTGGCCTGCTGTGAAGAAAAGGTCAAAGGGTCAAACACAGTTTTATTCAGTCTCTCAAAGCTCAGAGCCGTGTGTTTAAACGAGTTCTGAACCAAAAGTGTGATAGAAATAATAAACCGTGAAGGACAGAGACGGATCCAGACTCACCTGACTCTGACCTTCTGCTCGGGACTCGGAGCAGGACACGGGACACAGGACAGGACTCAGGACAGGACTCAGGACAGGACTCGGGACAGGGCTCGGGACAGGACTCGGGACAGGACTCGGAGCAGGACACGGGACAGGACACGGGACAGGGCTCGGGACAAGACTCAGGGCAGGACTCGGGACAGGACTCGGAGCAGGACATTGGGACAGGCTCGGGACAGGACTGGGAAATGGCTTTGGGACAAGACTCAGGAAACAGGACACAGGACAGATTGGGGGTCAGGGCTTGGGACAGCACTCAGGGACAGGGCTCAGGACAGGGACTCGGGAATGGGATTTGAGACAGGACACGGACCAGGACTCAGGACAGGGCTTGGGACAGGACACGCACACAAGACTCAGAGCAGGACACGGGACAGGACACAGAACAGGACAAGGACACGGGACGGACACGGGACAGGACACGGGACAGGATACGGGACAAGGACACGGGACAGGACAGGGGACAGGGCTCGAGACAGGACTCGGGACAGGACTCAGGACAGGACTCGTGAACAGGACTGGGACCAGAGGACAGGGGACAGGACACGGGACAGGGCTCGGGCGACAGGGCTTGGAACAAGACTCAGGGACAGGTCTCGGGACAGGATTCAGGACAGGACTTGGGACAGGACTCGCGGACAGGATCAGGACAGGACTCTGGGGACAGGGCTCGGGACAAGACTCGGGACAGGACTGGGAAATGGCTTTGGGACAAGACTCAGGAACAGGACTTGGGAACAGGTATAAGGTATAAATATCCAAACTTCTTGTCCAAAAATGACTTGACTCCAAAAGAGCTTTAGTCCTTTTAGCTGGTTCTGAGTTTGCAGATGTTTTGAGTGAAAAGGCGTTCTTCAGATCTGCATCTCAAACATAGAAATTAAAAGTATTTCACCGTCTCGTTACAAACATGAGGAAAATGAACATCGAGTGAGAGCAGGTTCAGCCAGCGGAGGTGGAGTGTGGAGAGGCCTCTGAACACAAACATGTTTAATATTTACATTTCATTTAAGTATTTAAAGAGTCTCTTTTATAACGGATTTGAAATATGGACGAGCACAAATCAGTAAAGATGTTTATTCGTGTCGGGCCTTGGACGTGTTCAGTCTGTATGTTCATCATCTCAGTCTTTTATATGTTCATATTCTGAGCTTTTCCATCGTCGTGGAAAACATTATACGACACATTACACGACACCATTATACAACTGTTATACAACCGTATACAACCGTTATGTGTTTAAGTGTTTCATTTGTATTTTTCTGATATATTTTGAATTGTGAGATGGAATTCTGTGTAGAGCGCGTGAGAGTGGTGTGTTCAGGCGTGGTTTGGGATCTGCTTTAGTCCTGGTTTAGACCCTGGTTAGACCTAGTTTTAGTCCTGGTTTATTCCCGGTTTAGACCTAGTTTAGTCCTGGTTAGACCTGCTTTAGTCCTGTTTAGACCTAGTTTAGTCCTGGTTTAGTCCTGGTTAGTCCTGGTTTAGTGTGGTTTAGTCCTGGTTTAGTCCTTGTTTAGTCCCGGTTTAATGCTAGTTTAGGTCCCGGTTTAGGCCGGGGTTTAGTCCGGTTTAGTCCCGGTTTAATCCCGGTTTAGTCCCGGTGTAGTCCCGGTTTAGTCTGGTTTAATCCTGGTTTAGCCCCGGTTTAGTCCTGGTTTAGTCCCAGTTTAGTCTGGTTTAGTCCTGGTTTAGTCCCGGTTTCGTCCCGGTTTAATCCCGGTTTAGTCCTGGTTTAGTCCCGGTTTAATCCCGGTAGAGTCCCGGTTTAGTCCCGGTTTAATCCTGGTTTAGTCCTGGTTTTTTCCTGGTTTAGTCCCGTTTAGTCCTTGTTTAGTCCTGGTTTATCCCCGGTTTAGTCCTGGTTTAGTCCTGGTTTAGTCCTGGTTAGTCCCGGTTTAGTCCTTGTTTAGTCCTGGTTTAGCCCGGGTTTGAGGAGGCCCAGTTTAGTCCTGGTTTAGACCTGGTTTAGTCCTGGGTTTAGTCCTGGTTTAGTCCTGGTTTAGTCCTGGTTTAATCCTGGTTAATCCTGGTTAGTCCTGGTTTAATCCTGGTTTAATCCGGGTTTAGTCCTGGTTTAATCCTGCTTTAGTCCTGGTTTAATCGGGGGGGGTTTCTTCCTGCTTTTATCCGGTTTGTTCTCGTTTTAGTCCCAGTTTGGTCCTGATTTTTCTGCAGTGATCACGTATAAACTCACTAAAAACTAAAGGCAGAAAACACTTAAAATCCGCAGCCTGGAGCAGGTTTTGGGGGTCCAGTCCTAAATCAGATCTGGGTCTGGTGCGGGTGGAGAGGTGAAAGGTCGTCTGTCCGGGGTGTAAACAGCAGCTGTCAGAGCCGCCCCTCAGCTCCAGACCGGGACAAATGCACATCCAGACCCTCCGCCCCCTCTGAGTCCATCTGTGAGCCACGTTCAGACACATTTTACCCCAGAATCCTGCAGAGTCAGATACCTGTTCGTAGATCGCATCATATCGTATCGTTGGACACACCTACTCATTCAGTGTGTTTTTTTCTTTATGTTTAATACTTGATGGAGCCACCCTTTGCTTTGTCGAGAGCGCTTTGTCGAGAAGGTGGGTTTTGTAAAGCCTTCACCTGTCTCTAAAGTCTCTTAAATGGTTTTCTCTTCAGGCTGTTCTCTGTCAGGGTCAAGAAAGTGTCTGAAGTGCGGTCAGAGCAAAACCGTGGCTATTTTAAACGCTCTAAAAAAACGTTATTGATGAGTTATTTTTGAGTTTTCTTTTATTTATCACGTTCCCTAAATGTTCATTGATAGTTTTGATGTGGTGTTTAGTGAGAACTCTACAGTAAAAACAGCCACATAAATGAAACAGAGGAGCCAGAAGTTAAAGCTGTAACTGAATCAGACCTACTGAGCTTGTGTCCTCTATGGTTCTCATCTCTGTTATAATTTACACATTTTAAATCACAATATTCATCTAAAACCACTTCAAAAAGAAACAAATCGTGTTTGAAAACTGCAGTGTCCAAGAGAGCTGACGTCACTGAAACGTCATGACAATAAAGAGTCATGTAGCTGTAGCGCCCCCTATGGGACAGAGCATGTCACACTACAGACAGCAGCACGTGTTTTTTTACATTTGGATTTACATTACAAACAGCAGCAGGTACAGAGAGAGGGACACAAAAAATAAAATAAACTCAAAATAACAAAAAAACAACACACAAAAAAAACAACAAAAAAATAAACCTCAAAATAACTAAAAGAAAATAAATTAAGTATTAAACAAAACCTCAAATAAAAAAAAAAATAAAAACATTAAAAATTAAATAAACCCAAAAAAGAAAACGGAAAACTCAAAATAACTCAAAATAACTTTAAAAAATGTAAAAAATAAAAAATAAATAACTAAAAAATCAATCAATCTCATCTGTATCAATCTATGGATATTTATTGTTTTTTTTTAAATATATGGTTTTTAATGTTGTACAGCACTTTGGTCAGCCTTGGGCTGTTGGAAGGTGCTATATAAATAAAGTTGATTGATTGATAAAAAAAAACAAAAAAAAACAAAAAACAAACTCAAAATAAAAACCCCAGGATCATGTAGAGGTTAATCTGAACATTTAAGACCAAAATGAGTCTGACAGCAGCAGAGACAGAGATGAGTTTTTCAATAGAAAGTGAATTGGAGCCAGAACACTCCACATGATCATTTCTTATTCGTAACGCGGGGCGGCTAGCAGGTTAGCTATGTCCATTTATACACACAGTCCACACAGTATATTGTCAGTCCTGCTCTCACAGATTTTTTCTTCAAAGTTCAAAAAGTTCAAAGTATATTTTATTATCACTTCATTATGTAAAAAAAAAAATACACAAAGGACAGAAATTTCGTTCCACCCGACTCAAGATGTGCAATTTAATGAAAAAAAAAACTGTGTGTAAAAAAAATGTAAGGTGAGATAAGGTTCAGATTTCAGATATATCATGACACACACTTCAGCCGCCATGGCCCCGCCCCCTGCCTCATTATGTCACACCTGTGCTGCGTGTGTGAGGTTTTATCAGCAGCAGAACGGCGCCGGTCCAGGCTCGTCCGGGCTCGTCCAGCTCCATTAACACTGTGGACTCTGCAAAGGACGCCTCCTAATTGTTTTTCTCTTTAACTGCACGACTTCATCAATAATCATTAGAGGTGTGGGCCGATCCGAGTCGCGCGGGGCCTTATCTCGCTGTACTTTGGCTTTTGATTTATGTCGAAGAGGAACATGAACAGAATCAAGGTTTTTACAGGACACGGTCAGTATCTTTTATTTGTCCAGAGCAGAAGACGGTTAAAACTCACAACGATACAGAAAACGGGATGTCTTCAACCTCGACTGTGAAAAAATGAATCCAAGATTGAAATTGAGTTTGTTATATTTGTCAAAAAAGTCGTTTCTCTTTAATGGACGAGTGTCAGACTTTGTGGGGGAGGATCGGACTGTGCTGGTGTCGCTCTGTCCATGTTAATTAAAGTCATTTATTGCTTTTAATAAGGTAAAAATGAATCAAAATGAGGCCGTGTGTCGTCTGAGTCTTGTCTGACATTAAACTGGAAAAAGCTCTTTACTTTAGTTAACACTGAGGAGCGGGATCTGAACCACCAACCTTCAGATCAGTGGGCAAACGCTCTACCGACTGAGCCGCTGTCGTCCAATAACTTCACTTTTTCTCAGTATCGTTCATTTTCTTGTTTTTTTCATTTTGTGAGTCAGGGTTAGTGTGACGTGTGAGTTTAGAAAAACTTTTAAGAGCATTTTTAATTATTTTATAACTGTGACTGTAACAAACACAGAGAGAACGAGATCCACAGAGACAGAGTAGAATTACATTTACTCGAGTACTTCTGGACATTGATCTGATCAGACACAGACCCTACGAGGTTAAACTGGTTTAGTCCCGGTTTAGTCCCGGTTTAGTCCCGGTTTAGTCCTTGTTTAGTCTCGGTTTAGTCCCGGTTTAGCCCCGGTTTAGTCCTTGTTTAGTCCCGGTTTAGTCCCGGTTTAGTCCCGGTTTAGTCCCGGTTTAGTCCCGGTTTAGCCCCGTGCAGGTCCGTGCAGGTCCGTGCAGGTCCGTGCAGGTCCGTGCAGGTCGGTGCGGGGCTGTACGGGGCCGTTTAAAGTCGGACGTATCTGTCAGAGAAAAAGCTGAATGAGCCGATGTCGTGGCAGGAGATAAAACGACTTTACATCGCTCAGATATAAATGTTATTTTCAAATAGAATTGGCCACATTTTTCATTCTGCCGAGCTCCTAAAAAGGAGATTGGGTTTGTCAGCTCTGTATCGAGTCTAAGCAGACGAGGAGCGCCTCCACTACACACAGGGAGGAGCAGGGAGGAGGAGAGAGGAGCAGAGAGGAGGAGAGAGGAGAAGAGAGGAGCAGGGAGGAGCAGGGAGGAGAAGAGAGGAGCAGAGAGGAGCAGAGAGGAGCAGGGAGGAGCAGGGAGGAGAAGAGAGGAGCAGAGAGAAGAAGAGAGGAGCAGAGAGGAGCAGAGAGGAGAAGAGAGGAGCAAAGAGAAGAAGAGAGGAGCAGGGAGGAGCAGAGAGAAGAAGAGAGGAGCAGAGAGAAGAGGAGAGGAGAAGAGAGGAGCAGAGAGGAGAAGAGAGGAGCAAAGAGAAGAAGAGAGAGGAGCAGGGAGGAGGAGCAGAGAGAAGAAGAAGAGAGGAGCAGAGAGAAGAAGAGAGGAGCAGAGAGGAGCAGGGAGGAGTAGGGAGGAGCAGAGAGAAGAAGAGAGGAGCAGAGAGGAGCAGGGAGGAGCAGGGAGGAGCAGAGAGAAGAAAGAGAGGAGCAGAGAGGAGCAGGGAGGAGACAGGGAGGAGCAGGGAGGAGAAGAGAGGAGCAAAGAGGAGCAGATCCCATCTCACAGGGAGAGCAGCAGCACTTCTTTAACTCACAAACAGACCTGGAATGTTTTTTCATTCTCACATGTTTAGGCTTTAAAAAAAAAATGAAAACACTCTGTTCCACCTTGTGATGTCATCATGTGGTGAAACAGGAAGTTCTCCACTGTGTTTTTAAACTTCACACACCTTCATTTCGAGAATCATTTGGATCATTTCAGCCCTAATCTCGACTGAACTAAAGGTAAAAGAAAAGCTGTTAAAATGGTTGAAAACTACCACTTGATGACATCACAAGGTGGAACAGAGCGTTTTGTAGACGGACTAATATTAAAGTGTGACTCAAACATGTGAATGAAACAAAACACAAGTCCAGGTCTGATTTTGAGGAGGAAACTCTTTAGAACATCACGAGAGTCTTTTTTTTCAAACTGTTGGACCTTTTAAGTGGATAAATGTTCTTTAAAGCCTGAACAGGTGAAGATCGTGTTTAAACTTCACACATGGATCACGCTGATGAAAAACTGCCCCCGACTCGCTCGTTCCAGACCTGCCAAACCTTAATTTAGAATTTTAATCTCGTTTCTTGGTCTGAGTTTTAAACATGGATCAGTTATTAAAGGTTTAAACTTTAAAATGTGAAGTTTTCTGTGATGTTTTGTCTTTAACAGCGTCGTTATTAAACACTTCAGCTCTGAAAAACTCTGAAAACACCTCCAGATCTGAGACTTTAAACTCTAAACTCTAAATATGACACAAAATGAACTCTGATCAGCTCTAAAACATGTTCTAATGATGTTTCCTCCTCAAAAACTCACCTGGGATGTGTTTTGTTTCATTTTAACACATCTCCAAAGCTCTCAAAACGTCTGTTCCACCCTGTGATGTCATGAAGTGGTAGTTCCTGTTTAGATGTTTGATCATCCTGGATATTCACAGGAGACTCGTGTGACCCTCAGTTTTCTCTTCATAACATCATGAAATGTAAAATGAAGTTTGTGCTGATGGAGGAAATGTGCATTTACTCTTTAAAAGGAAATCAAACCTGGACAGAAGTATTTTTATTACTTCCTCCTTTTCTTGTTCCTGTTCTTCTAGTTTTTCTTCTTCTTCAAGGTCTTCGTGTTGTTGTTCTTCTTCTAGTTCCTGTTCTTGTTCTTGTTTTCTTCTTGTTTTTCTTCTTCATCTTCTTCTAGTTTTTCTGCTGTTCTGATGTTCTGCTGTTCTGACGTTCTACTGTTCTGCTGTTCTGACGTTCTGACGTTCTACTGTTCTGGTGTTCTGACGTTCTGCTGGTCTGATGATCTGATGTTCTGACGTTCTGATGTTCTGCTGTTCTGATGTTCTGATATTCTGATGTTCTGCTGTTCTGATGTTCTGCTGTTCTGATGTTCTGACGTTCTGATGTTCTGATGATGTTCTGACGTTCTGATATTCTGATGTTCTGCTGTTCTGATGTTCTGACGTTCTGATGTTCTGACGTTCTGACCTTCTGATGTCCTGACGTTCTGGTGTTCTGCTGTTCTGACGTTCTGCTGCTTCTGCTGTTCTGACGTTCTGCTGTTCTGATGTTCTGACGTTCTGCTGTTCTGACGTTCTGCTGTTCTGATGTTCTGACGTTCTGCTGTTCTGACGTTCTGCTGCTGTTCTGGTGTTCTGCTGTTCTGACGTTCTGACGTTCTGCTGTTCTGACGTTCTGATGTTCTGCTGTTCTGACGTTCTGATGTTCTGACGTTCTGACGTTCTGCTGTTCTGACGTTCTGACGTTCTGCTGTTCTGACGTTCTGATGTTCTGATGTTCTGATGTTCTGACGTTCTGATGTTCTGACGTTCTGACGTTCTGCTGTTCTGACGTTCTGATGTTCTGCTGTTCTGACGTTCTGACGTTCTGACGTTCTGACGTTCTGCTGTTCTGACGTTCTGCTGTTCTGACGTTCTGATGTTCTGACGTTCTGACGTTCTGACGTTCTGCTGTTCTGCTGTTTCTGACGTTCTGATGTTCTGACGTTCTGACGTTCTGACGTTCTGACGTTCTGCTGTTCTGCTGTTCTGACGTTCTGATGTTCTGACGTTCTGCTGTTCTGCTGTTCTGACGTTCTGATGTTCTGCTGTTCTGATGTTCTGATGTTCTGCTGTTCTGGTGTTTCTGACTGTTCTGCTGTTCTGACGTTCTGATGTTCTGATGTTCTGACGTTCTGACGTTCTGACGTTCTGCTGTTCTGCTGTTCTGACGTTCTGCTGTTCTGACGTTCTGCTGTTCTGACGTTCTGCTGTCTGCTGTTCTGACGTTCTGATGTCTGACGTTCTGATGTTCTGTTGTTCTGATGTTCTCTGCTGTTCTGACGTTCTGATGGTTCCAAAGCCCATATTACGCTGATTTCTGATCTAATGTCGTTTCCTCGTCACAAACTGAGCTGGAGTTGTATTTTTTTGTTTCATTCTCACATGTTTAACACAAACCTGCAGATTTAAACTGAAAACACTCCGTTCCACCTTGTGATGTCATCATGTGGTGAGACAGGAGGTTTTTAAACTCCACACAGTTTCATTTCTAGAATCATTTGGATCATTTCAGCTCCTGGAGTTGCCACTTATCTCGACTGAACAAAAAGTAAAAGGTGTATTTTAGCTGGAAAACTACCACTTCATGACATCACAAGGTGGAACAGAGCGTTTGAGCTTTGCAGATGTTACAAACTAACAATAAACACAACTCCACGTCTGTTTTTTGAGATTTTAACAGCATTAGAGGAGTCGATTTTGAGTGTAATAAGACCTTTTTAAAGTTTAAAATCTAAAATCTCCTCCGTGTTTGCAGAGCAGAAGTTTCTTTATTAATTTGTTTTAGAGCAATTTAAAATGTTCAGACTATTACAAAATGATGCACAAATGTCAGAGATTATATTTGTAGAGCAAACACAATGACAAAAGGTCTAATTTAAGCTAAATCGCCTTTTCACCCTCAAATATTTACTCGTATAAATAACTGTAGATGTGAAAAGATAAATACAAACTGCAGAAAAAACAGACACTGGAACAAAAATGATTAAATATTGTGGAAAAAAATCGAATTTCTGGACAAACGGGACGAGTGAAAACCGGGTCTGAGTCGACGAACAAACAGGATCTGAACCTAAACGAAACAGAAACTCACATATTAACAGAGTCAGATTGTAATTTTGAAGAGTATTTATACCAGAGAAAACAATTCATTTGAACCAAGCCGCAGTGTGGGAGATGAAGTTGATAACATAATGACGTTTTAATTATTAGACTCGGCGTAATTACAGAGTAAAACCCGAGCCGTGTGTCACCTTTTCAGGAGACGTAAACTGTTTTGGTTTGAAAAGCAGGCGACATTTCGAGCCCCTTCCCCTTTAATGGCGCCTCCTCTGGCAGATGGAGTGACAGCGACGAGATGCGGATCTGGAGTCGCAATTAAATCGAGGTTTTTAACATGGGTCGAGCGAAGCGGCGGACGAGGAATAAAGACGAGGATCTACGTAAATGTCAACGGCGGCTTCCCCCGAGCTGGAGTCTGAGCGGCGTCACGGTTAAAGAGGCGGTTTAGGGTTCGGGATGAGCGAGAGGGAGGTGTGGAAATGCAGGTGGCGATCAGAGAATGTGTGTGTGAACGGACAGAGCTAACATGCTAGCTGCCGTGTTCCTGCTTCTGGCTGCAGTTCACTTTCTATTGAAAAGCTGTGTCTCCTCTCTCTGCCACTGCTGCTCTCAGACTCGTCCTTTTGGGCTTAAATGTTCGTATCAACCTACAGTTATTGTGTAAATCTATGTTCTATCCTCACCTGTGGTCATGACCGAAAGGACAAGATCGCTAGGAAGGTGTTGTTCCGAGCATGTCCCACCAGGAGGAGGCCCCGGGGAGAACCCAGGCCACACTGGAGGGACGACAGTATGTCTCTGTGGACTGGGAACACCTCAGGGTCCCACCGGAGGAGCTGGAGGACGTGTCTGGGGTGAGGGAAGAACATGTCTGTCAAACCTGTCGCTAACAGATTTGCTAAACCCGCAGTGTGGGCGGGGCGGGAGGGGGCGTTACCTTCAACAGCCTCACTCCTGATTGGCTCTTTTGTTGCTATGATACGCAGCTTGGCTTTAAATTAGCCGCTGTAACTGCTCTAGCCTCGATTAGCTTCATTTGGGGGGGCGGAGTCTTCTGTTCAGCTGCGACTCGAGTCACTCAGAGCCTTTTTTATTTAGAAAAGCTTTTTTGTCGACGTTTTTAGCAGGTTAGTGTTGGTTTAAAAGTTCTTGTTTTCTGAGATTCTATGGACTGAAGAGTGAATTATAAAACATTTTCTTATTATTTGACTGGGTGACGTCACACTCACTCCGCCCAAGTGGCCCGTCCTGGTCGATGGTGCAGGTTTGTGGCGGGAGGCGGAGTCAGACAGACCCAGGTGGCGTTCAGTTTCTGCCTGCTTCCCGGCGTCAGGCTCCGCTCTCTCTCCTTCGGCGCCGCTCTGTTCCATACAGTTAGTGGGCGACTGACAATTAGAGGCGGTGAAAGAAAGAACGCCGCACGCAGGAGGCCGCACGCCTGAAAAACGTCCGCTGTGTGTTTTTTTGTATCAGATTCATTATGAGCTTTTCATGAACAAAGCTGCTGCTCGATGTATGTGGTGTGGAGGCTAACGGAGCAGCCTCGTCTGTCACAACGGAATAATAAAGAAGCCCCGGGGATCAGGATCAGAGGCACAAAGCCGAGATACTGCTCACGAAAACGACAAAAAAAATATATTAACAAGTCCAAGAATAAGACTGTTGAGCTAATGACGAGCGCTGAATGTTTTCATATAAAGTTTAAAAAATGGGGCAGTTGTAAAGTATCATCGTTTCACTTGTTCAAAACTTTATGTTTCGTTTAAACTGTGTAATTTTGTTGAGAGAAGTTTATTTGTGCAGCGCAGCCTGTACGAGTCTCTGGAAGCACAATCCAAACCCGCACAAAGGAAACGCTCTGCGACCGAGGCTTTTATTCTGTTTGAATGTTCATTTTATTTATGTTCTGATTTGTTGTATTGTGAGTTTAATGTCGTTCTGATTCTGTAAAGCTCGTCGCGTCGCTCTGATCATGTGGTGCTTGTTTAGTTCGTTCACGGCGCGGATGAATGAGGCGAAAACGCTGCTCGTCTGAGTCTAGGTCAGTGTCATGTGATCACGTAGAGTCATGGTCAAGAGGCGAATAAATAATGAATAAAACTCTTTGAGTCACAGCAGCGAAACAGTTTGAGTCTCGAGTTAAACATCGTCAGAGTCGAGGCCTGAGTCACATCTTCAGGAAGTGAGACAGATTTAAACTGAACAAAACTCAAACGATCATTCAACATGTTTAGTCCTGGTTTAGTCCTGCTTTAGTCCTGGTTTAGTCCTGGTTTAGTCCTGGTTTAGACCAGGTTTGGTCCTGGTTTAGACCTGGTTTGGTCCAGGTTCAGTCCTGGTTTAGTCCTGGTTTAGTCCTGGTTCAGTCCTGGTTTAGTCCTGGTTCAGTCCTGGTTTAGACCTGGTTCAGTCCTGGTTTAGTCCTGGTTTAGTCCCGGTTCAGTCCTGGTTCAGTCCTGGTTTTGTCCTGGTTCAGTCCTGGTTTAGTCTTGGTTTAGACCTGGTTCAGTCCTGGTTTAGTCCTGGTTTAGTCCTGGTTCTGCTCCTGGTTTAGTCCTGGTTCAGTCCTGGTTCAATCCTGGTTTGGTCCTGGTTCAGTCCTGGTTCAGTCCTGGTTCAGTCCTGGTTTAGACCTGGTTTAGACCTGGTTCAGTCCTGGTTCAGTCCTGGTTCTGCTCCTCATTGTGATGTTCTTATGGCTCTATCCTACTCTGGGATGGAGAGAGATTTCCTGTAGTATCTGTGTAATATCTTTATTATATGTGTAGTATATGTACATGATCTGTGTAGTGCTTGTATTATACGTGTAGTATATGTACATGATCTGTGTAGTGCTTGTATTATACGTGTAGTATATGTACATGATCTGTGTAGTGCTTGTATTATACGTGTAGTATATGTACATGATCTGTGTAGTATCTTTATTATGTGTAGTATATGTACATGATCTGTGTAGTGCCTGTATTATATGTGTAGTATATGACATGATCTGTGTAGTGCTTGTATTATACGTGTAGTATATGTACATGATCTGTGTAGTGCCTGTATTCTATGTGTAGTATATGTACATGATCTGTGTAGTGCCTGTATTATACGTGTAGTATATGTACATGATCTGTGTAGTGCCTGTATTATACGTGTAGTATATGTACATGATCTGTGTAGTGCCTGTATTATACGTGTAGTACATGTGTAGTACTCATACCTGCAGATATTCCTCCTCGTCTGTACTGCGCTGGCTCTAATCAGGCTGTAATCTGCAGATACATGGAGCATTAGCAGCAGGTAGCATCATTAGCTCCACATATGCACATGCTCCGGGAGCAGACGAGGGCGCCAGCTACGCACAGCAAAATTAACATTTAATTAGCAATAAAACCTCCACTTGCAGCTCTGAGCGTGAGCCGTGCACGAGGGGTTAAATCTGTGTTTTTATGGAGGAGCCTGAGCCGCAGAGGCAGGACTGATGAAGAGGCCGGTCTGTGATGAGCTGCTCTTCGTTAACATAATACAGAGAAAGTGACATGTGCAGTGAGGCTCGAGTCGCTGTTTGAAAAGTTTAAATCTGAGGTTCTTCTTGGGAGATGCAGGTCACACTTTTGTACGTCAAAGTTCAATCATATGTAAGACAATTTTAGTACCGTTTTGTAGGACAAGTCGCCCTGGATAAACTATGAAAAAGTGACACTTATCGTCCAGAAAATACTGTAGTTTTAATTAGAGATTGAGCGATATGTGTTGTTTTTTCATGGCTTATACTGATATCGATTGTTTCTAATCCCAGAGTAACCACTGGACGAGATGTATCAGGATTATTTTCCTCAGATAAAGTCGTTTAAATTTACTCCAGACGCCCCTCTCAGCCCTTTTACACCACAGACCTTTAAAACAGCTGTGCATCCGTGTTTCTTGTGTTAAAATTAAGCTCGTGTGTGTGTTTTTCTAAGCAGCAAATTGACTAAAACTAAATATCGGCCTGTGCTGGAGATGTTAGACCGATATCTGATGCACTTAAAAGGCCAAATATCGGCTCGATATATCAGGCAGATAGATCTCTCTAGTTTTAATGAGGAAGTTAAAAATTTTGCGCTAAAATCTTTCCCTAATTAGCGAACTCTTCCGTAACTAACTCTGTACCATTTGTAAGTTTTCTATTCCTGCGACGTGGTTTTCTGTGCCAGTGTTTGACAAAGAAGTGCAATCAGTTTGAAACCTTCCTGCTGCTTAAAAAACTTTGAAAATTGTGCAAAAAGTGTAAAAATGTTTGAAATTGGCCCACTTAAAGTTTGCAGAACACTTGAACTGGGGCCAATTTGTCAGAGGCGGCGGCTGCAGTCTCCTCAAACTCCAGCAGCGAAAGAAAGAAAGAAACGTTCTGTGGGTTCTGGCGCCGCAGCTCCGTCGTCGTTAAGTCGATTAATCGGTTGATGGCGTCTCGTATTAGTTGATTAATCACCGTGTTTGGTTGATGAGGATTTATTTAAAAGGAGACGTGAGTGTGTCATTTTCTTCTTTCTGTCGGATCCAAAACAAACTTCTTCGAAACTTCCTGACGATCTGAGTCTGAAAATGGGCAGATTCGCCGGTGATAAATGTGATTGACAGGTGGATTAGCCAATCAGGGACAGGCGTGATCCGTCACATGGGAAAATACAGGAAAAACACGTCAGGGGCTGAAAAACACGTCAGATTTCTGCAGAATCACTGAGCAAAACCTAAACTGTGTTAATCTGAGGTGAGAGAAATGTGGTTTTATTTGTAAATCTCAGGTGACCAATGAGCTGCTTTGTTACTGGAATAAACAGATCTGATTGGACGATCACGTTTGACGAGTTTGCGACTTGACGGAGAATAAAGAGACCAGAGACAGGACAAACTCCTGATTCAAGCTTTCAGTCTGTTTTTATGTAAAATACTTTGTTTTCTGCATAAATACTTTTTGCATGTACGCCCCCTGCTGGTGAGGTCTCGCGGGCGCAGTGTGGGTCTGATACATAATAGTTTTGAGCGATTTTGCCACGCCCCCTTTAATCATTCACACGTGTTTAACACACAAACCTGCAGATTTAGGCTTTTCTCAAGCTGAAAACACTCTGTTCCACCTTGTGATGTCATCATGTGGTGATACAGGAAGTGCTCCACTGTGTTTTTAAACTCCACCTTCACTAGAATCATTTGGATCATTTCAGTCCTGGAATCAGTGACAATCTACAACAGAAGTGAAGGGAAAAGGAGGAGTTCACGTAAACTCCTCTCCTCTTCTTGTCTCCTGTGCTCCTTTTCTCCTCCTCTCTCAACTCCCCTCTCCTCCACTTGTCTCCTCTTCTCCTTACCTCCTCCTCTTGTCTCCTCTCCTCCACTTCTCTCCTCTCCCCCTCTCCTCTTCTCCTCGTCTCCTCCTCTCTCCATCTCCTCCACTTGTCTCCTCCTTTCCACTTGTTTCCTCCTCTCCTCCACTTGTTTCCTCCTCCCCTCCATGTGTCTCCTCTCCCCCTCTTGTCTCCTCTCCTCCTCTCATCTTCTCCTCCTCTTCTCTTCTCCTCCTCTTGCCTCCTCTCCTCCCCTTGTCTCCTCTCCTCCTCTCCTCTTCTCCTCCTCTTGTCTCCTCTCCTCCTCTTGTCTCCTCTCCTCCTCTTTCCTCTTGTCTCCTCTCCTCCTCCCTCTTTAGCCTGAGCTGTTAAAACCTCCCACTTCATGACATCACAAGGTGGAACATCACATTTGGAGCTTTGCAGATGTTACAGACTCATAATAAAGTGTGACTCAAACATGAGAATGAAAAACACGACTCCAGGTCTGTTTTCGAGGAGGAAACATCGTCAGAACTCGGCCAAACGCTCAGAAGAGTCCACTTTGTGTAACGTATCATCTTTAAATCGACGAAAGCCCTAAACGTCTGAAAATGAAAGTTACCGAAGAATCTGCATCACAAAACAACGTCTCAGACTTATCTCATCTCGTCTGTGTAAAGTCGACTCTTTTTAAATGATGCCGTCTCTGTTCTCTCTGCCCTTGTCTCTTTATCTGCCGCCGCCGCCGCCGCCCGCCGCCGCCGCCGCCGCCGCCGCCGCCACCGCCGGTTCCCTCTCGGTGTTTCTTTTCTCCGTCACCCACAGCGACACGTGACAGAGGAAACCGTCGCTCAGATGTGACGGAGGTGGACGCCATCGCTCTTCGGTTTACACAACGGTTTAGTTCAGGAGAGGAAACATAAAGTGTTTGAAAAGTACATTTGTCCAGGGGAGCGCTACATCCAAGTCTACGTCCATTTATCAAACACTTTTTATCATTGATTTACATTTAACTTTTACTTTTAGCGAAAGGCAAAGCATCAGATCATCAGCACGTTTAAAACAAAATGATTCAAATCTACATTTTCATTTAGAATTTCAAATTAAAACTTTGATTGCAGCATTAGCATTTCAAAAGTTAAAATGGCGCCGGGTTAAATGTATTTTTCATGGAGCCTGTGTTTTGTGTTTTGTGTGTTTTGTGTGTTGTGTGTTTTGTGTGTTTGTGTGTTTGTGTGTTTTGTGTGTTTTGTGTGTTTTGTGAGTTTTAACACATTTTCACTGCATTTTTAAATAATTCAAACATAAACTGTGAAACATTTATCTTGACATTTAAAGATTTGGAGGAATCAGAGAAATATATTTACTGTGTGTCTATGGACTGTGTGCCAGGACTCTTGTGTGTGCGTGTGTTGTGTGCGTGTGTTGTGTGCGTGTGTTGTGTGCGTGTGTTGTGTGCGTGTGTTGTGTGCCTGTGTTGTGTGCGTGTGTTGTGTGCGTGTGTTGTAAGCGCAGGCTTGTGCTGTGTATGGGCTTGTGTCAGTGTGTTGTGTGCATGTGTCGTGTGCGTGGGCTCATGTTGTGTGCATGTGTTGTATGTGTGGGCTTATGTGTGTTTTGTGTGTGTCGTTTTTTGTGGGCTTGTGTGTCGTGTGCGTGGGCTCATGTGTGCATGTGTTGTGTGCGTGTGTCACGTGTGTGGGCTTGTGTGTGTTGTGTGCGTGTATTGTGGGTTCATGTCGTGAGTGTGTTGTGTGCATGGGCTCATCTACTGTGTGTGTGGGCTCGTATGTGTGTGTCGTGTGCATGGGCTCCTGTGCATGTCTTGTGTGCGTGTACGGGCTTGCGTTGTGTGCATGTATTGTGGGCTTGTGTCATTTGTGTGGGCTCATGTTGTGTGGATGTGTTGTGTGTGTGTGGGCTCGTGTCGTGTGCGTGGGCTCGTGTCGTGTGCGTGGGCTCGTGTCGTGTGCGTGGGCTCGTGCCGTGTGCATGGGCTCGTGTCGTGTGCGTGGGCTCGTGTCGTGTGCGTGGGCTCGTGCCGTGTGCATGGGCTTGTGTCGTGTGCGTGGGCTCGTGTCGTGTGCGTGGGCTCGTGTCGTGTGCGTGGGCTCATGTTGTGTGCGTGGGCTCAGGTCGTGTGCGTGGGCTCGTGTCGTGTGCGTGGGTTCATGTTGTGTGCATGAGCTCATGTTGTGTGCGTGGGCTTGTGTCGTGTGCGTGGGCTCGTGTCGTGTGCATGGGCTCCTGTTGTGGCTCATGTTGTGTGCATAGGCTCATGTTGTGTGCGTGGGCCTGTCTCTGCTCCTGTCCTCATATTAATCCATGTACAACAGTTTTGAAGCTACACGTTTGCAAAGGCCTAACATGAACTCAGCGAGGTGGGGGGTGAGGTGGGGGGTGAGGTGGGGGGTGAGGTGGGGGGTGAGTGGGGGGTGAGGTGGATGGCGAGGCGGGGTGGCGTGTGGCGGGTGCTGAGGCGGGCGGGGGGCGTTGCTGGAGGCGCTGGCGGCAGACTCTCTCGCTCTGGACGCTCATTTGCATGACAAAGGCCTGATTAATTATTTAAGGAGCCTTATTTGATCAATACAGGAGCTGTATCCGACTCAGGGACAACGTGAGCCACTGGATTGTATCGGCCTCTATTATTGATGAGAAGCACCGAGAGGACGATGTGAGAGAGAAGCAGATCAGAACCAACAACAAAGGCAGCGTGTCCGGTTTCATGTGTATTAAAAGTTTTCCCTTTTCGGTGCTGATGAATATTTTACAGGGCTGGAAATTTAGATGGGACCTTTTTAACTGCAGAGGTGAGAGCCGCGGGGACTCAGATGCCGTGGTAACAGAGGTTTGTTTGAGGGTGAAGAGGTCGCTGTCCCAAACACCTCTGAGCCTCGTGCACTTTACACTCGGACGTGTCCCGGTGAACCGCAGACACCGGAGCGCCCCCTGTCGGACGAGTCCTGTAGTTCAGTGAGATTTGGGGGAAGGTTCACGTCTGATTCACAGACACTTTGGACTTAGATCATGATGAGACTTTTACAGATGTTTGGTTAAACTTTTACATCACACACATCATCAGCTCAGTGCATCATCAGTCTGAGGCTCTACAACTCTGTTTAATCTAGAGATCTACAGCCAGTCGGCTGTCAGTACCTCGCGTCTGTCCTGGAGCAGAGTATCAGGTTATGGAAGAAACTTAACGTTTGTGTTCAATGGCACCGATTAAGTCTCTTTTATTTAAAAAAAAAAAAAAAAAAGAAAAACATTTTGTTTTAATAAGAAAAGAAAATGCAATAAAAAAAATATGATCAATCAAAAATAAAAAAATAAAAAAAATCTTCAAATTCAAACCTAGTCAGGTTTATTTTTTACTTGTTCTCGTTCTTGTTCTTCTTCTTCGTTGTCATCTTCATCTTCTTTGTTGTCTTCGTCTTCTTCTTCGTCTTCTCCTTCTTCTTCTTTGTCTTTGTCTTCTTCTTTTACTTTTTGTATTTGTTCTATGATCCAGCCTTAAAGCATAAACATTAACACACATGTATTTACACGTACAAGAAGTCATTATGCAACAAACAGATACAGATATTGTGTACGTGTATATTGTGTATTTATTTTTTAACAATCTGTAATATACACTGTCTGGCCAAAAAAAATAAAGTCACCACCAAAAAAAAAAGGTCCCACAGTCTAATATTTGGTTGTTCTTTATCTTTGATTACGTCACGTTCTCTGTTCCATTGTTTTGATTTCGCTTCTGCAACGTCACAGATTTAGATGATGTTTCTTGCAGATGTTGTGTTGATGATGGTCGAGTCACTGCACAAAGTTTCTCCAGCACAAAGATCCTCTCTGGGGTTAAGGTCTGACTCTGTGGAGGCTCCATGTGTGAAAATGATTCTCCTGAACCTCTGTCACTATTTGAGCCTCATGAATCCTGGGATTGTCATGTTGGAATCTGCCCGAGCATCAGGGAAGAACAGATCCACTGATTCAGTTTATTCAGGTGTCTGACCTCAGTCTTTGAGCACAGACTGTTGAACCTAGACCTGACTCGTACCTATAGACTCGGACATATTTGCTTTGTTAAATCCAGATGGTGACTTTTTTTTTGACCAGGCAGTGAACATGTGTTATGTTCATTCTGTGCACATCCTGAACACTGCTGCAGATGTAGAAATATTCATCTGATTCATACTTTGTTATGAGCAGCTCCTTAAGACCTTGTGCTTCTCACCATCGTGTAGTTCACCTCACATAGACCTGGCTATAGTTCACATTAGCATGCAGGAGCAGGGGCCGGGTGCATGCAGGAGCAGGGGCCGGGTAGATGCAGGAGCAGGGGCCGGGTGGATGCAGGAGCAGGGGCCGGGTAGATGCAGGAGCAGGGGCCGGGTGGATGCAGGAGCAGGGGCCGGGTAGATGCAGGAGCAGGGGCCGGGTGGATGCAGGAGCAGGGGCCGGGTAGATGCAGGAGCAGGGGTCTGGATGCACACAGGAGCAAGGGCTGGATGCATGCAGGAGCAGGGGCCGGGTAGATGTAGGACCAGGGGGCTGGGTGGATGCAGGAGCGGGGGCTGGGTGCATGCAGGAGTGGGAGTCTGGTGCACACAGGAGCAGGGGCCGGGTGGATGCAGGAGCGGGGGCTGGGTGCACACAGGAGCAGGGGCCATGTGCACACAGGAGCGGGGGCTGGGTGCACACAGGAGCAGGGGCCGGCTGCTCTGTTGAGGTGGGAGTACGTGGCCCTTGTTTGCATGTCCTTAGGATTAGTCACAGGTACATGTCTCCTCCCCAGCGCAGCCCGGGGAGCAGCCTTCTCTAAAAATAGGTGAATTCCCGGCGCTCCGACTCGCCGTACCCTCGCCCCTCTCGCCTCTCTCCCCTCTGGCCACGCCGCGAGCTGGAGGAAGGCTTCAACGAGTCTGCACGGCTCCTATAACACACACACAGAATACAATCTCTGCTTTATAGTTGAAAAGTTGTCACAAAAGTGGAACTAAAGGCGGAGAATATGAGATGCTCAGAGTACCACAGTAAACATCGTCCCTTTCCAAACTCGGGTAATCGCTCCCAGGTCGGAAATCTATCTGTTTTTATGGACCACTGCAACGCGCCGAGCTCATTTGGATCTTGCTTCATCAGGGGATTTTTTATGCGGCTGTGATGCGGACGAGCCTTTTGAAGAGTAGGCGAGTTATGTCTTTGGATAATGTAAAGAAAGCAGAACAGGAAGTGAAGCCAGCCCCACTGCAGACGCGATCGGGGGGATTTAAGTCCAACTCGAGTAACCTAGATTTCCTTTAAAACCTGCATATATTTCCTGAACGCCAAGGCAAGTTATTTCACTGAGGCAGCTCTTTACTTTTATTAAAAGCTGCATAAACACGTTGATGGAGAAGCTGGGAGCAGAGGTCGGGAACAGATACAAGTCCTTGTGGGTCATCTTCGGAGCGAACGCCAGATGGTGGTTGTCTGGTAAAATGCATTGTGGGAATTTTGCGGCACACCTGTGAGATTAAACCCAGGGATTATTTTTGGGCTCGGTTTGCTCACCTCTGCGCCGGGAGCCTCTCTGGGGAGCGCGTCGGTGTGTGTGCGGATGTGGGTGTGCGCTTACATGAACATTTGACCAAACATTCATAATTGGGCCCAGTAGCTCTTTAGTGGCTGTCGTCATGCCAACCACCACTTTTCCTTTGTGTCGGTCCCATTTTGTGTAGAGATGGCAACCGCATGGAGATGCCTGACACAAAATGCACCAATCATTAGCCGGGCTGCTTCCTTACCTTGTGTCCTAGAGCGCCGCCTGCTTTGTAGCCTTTTGGTGAGCGCCGTTTCTGCCGCTGCTCGGATCCAGTGTCAGCGGCGCTGCTCTGGCCTGTCCATTTCAAAGGAAAGTTGAAAGAAATCTGGACAAAATAGAGAAAAAGTCTGAAAAGGGGGAAATATTAGCAGGTTTTATGTGAAAAGGATGAGTTAATCGTCAGTGCGGTGGTGAAAGGTTTTTGTGGTCGGGGTCCAGCATCTGTAAACGTCTCATTTTTATAACTTTAAGGTACTCAGAGGTCTTTAAATCAAGAAATCACTCGCTAATTAACGCACCTCGCCGTCAGTGGCTGTGTGCACTGCTGTATAAATGTGTCCTTGGGCAAGACACTTCACAAACAACAACAGTATTCGTCTGTGTGAGCGGGAATTGCACTGCCAACCTGTGAGTCAGTGTATTTGATTGATGTTTTAGACCGAGAGCAGGATTTGAACCTCCAACCTTCGCTTTATTGGACAAACATGGATATTTGCTCGTCTCTATAGAAGGAATATTCCACAGTATTGCATTAAATGAAACTTATCTTTTATCTGGCTCAGTCTCAGTTTATTCATTTTAGGCTTTTTTTTTTTTTTTTAAATTGAGGTTTCGCTTCAGGTTTCTGTCCTTTGCGACATTTTCCAGCGTTTTTCACATTCAAAAGATATTATATTTGCTTCATATTGTTAATCGCTATGGCAACGGTCCTAATTCAAACAGAAAAATCATTCTAAAGCCTTGAAAAAGCTGTAAAACCTGCATTCTTCCTGTGCTTGGGTTCATCTCTGCAAAACCTGGCTTGTCTCTATGGAGTGAGATAAGTTTAATGCCGTACTTTGGAACTTTCCAGGCTGCCTCTTCACGATCTGATGTCTGGTGAAACCCGCGGTCTCGTTTGTGACGTGGGCTCGTCTCTCGGTGCGATCGGCGCGGCTGTAGATCCCTGTCAGCGTGCTAGTCTCATTAGGAGATTACTCATGTCCCTGGACACTTCTTCAGACGTCGACTGGACGAGGCCAGTGCCAACACCTGCTGCGCTGTCATCTGGACCTCACCCATCACCACGAGAACAAGGCGAGAAAATGTAACGCCGGAGCCGAGATGGAGGCTGCGGGAGAATCTAACGCTCAGAGACGAAGGAAACAGGAGCCAGGAGCCGCGGATTTGACTCAAAATCATCAGTTACTTCAAAATCGCAAAAAAGTACCAGTACTACGGGTCGACGTTTGGACACACCCTCATTCTGTGTTTTTTTTACTACTTTCTACGTTTTATTCACATTCAGAAGACGTCAAATATATGAAGTAACATATGGAAATGTGTAGTAAAGAAAAAACGTTAAATTAATACTAAATTCAACAAAGCAAAGAGAAGAAAAAGTGGGATTTAAATATCATAAACTGTGTATATAAATGGACATAGCTAATCCAAGCAGGAAGTGAGCATGACTCTGGCTCCAGTTCACTTTCTATTGAAAAACTGCCTCTCTCTGTAACTGCTGCTGTCAGACTCGTCATTTTGGTCTTAATTAGCAAAAACAAAGCTTAAATCTGTCAACTGGACAAATCGTTGTAAAAGTGTCCTGGGACAGATTTAAACTTCGTCTTTTGCCGTGGATCAGACCTGGACGAGGGCGAGGGACACAGACACCTTTGCTCTTAAATGTTCATTAACCCTCTACATGATCCTGGGGTTCATGTTTGAGTCATGAGTTATTTTTATTTATATTTATTTTTATTTTGAGTTTATTTTTAATTCTTTTTGAGTTATTTTGAGTTTTGTTTATTTATTTTTTTAAGTTAATTTTTTTTTTCATTCATTTTGAGTTTTTTTATTATTATTATTTTGAGTTTATTTTGAGTTGGGTTTTTTTCATTTTTATTTTTATTTATTTTTTGTTTTGTTTTGTTATTTTGAGTTTTTTTTTTAATTTTAAGTTAATTTTGAGTTGTTTTTTTTTTTTTTTCGTTTTTTTTCATTTATTTTGAGTTTTTTTTATTATTATTATTTTGAGTTTATTTTGAGATATTTTTTTGTTATTTTCAGTTTATTTTTAATTTTTTTTTTTTGTTATTTTAGAGGTTTTTTTTTTGTTTGTTTTTTTTTTTTTTGTCATTGGCGTCAGCAAGGGATTTGATTGACAGCGGTGTGGACGGAAAGGGGCGTTACCTTCCACATCCTCGCTCTTCCACATCCTCGCTCCTGATTGGCTCTTTAGTTGCTATGATACTCGCGGTTGGCATTACAAACGTGAAACTTGGCTCCAAATTCGCGCCTTCGCCTCGCTGAGCTTCATTTGACTGAAGCCGAACGCCGGAGCTGACGTGAGACTCAGTCACTTCTTTACACAGACTTTGTTGAATATATAACATAAAAAAGTGATTTAACTTTACAAATAAAATAAAAACCAAACTCTTCCTGTCCCCGTTCGCTGTCGCCCTCGTGGTCAGAGCGTTATTTCTTTGCTCGTAAATAAACCTTGTGTAACGGGACACTATGGAGCATGTGATCATGTAATTGGATTTAACTCTTTCTTATCTCATCATCGCTGAAACTAAGATGAAAGCAGCGTCTTAATTAGCCGCCTGTGGATCAGACGAGGCCAGGCTGCAAAACCTAATCTTAAATACGACTTGAAAGGAGAATTTAACACACTTTGAAATAATGCAACTGTGATTCATGACGCAACTCAACACAACTTCCTCCAGAGTTCAGGCGACGTCGACATCGCTGGACAAACCGCATCAAAACTGCATCAAAACTGCATCGAAACCGCATCAAAACTGCATCAAAACTGCATCGAAACTGCATCGAAACTGCAACAAAACTGCAACAAAACTGCATCAAAACTGCATTGAAACTGCATTGAAACTGCATCAAAACAACATCAAAACCGCATCGAAACCGCACCGAAACTGCACCGAAACTGCATCGAAACTGCATCGAAACTGCACCGAAACTGCACCGAAACTGCACCGAAACTGCATCGAAACTGCATCGAAAATGCATCGAAACTGCATCAAAACTGCAACAAAACTGCATCGAAACTGCATCAGAACTGCATCGAAACTGCATCGAAACTGCATCAAAACTGCATCAAAACTGCATCAGAACAGTGAAGCTACAGTGTGGAACTTTCACGTCACCTGCATGATTCTGTGAAAATAGGCAATAAATAAGTTTATTTGTACAGCACAACTGGTCCAGAGTAACTCAAAGTGTTTTACAGAATAAGAAAGACATTAACATCACAATAGAACAAATCAGAACATAAATAATCACAAATAATCATCGTAAAATTTATGTTAAAGGAGAAAAGTGCAGAATAAAACACTTTCACTCACAGCAGCTAAACAGAATGAAGTCTGGATTTAAACATTTTCAACGTCGAGTCTGTCTCACATCTTCAGGAAGTGAGACAGATTTAAACAAAACTCAAACACTGATTCACCAGGTTTAGTCCTGGTTTAGTCCTGGTTTAGTCCTGGTTTAGACCTGGTTTAGTCCATGTTTAGTCCTGGTTTAGATCTGGTTTACTCCTGGTTTACTCCCGGTTTAGTCCTGGTTTAGTCCTGGTTTAGTCCAGGTTTAGTCCTGGTTTAGTCCTGGTTTAGTCCATTTTTAGTCCTGGTTTAGTCCATTTTTAGTCCTGGTTTAGTCCTAGTTCAGTCCTGGTTCAGTCCTGGTTTAGTCCTGACTCTGGGCCGGTCCCTGAGGTCCTCAGAGTTGGTTCATAGTGAGTCGTTTGTAGCGAGTCTTACGAGGAGTCGTTCTTCTGGTTTGTTCTCGTGGCTCAGGTGGGACACGTGCAGATGCTCTCTGATTGTAGTGAGTCGTTCATAGCGAGTCGTTCAGAGCGAGTCTTCAGAGTCGTTCAGAGTCGTTCAGAGTCGTTCAGTCTCATTCAGTCTCGTTCTTGTGGTTTGTTCTCATGGTTTGTTCTCGTGGCTCAGGTGGGACATGTGCAGATGCTCTCTGATTTTAGTGAGTCGTTTGTAGTGAGTCGTTCAGAGCGAGTCTTCAGAGTTGTTCAGAGTCGTTCAGTCTCGTTTAGTCTCGTTCTTGTGGTTTGTTCTTGTGGTTTGTTCTTGTGGTTTGTTCTCGTGGCTCAGGTGGGACATGTGCAGATGCTCTCTGATTGTAGTGAGTCGTTTGTAGTGAGTCGTTCAGAGCGAGTCTTCAGAGTTGTTCAGAGTCGTTCAGTCTTGTTCAGTCTCGTTCTTGTGGTTTGTTCTCGTGGTTTGTTCTTGTGGTTTGTTCTCGTGGCTCAGGTGGGACATGTGCAGATGCTCTCTGATTGTAGTGAGTCGTTTGTAGTGAGTCGTTCAGAGTCGTTCAGAGTCGTTCAGTCTCGTTTAGTCTCGTTCTTGTGGTTTGTTCTTGTGGTTTGTTCTTGTGGTTTGTTCTTCTGGTTTGTTCTCGTGGCTCAGGTGGGACACGTGCAGATGCTCTCTGATTGCTCCTGCTGCTTCATCTTTACTTTTGCTTTTTAATCATTTTACCTCTTCCAGTGCTGGAAAATCTGTCCAGTTATGATTTGATTTGAAGTAAACCAAGACTTTTAAACCATTTTTACATTTTTAACAAGTCGTGTGACGAGCCAGCGACACGTCCGGGGGAAGATGACCTCAGGAATTCTTCTACAACAAATGACTGACCCTCACAAAGTCGCCTGAAACCTTCTTCTGACTGAGACTCTTCTCCTCGTTCTGTTGTGTCTCAAATCTGGTCAAACGCCATCGTCCAATCAGATCAGTTTATTCCAGCGACACGTGAGAAACAAATGAGTTGGTCACATGTAATTTACAAATAAAATCTCTTTGTCTCACCTCAGATTATAAGTTTATGCGCCAGTCGTAGATTCTCAGACCCTGACTGACTCACATCTTTATAAAGTTTTGTTTCTGTTCTGGATCCCAAGCAAATTTATGTCTTTTTTTGTCTAAAAAGTTGCATAGTGTAGCTTTAACTAAGTGATATTTTGAGTGAATTTAAATTATTGCTGACGTGTTTCTCTTTACTCGTTCTTCCGCTGCAGTACTTTTACTCTGACGTGTTTCTTGTTAGTCGTTCTTTAGCTGCAGTACTTTTACTCTGACGTGTTTCTTGTTAGTCGTTCTTTAGCTGCAGTACTTTTACTCTGACATGTTTCTTGTTAGTCGTTCTTTCGCTGCAGTACTTTGACATGTTTCTTGTTAGTCGTTCTTTAGCTGCAGTACTTTTACTCTGACATGTTTCTTGTTAGTCGTTCTTCAGCTGCAGTACTTTTACTCTGACATGTTTCTTGTTAGTCGTTCTCTAGCTGCAGTACTTTTACTCTGACATGTTTCTTGTTAGTCGTTTTTTTGCTGCAGTACTTTTACTCTGACATGTTTCTTGTTTGCTTTGCAGTACTTTTACTCTGACGTGTTTCTTGTTAGTCGTTCTTTAGCTGCAGTACTTTTACTCTGACGTGTTACTTTTACTTAGTCGTTCTTTAGCTGCAGTACTTTTTACTCTGACATGTTTCTTGTTAGTCGTTCTTTAGCTGCAGTACTTTTACTCTGACATGTTTCTTGTTAGTCGTTCTTTAGCTGCAGTACTTTTACTCTGACATGTTTCTTGTTAGTCGTTCTTTAGCTGCAGTACTTTTACTCTGACATGTTTCTTGTTAGTCGTTCTTTAGCTGCAGTACTTTTACTCTGACATGTTTCTTGTTAGTCGTTCTTTAGCTGCAGTACTTTTACTCTGACATGTTTCTTGTTAGTCGTTCTTTAGCTGCAGTACTTTACTCTGACATGTTTCTTGTTAGTCGTTCTTTAGCTGCAGTACTTTTACTCTGACATGTTTCTTGTTAGTCGTTCTTTAGCTGCAGTACTTTTACTCTGACATGTTTCTTGTTAGTCGTTCTTTAGCTGCAGTACTTTTACTCTGACATGTTTCTTGTTAGTAGTTCTTTAGCTGCAGTACTTTTACTCTGACATGTTTCTTGTTTTCTTAGTTAGTCTTTTCTTTAGCTGCAGTACGTTTTTACTCTGACAGTACTTTTGTTTCTTGTTAGTCGTTCTTTAGCTGCAGTACTTTTACTCTGACATGTTTCTTGTTAGTCGTTCTTTCGCTGCAGTACTTTTACTCTGACATGTTTCTTGTTAGTCGTTCTTTAGCTGCAGTACTTTTACTCTGACGTGTTTCTTGTTAGTCGTTCTTAGCTGCAGTACTTTTACTCTGACATTCTTCTTGTTAGTCGTTCTTTCGCTGCAGTACTTTTACTCTGACATGTTTCTTGTTAGTCGTTCTTTAGCTGCAGTACTTTTACTCTGACGTGTTTCTTGTTAGTCGTTCTTTAGCTGCAGTACTTTTACTCTGACATGTTTCTTGTTAGTCGTTCTTCAGCTGCAGTACTTTTACTCTGACATGTTTCTGTTAGTAGCCTTCGTGCTAATCCAAACACAGCTCACTTATCAGGGTGAGCGCGTGTTTCGAGTGGCTTAATTCCGGCTTAACAGCGGCTCATGTAAATGTGGCCCCAGTGGCTCCCCCTGTCTCCCGCTCGTGTAATTGTTAACTATGAAGTTCACATCAAAACTAACAGCCAGTCTGATGCTATTACTGAGCCATTCTGTCGCCATTAGCAACCAATAGAGTCAGTCACGGTTTGCAGCTCGCCTGATCGAAGCAGCACCAGAGACGCGAGTGAAAGCGCTGAGAGGAAAGAGGCTTTTAATGTTTTTATTTTGCTCGCTGTACAACTCTAGCAACGGAAAATTCTGTTTGTCAAGTGGGCGAAAGTTTCAGGGTGAAGACGTTTAGCTGCTCGTCCAGGTTCGGGTCAGATTCCGCTGGATGCTGCCGTACATCTGTCTGAAGGAGGAGGGTTTTGCATAACTGTTCAGGCCCCTAATGGCTGCTCTCACACCTATTAGCATACTAGTTGTTAGCATACTGCCGCTATTATTTGTCTTGTTTAGATTTAGGAGTTATAAACAGGAGATGGATGATGTCTGTTCAAAGATGGATCGTTTTTCCTCTTAAACTCGCCTCTAAAACCGTTTCTTTTCTTGCGATGGAGATGCACAGCAGATTGTCGTCCCGAGCTGCTCTACCGATGCTTTAAAAAGGACAAAATGTGATAGTTTGGCTCATTTTGGTGGATCAAAAGCCTCTGACTCTCTCTGGGGGGCGGAGTCTGCATGTCCTGCCTCTGTTACTTCATGTTTTCTCAGCCTCTTCTCCTTTGCGTGAGTTTTGGGGGTTTGGCAGATACATTTTTAATATTTTTTATGCCGACGTCAGTCCGGTGACTCAGTGCTCTGGCTCCAGAATCATCACCGAACGTCTGTGGAGATTTTCAAATGTCAGAGAATGTCGCAGGTGCTCATGTTTTACCTGAAATATGTTGTTAATTCTAAGTCGGCTCACCTTATATGTTAGTCCAAGATGTTTAATGTAACAGTTTTGGAAAACCTGGATTAACTCGACTCTGAGAAACTTCCAGTGGTTTTTGGAGATGAACAGATCTGATCCTTTAACTATATTCTGTGTTTTCGCTGTAACGATGTGTCTGAGGAGACTGCAGCCGACGTGCCCACGGCCTACACACATACTGCTACGTGTCAGCTTCCACTATGTATGCTACCTCGAGATGTGTCCTCTCCTCTTTCTCTCTTACTCTCCCTCACTCTTTTTCTCTCCCTCCTCCGTCTGTCTCTCGTTCATGTTTGTGGAGGTGAGGTAAAGGAGAGTTAGCTCATCTTCATACTCATGTCTATGTATTTTACCTGAAGTTATTTTCTCTCTTACTCTTTTTCTATCTTTCTCTGTCTCCCTCTTTCTTTCTCCCCTCCCTCCCTCCCTCCCTCCCTCCCTCTTTCTCTCTCTCTCTCTCTCTTCTCTCCTCCCTCCGTCTCTCTCTCTCGTGCATGTTTTTGGAGGTAAAGGAGAGTTAGCTCATCATCATACTTGTTGTTGCTTCCTCTCCTCTTTCTATATCCTCCATCACTTTCTCTTTCTCTCTCTCTCTTCTTTCTTTTTTTCTCTCTCTCTCACTCCCCCTCTTTCTCTCCCTCTTTCCTTCTCTCTCTCGTGCATGTTTTTGGAGATTAAGGAGAGTTAGTTCATTATTGTTCTTATATGTATGTATTTTACCTGAAGTTATTTCCTCTCCTCTCTCTCTTTCTCTTTTTCTCTCCCTCCATCTCTCTCGCTCCTCTCTCTTTATCTGTTTCCTCTGTGCATCCCTCCTTCTCTCTTTCTCTCTCTCTTGTGCATGTTTTTGGAGGTGAGGTAAAGGAGAGTTAGCTCATCATCGTACTTATGTCCATGTATTTCACTTGAAGTTGTTTCCTCTCTTACTCTTTCTCTCTCCTCCCTCTCACTCCCTCCTTCTCTCTCTCCTTTCTCCCTTCCTCTCTTCTCTCCTCTCCCCCCCCCCCTCCATCTCTCTCTCTCTCGTGCATGTTTTTGGAGGTGAGGTAAAGGAGAGTTAGCTCATCTTCATACTCATGTCCATGTATTTTACTTGAAGTTGTTTTCCTCTCTTTCTCTCTCCTCCCTCTCACTCCCTCCTTCTCTCTCTCTCCTCCCTCCTCCGTCTCCTTCTCTCGTGCATGTTTGTGGAGGTGAGGTAAAGGAGAGTTAGCTCATCTTCATACTCATGTCCATGTATTTTACTTGAAGTTGTTTCCTCTCTTTCTCTCTCCTCCCTCTCACTCCCTCCTTCTCTCTCTCTCCTCCCTCCTCCGTCTCCTTCTCTCGTGCATGTTTGTGGAGGTGAGGTAAAGGGGAGTTAGCTCATCTTCATACTCATGTCCATGTATTTTACTTGAAGTTGTTTCCTCTCTTCCTCTTTCTCTCTCCTCCCTCTCACTCCCTCCTTCTTTCTCTCCTCCCTCCTCCGTCTCCTTCTCTCGTGCATGTTTTTGGAGGTGAGGTAAAGGAGAGTTAGCTCATCATCGTACTTATGTCTCCTGCCTTGTCTGCCGTGAGAGCGCTGGCACCCCGCAGGGAGAGATGAGAGGCTTGATTACAGTCAAATTAGCAAATGAGCAGGTTAATTACACAACCAAAATCCTCTATAAGAAGTGGCATTTCTGCGGGAGATACTGGAGGAGCGTGAAGAGACGGAGAGAAGACGAACACACATCTTTAATCGCAGCGGTTTGAAAACTTTTCCCACTGAGTATCAGAAGATAAGACCAGATCATTTATGAAGCAAAGTCTCAAGAAAGTAGACACGTTAAAGCTACAGTGTGCAACTTTCTGGAGGCTAAACTGCACAAAATGAAAAAACAAACAGAAAAACACATGATTTTATTTGAGTTTATTGTTTGGCTAAAAAGGTGCAAAGTGTAGCTTTAACTTAGTCGTATTTGGAATAAATTAAAGTGGTTTGAATCCCGCTGTCGAGATTATAGGTCAAACCACTGACTCACAGGTTGGCGGTGCGATTCCAGCTCCCACAGATGAATGTGGTCATCGTGTCCTTGGGCAAGACACTTAACTGACCTTGTCCCTGTGTTGTGTGTGGTGGAAAAGCGATAAATAAAAATGTGACCATTACCAGAACTAATTATTAATGAGGATCAACCTGCACCCGCCCCGTTCACACAGACGTCCCAGGAAACTCTGAGCAGTGACCCCCGTTCACCCCGGACCAGCCCCAGAACCGTCTCAGGCTCTGCTCCCGCCTCGTTCAGACCGTCTGCTGCACGGCCCTTTCGTCCATTCTATTTTAAAATGTTTTCAGGGTTTTGCACTTGTACAAAACTGCAGATTTAACTAAATGTTTAAGCGATAACGCTGCAGGGAAGTGGTTCACAGCTTGCACAGAGCCCACCTGTGCTGTAGAGGGCGCACACAAACACACAGACACGCCTCAACCAGGAGTGAGCTCTGCCCCGATCCTCTCCCTCTCCTCTGCTCATCCTCCACTCCTCTTCCTCTCTTCTTTTACTCATCCAATGCTCCTCTTTTCTCTGTTCTTCTTAGTGAATCCACAAAGCTTTTATGCATCGCAAAGTGAAAGTGAAAGTAAAGTTGTACAATGTTACAGATGACGTTCCCCGGCTTTTGTAAGCGTCCAATGACTAAAATTTACCCAATAAATCCTGAAAAATCCACAAGAGACGAGACCAAAACTATAATCCACCTGTAAATATAGTTTTGTCCAGCTGAGTCGGGCGGTGTTGACGTCCGTCTCTGTTTTGTGTCTACAAGAAACGAGGAAATGAAAGGTTCCGTGTTGCGTGTTTTTGCCGCAGAGACGCAGACGATCGGAGACTCTGATCGTTCCAGCAGACGCATGGGCATCAGACCAGAGACCAAACACTCTCCGCTCTCTCTCGTAGCAACGCTCCGCTGCATCATTTAGACTGAATGAGAATGAAACCATGTAGTGTAAACAGGAACGCTCGTAACCAAGGAAACCAAACATGTAAACAAGGAAACCAGGCTCGTAACCAAGGAAACCAAGTGCTGCTATTGTTTTCTGGCTTAATGTTGCGTTCATTTGGTCCTGGGTTGAAAACGCTCATGAAATAGTCTCGAACATGTCTGAAAAACACCTCAGGACCTCGAGCCAAACCCTTCTCCCCGACTTCGCCTGACGTCACCGGCTCAGGGCAGATCAACGACAATCGAACACGTCTGAGCTCTTTGACTAAAGGTTGTGACATTTAGGGTTAACTGTCAGGTATCCAGATCCACAAAAACAGAGACCACAACTGTTTCATGAATTGCCGTGACGTTATCTGGCTAAAGTGAACAAATAACTGTTAGTTTTGAGAAGTCTAACAGCTACAAATCGTCTCTTTAAACGCCGTTAATGAGCAAACTGGATGAAATCACTCAGACTTTCCGAGATAAAAGCACAGAAACAGAAACCTGAGTTCTCCAGGACCACATGAACGCTTATGAGCCTTTCCTTGGATATTCCCACTAATTTACCTGAAAAACTGTCGATGAAAGATGCAGGGAAGTCGGTTTTGGCTTCGCTCACATGTTTGCAAGGCCCGACTCCATGTGTGAACGCAGCTTTGTATTAATCGATTTAAGCTTCATGTTATAGGCGACATTTTGAGGACTTTGGACGTTCAAAATATATAGTTTTAAATGTGTTAATGCTATGGCAGGACTCTTAGTTTATCAATATTCTGAAAACCAAAATCAGACAAAGCTAATTTATGTCAAACTGAACTGGAAAAGTACTTTGAAAACTGAAAGAACCTCCAGATCTATAATTCAGTCTATTTATTTTGGTTTTAAGTGGTGAAATCTCATCCAGGAGAGACGTGCGAGCTGCAGCCCACTCAGGGACACGGGTGGAGAGTTGGATCTTCGTCTCGTTGTTTTTCTTGACTCATTCTCGCTGGCGTCTTGTAATCGTTGTCTTTGTACCATGGGCAGATTGTCCAGTAGTTGGCTGCGTTCTTTGTCCTGACCATCTTGGCTAAAACCTTTCTTGATGTTCTCTTTTGTTCCTCTTCTTCTTCTGTTTTCAGTTGGACAGTTCCCTTGTTTTTGGAGGTCTCGAGGAAGTGAACGAGCAGCTGACCAGTAGGTGGTCGTTCTTATCATTCTTAGCTTGATCTTGTTGGTTTTAGTATCTGTTTCTCCAGCCTCTGTAGTGTCTGTAGTTGTTCTGCCTCCTCTTATACCTTTTTTTATTCCATCGCCTTCGTCTTTTCCACCTCTTCTCAGACGTCTTGGTGCTGTAGGTGGGTTGTTCGATGTTTGGCAGCACTCTCCTTTCAGTGACCTTCTTTTGAGTGTTTTCTACCACGTCCTGTCGTCTGTCCTGCTCAGATCTTGCGGCCATCTTTACCTCAGCGTTCTTCGCTTGCTCTCTCTTGCGCTGAAGCAGGATCCTTAAATCCATCACATCGTTCTTTGCTGGGCTTGCGAGATGATTTGAACCTCTTCGGATGTTCTCTTGTATAGCGTCGAGTTCTCTATCCAGACGCAGTTTGATTTGATTTTGCATGTTCTGTCTGCACGTGGTTCGAGGAGCGATCTTTTGTGCTGTACCTCCATCCTCTCTGGCTTCTGGAGGTCGGGCGTTTTTGGTTTCGCTGATTTTTTTTTCATAGGCTGCTCTCTCGTACATCCATTCACGTGGATATGGCATCTCGCTCGTGTGCTCAGCTAAAACGTCTTAATGATGTTGAAGTTGAGTTCTCTCAGTTTGTGGCAGGTGTTTGTCTAAATTTAAACTCATTGTCAAGGCGATGCAGCAGCTGACGAGTAACAAAACGCATCGCCATGGTAACGAAACAGCTGGCAGGTATTTTACGGATTGAAATACAAGCGAAGCAGTACATGTATTTATTTCTTCTGTGCTGGAGGTAAAGCTCTGCTGACATAACACTGGCCAGGATTCATAAAATGCATGACTAAAAACAAAAAACAGGCTGTGTCCGAATGTCCAGTTGGTTAAAAAGTGATGCACTCAAACTTTTACCTCAATGCACCTTGAAAAGTTGCTAAACTGGTTAATATAGACCACAATGCATTGCAAAAGACAGAAAAACAACAGCGGACAGAGACAGGTCTTTAACTGGAGACGACACGACTGAATGAAGCAGATAGAAGCGCTGATTTATCTCACCGTGGATCCTGATTGTGAATAAAACTCTTCAATAAATCAGTCCTGTGTAAAGTTGCTAGCGTTAGCCACTTATCTTAGCTTGAGCTGTTAAAAGAGCGATAATTACCACATCTCAGACACTTTTTTGTCCGTTTATGTGAGATCTAGCTTGACAAAAACTTGTGTGATTATTATTCATCCATAAAGACTTGAGCCAGTCCAATCTGAGCTTTATTTATGACACAAATCAACTTTTATCAGAGCTTAATCTTTAGACTTTTTTCACCCAGACCCAGAGTCGATAGAGTTTGCTAAAGTGTGCAGGTCTGAGGATTGAACGAGGGGTCAGGGGCTGGAGGAGACATTCAGACACTCGTTAACAATGCGACGTAATTTCCTCACTGATGGACAAATGCAGCTTCACTTATCTTAGAACCTCAAATATGAAATTCCACTTTATTCCAGCTAGAACGTTTTAACTTTAACGATGCCAGAATGAGCCGACGCTGAGGCCGGTCGGTTCTTTCTGCTTCAAACACTTGACTCTGATGTTATTTTACAGTTTGAACTCGACCCCCGTGAGACGAGGCGTGTACCACCTGTTGGACCGTCCCACATGTTGAAAACCGGGGCTTTATCTTTCCTGCACGACTCCCTGGTTCTGTTCTCTCCTGCCCCTTCTCCCGACGCCTGCGTTTGAGGTTTGGGGTAAAACGTTTGCATCAGGGAGCGATACTTGTCTTTTCAGAGGACACGTTCGTTTTCCTCCTGCGTTTCTCTCGCTCTTTCTCCTCGTCTTTTTGCCCTCACTCATGAGACGGCATCAAACTCCTGACTTTACAAACTCTCCCGCACACTGGCTTTCATCCTTCACTTCACACAAGCCGCCGGGAGACTTCAGATTTTTTTCAGATTTTGTACATTCACGTTAGGAAAAAAGACTTTGAGGGTAAAGTTTGCAAGGGCATTTCAAAAAGATGTGGCCTGCGATGGAGGGCAGGAAAAAGGTCGTTCAGGAGGATGTTTTATTATATTTCAAGACCCAATAACGACCTGCACAATTTTGTAAAAGGAAAAAAAATGTAGTTGAGTGTTACATTTGTGATTTCATTTGCAATACAAAAGCGGTTTTCTGTTCAGAGAGACATTTTAAACATGGACAGCTCCAGGGACGTTAAATCAAACCTATTCTGCAAAATCTACTTCAGTTTTTCATCACGTTTAGTTGTTTCCTCGTTTACCCTCTCCAAGATGTTGATTCGTGGATGTTTGAACAAGTTTAATCGTTTCTTTTTTGCCGGAAACGCTCCTGTCCTCACCTCCACCCAGGCCCAGGGGCGGCGCCAGACATTTTAGTTTGGAGGAGCGATGGGGGGGCTGAGCGCTTCAATAGGGGGCCTCACTTCACATGTTAATTTAGAGTCTTATATGGACGTGAGCGTGTCCCTCTCGGCTTCAGTTTTAAAACAGTTAAATGTAGTTAGCCCCTGTAGCGATTTCAGAAAACTAATCTTGAGTTCTGTTCTTATCGTCGTCTCATTTTTAGTTGAGATTAGATGCGCTCTGAAAGTGGGGCAAACATCTTTGGACTGTGGCGGAGCTTTGGGCCCCTGAGCTTTGTTGAAATGACGTTTACGCAGGGCCGGACCGAGCTTTCAGGGGGCCCTAAGCTGAATTTGTCTCTGGGGCCCCCGACAGTGGATGCCTCAGCTATTTCACATTTGACACATTCTGACTCTGCTCTCATCACTTTGACCAACTGTATTTGTGTTTATCTGACCAACATCAGACTGAAAACATCCAGAATGTCACGATTTAAAACATCTAAAAACATTTTGTGTTGGTCCGACTTATTTGCCAAAATCGAGATTTGAATATAGTACGTTTTTGTTTTTTTTCTTTGCATTGTGTGGAGGTTTTTGTCAAGATGTATATTCATGAAAGATACACAAAATACATTTTTTACATTTAGTACATAATGAATATGTATAATGTAATTTCTGCTGATGTCTTTTGACGGAGGAAATTTCCTATTACTGCATGGAAGAAATTCAAACCTGGAGGGGAGTATTTTTATTTAAAGTTTTATTATTATATATTTTTTTTATTATTTTATTTTTTAGTTTTATTATTATTACATTGTATTATTTCTATATGTTTATTTTGTATTTATTTTGTTACTATTATTATTATTATTATTATTATTAACTTTATTAACTTATTCTTAGTTTTTTGTCTATGCCCATCGGGGTGGAGGGTGAAAAGGGCGACAAATTTAATCGTATGTCATTTATATTTGCTCTTGAGATTGATATTTGAATTATAACTTGATCACAAAAAAGAAAAAAAAAAACAAAACAGAATGTCAAGATTTTTTTTTTTAATTCTACACATTTTTCCTTCTTTTCTGGTGGATTTTAATATTGTCCAGTTGGCGACAGTGAGTTTACATTCACAATATAAACGGGTCTTGCACATCACCTCTGCCCGACTCAAAAACAAATGTAGCAGCAGATATTTTACGACTATAGATATAAAACAAATGTAATCGTTTTAGAGGGATATTTATTTATTTATTTAAAAGGGACAATGCACATTAATAAACACCAGTAAAAAATACACATGTAAATGTGCTGAAGTCGCTGCACAGATAATCTTCATTCACCGTCCCTGAACATCTAAAACGGGACAAGAGATAAGATAAGATTTGCCTTTATTAGTCCCACAGTGGGGAAATTCCAGTATTGCACCGCACAGTTAAAGAACAGAAGGAAAATGGTACTTGCAATAAAACAAGATAATACATAAATAGCTTAAAATAATTTAAAAACAGGACAATGCAAACAACAATGTGTCGATTTGTAAAGTGCTTCCCGTCATTTTAAAGTGCTGTAGTTTTCTAATAAATAAGTTAATTTGAGCTGCTGTAAACACACAAGACCTGTTTTCAGTAAAAATCGCTGTATTATATTATTTTCAATGTAAATGTATGCGCTCTTGGGGGCCCCCTGGTGGCTTCGGGGCCCTAAGCAGCTGCCTAATCTGCTTATAGTCTGAACCGGCCCTGCATTTACGGTGACATCAGCTCCTATTGGACACCGCAGCTTTTATTCATTTATTCAGTCGTTTTAGATGAATATTGTGATTTAAAAAGTGTAAATTATAACCACAGACTGTAGAGACACACGAGCAGGACGGGTTTAGGCGAGATGTGAGGATCAAACTGTGATTTAGTCTGAATTACATCGCTGTAACTAAACAGTCTTGCGTGCGACACAGGCCGGTGAGGAGTGCTTACCTGACGCAGCCCAGTGAGCGGCGCCGCGCTGGACTCGCTCGAGGGCTTCCAGACGCAGAGATGGAGGAAGATGGATAGATTTAGTGGGCAGATGTGTAGAAGTCTGGAGCAAATGGAGTGAGAAGTTGCACAGCTGGTAGAGGACAAAGAGCAGGCCCGTGGAGAGGAGACACACACACACAGAAAACACGCAGAAACGCAGAGAAAATTGACTTTTTTAGCATTAATCCATGTTCTCTGTCACGTCTCTGAAGCTCAAAACGCTCTGTTCCACCTTGTGATGTCATCAAGTGGCAGTTCTCAACCCTTTTAACAGCTCCTTTTAACTTTAGTCCAGCAGAGTTTGGAAATGATTCTAGAAATGGAGGTGTGTGGAGTTTAAAAACACAGTGGAGCACTTCCTGTGTCACCACATGATGACATCACAAGGTGGAACAGAGTGTTTTCTGTTTGGGTTTGTGTGGTAAACGTGTGAGAATGAAACAAAACACAACTCCAGGTCTGTTTGTGACAAAGAAACATTAAACAACTCAGAAAAACGACGTAACATGGGCCTTTTAAACTTATCTGGAGACAAGCAGGGCCAGTTACAGGTCAAATCTGCGGAGAGGCGAGCCCACTCACAATAAGAATGCAGGTTATTCCAGTTACTTTTAGCAGTAAACACCTAAATATTAACAAACCAAACTGTAAGATTCTATTCAGAGCCATAACTTCTCCCTTTGGATAACATTTTATTTATTGATTTGAATGAATAAATAAATAAATAAAGCTCCACATTTGCTTAAAAAAGTTCTCCACAAAGTCGCCGTCTCATCACAGCAGGTGGGAGCGTCCGTGTTGATCCTGATGAAGCGTCGTCTGGACTGATGCTCAGGTCTGTTTCACTTCCACAGTCCACTGTCATTTTTGTGTCATCGCCGTGACAACCGCGCTCGCCAAACTCTGCCCGCTGTCACCGCCGTGTCGCCGTCTGTCATCGGTCGGTTCAGTTCGACTTTGACTCCGGCTCAAGAGCTTCGAGCTACAGGGAAACACGGACCGTTCTACAGGAGGCCCCGCCCCCAAGCCCCCGTCCAGCGCCGCCCCTGACGCCAATTTTATTTTCATCGCACTCACACTGAACCTCACTTAAAGCTAAATTATGTAACTTTTTCTGACATTTTTCATCATCATTTCCGTTATTCTGTTGTTTAGAATCATCAGTCATTAAAGGGCCTCTGTCACGCAAAACTGAGTCTTGTGAGCTTTGACTCCGAGTCTAGTGTTCCGGCTCCGGTGTTCCGTACGGCTCTCGCTCTATTGTTCCGTACGGCTCTCGCTCTATCGTTCCGTACGGCTCTCGCTCTCTTGTTCCGTACGGCTCTTGCTCTATCGTTACGTACGGCTCTCGCTCTGTCGTTCCGCACGACTCCGCTGCTTCACGTCGCTCGACAGAAGTGAAGTTGTAGAAGTTTTCCGAGCTCTTTTCCGGTTCTCGTTTTCCGAGGGGATGTGGTGTAATAAACTCGGGTCTGGAGGCAGCGAGGTTCTGATCAGAGCCACGATGTTTTATGAAAACATCCCAGAATAGTCACTACAGCGTCACTATGGAGACGAGGTGAAGGACAGACTCACTTTATTTCTCACATTTACTCATCTGTCGCTTTAGAGATTTTAATAACACTGATTATTCATATTCATCATTTATTTGTACTACAGCCTGAACTCCAAAAAAAGCATTAAAATAAAACTCTCCATTGTTCCATTTTTATATTTTTTTCTGTGAATTTCATTTTTGTTTGGTCATGATCTCATAATAGTTAAAATGTGATGTTTGTACCATCAGGGGAGTCGACAGGGGGGCTCCAGGATCTTAGGGGCCCCGGATTGGACCCTCTACTTTATATTAGAGGGGCCCCATGTGAGGTGCTTTTTTCACAGGAGCCTAAACATTATAAACATATAAAACGTGGCGTGTTGCCTCTGGTTAGAGATGTGAACGGTGTGAAATCCAATACTGTGAGTGGAGGAGGAGGAGGAGGAGGAGCACTCCAGTCTAATCTTCATCAATACAGCGCTCTACGAGACTGGCGAGGCCGCTGCCACCAGAGCACGCCCACTTCACGACACGTGATCCGACCCGAGCGGCTGGGTGAGGTTTAGTTACAGAGGAGCTGGAGAAGTGCAGGTTCAGGAGGTTCAGGAGGTTCAGGAGGTTCAGGAGGTTCAGGGGGTTCAGGAGGTGCAGGGGGTTCAGGAGTTTCAGGAGGTTCAGAGGGTTCAGGGGGTTCAGAAGGTTCAGGGGGTTCAGGGGGTTCATGATGTGCAGGGGGTTCAGGAGTTTCAGGAGGTTCAGAGGGTTCAGGGGGTTCAGAAGGTTCAGGGGGTTCAGGAGGTGCAGGAGGTTCAGGGAGTTCAGGAGATGCAGAAGGTTCAGGGGGTTCAAAAGGTTCATGAGGTTCACGAGATTCAGAAGGTTCAAAAGGTTCAGGGGGTTCAGGAGGTTTAGGAGGTTCAGGAGGTTCAGGGGGTTCAGAAGGTTCAAGGGGTTCAGGGGGTTCAGGAGGTTCAGGGGGTTCAGGAGGTTCAAGGGGTTCAGGGGGTTCAGGAGGTTCAGGAGGTTCAAGGGGTTCAGGAGGTTCAGAAGGATCAGAAGGTTCAGGAGGTTCAAGGGGTTCAGGAAGTTGAAGGGGTTCAGGAGGTTCAAGGGGTTCTGGAGGTTCAGGGGGTTAAGGGGGCTCAGCAGGTTCAGGAGATTCGGGAGGTGCAGGAGATTCAGGGAGTTCAGGAGGTCCAGGGGTTCATTAGGTCACGCTCTTCTTTACTTTTGTCTTTAGCTGCGGTGGCTCAGTTTGTAGAGCGTTTGACCTCAGATTTTTGATTCTTTTTGTCTATATGATCAGATTTAAGCCGTAAAAGTTTGAATAAATCTTTTCTGTGCCTCATTTCAGACTCAAACTAACGACTCGAGTGTTTCCTTCTGCTGTTTATTTACTGCAGCTCATGATTTTGAACAATATTGTAGATTTATAATAGTTTTTGTGGTTTAAATCTGCTTCAGTCGCATAAATCAGTCTCAATATTATCGTTTATATTCAACTCCACAGTGTGTTTTTGTGACAGGCCCATAGTGGATAGTTCTGCCACTTATCCATAAGGTTGTGGGTTCTATATCCACGCCCTCTGACTCAGTCTTTCACGATGGAGTTTTCACGTCTTTCTTTGATCAAGATGTTAAAATTTTAAAGGTGCACTGTGGAACTTTTAGCCCAGGCACTCTGCAGCTCCCTGGAGGCGACAGTGGCTCAGTTGGTACAGCGTTTGCCCTCTGATCGGAAGGTTGGCAGTTCAAATCCCAGTCTTGATGTAAACTTCTTTAGTTGATGTAAAGCACTTTGAGCCTTGAAGCTATGTACAAATGTGACTATATTTACCATTTAAAGGTTTGAGTAGAGACAAGACAAGATTATATACATCCATACGTTTTCCCAGACTTCCCTCACCCCAGACACTTCCTCCAGCTCCCTACAGCGACGGATTTTAAATGGATTATTATCTAAAATAAACCATATCAGCCAGAGATTGTTGGCAATTTACTTAAAAACCATCATTTTTGTTTGGAGTGTGTGAGATGTGTAAAATAGTAGAAGCAGACTCGGTGTAGTTTCTCTAAAACGTTGCCGAACAACATCACACTATCTATAGTTAGTTGCCATGGAAACTGCCCTGGCGTCCAATCAAAAGGAAAAGTAAAAATAATCTACAAAAAGATGAGCTTCGTATTAAGACTCTGCGTGGTTCTGCCTTCACGTGATCAGAGCTTTAACAATTCTCTCGTATACATTTACTTTTTTATATCCTCAGTTTGTGTTCCAGGCTCCAAACTGTGAATCTAAACAGAAGAAGAAGAAGAAGAAGAAGAAGAAGTAGTCGCTCGTGTCGTTTGTGGGAGTGTGATTTATGAATGAGAAAAGTACGAAAAAACAAAAAACTAAAAGTGACGTAAAACTGATGCAAATGAGGAGATTCAGAGAGGGCAAAAGTTTGAGTGTTTGGGCCTCTGCTCCTCTGGGCCTCTGCTCCTCTGGGCCTCTGCTCCTCTGGGCCTCTGCTCCTTTGGGCCTCTGCTCCTTTGGGCCTCTGCTCCTCTGCTCCTCTGCTCCTCTGGGCCTCTGCTCCTCTGCTCCTCTGGGCCTCTGTTCCTCTGGGCCTCTGCTCCTCTGGGCCTCTCCTCCTTTGGGCCTCTGCTCCTCTGGGCCTCTGCTCCTTTGGGCCTCTGCTCCTCTGGGCCTCTGCTCCTTTGGGCCTCTGCTTCCCTGGGCCTCTGCTCCTTTGGGCCTCTGCTCCTCTGGGCCTCTGCTCCTCTGGGCCTCTGCTCCTTTGGGCCTCTGGGCCTCTGGGCCTCTGCTCCTCTGGGCCTCTGCTCCTTTGGGCCTCTGCTCCTCTGGGCCTCTGCTCCTCTGGGCCTCTGCTCCTCTGCTCCCCTGGGCCTCTGCTCCTCTGGGCCTCTGCTCCTCTGGGCCTCTGCTCCTCTGGGCCTCTGCTCCTTTGGGCCTCTGCTCCTCTGGGCCTCTGCTCCTCTGGGCCTCTGCTCCTCTGCTCCTCTGCTCCCCTGGGCCTCTGCTCCTCTGCTCCTCTGCTCCCCTGGGCCTCTGCTCCTCTGGGCCTCTGCTCCTCTGGGCCTCTGCTCCTCTGGGCCTCTGCTCCTCTGGGCCTCTGCTCCTCTGGGCCTCTGCTCCTCTGCTCCTCTGGGCCTCTCCTCCTTTGGGCCTCTGCTCTTGTGAGCTGTTGAAGTGAAGTTTTGCTGCAAATGCAAAAATGTTTGTCCTACTTCAGAACTTTTCCGCTGCTCCTCGTTTGGATCAGGAGGCCGGTGACTGGACCCTGCACTCTCATACACTGGACCCCCGATGCGAGTAAGTCCAGTTTGATGGACAGCTGCTGCGGTTCAGAGTTAGACTTGTGGGAGCTGGGGCCAAAGTGCCACAGGTAAAAGTTAATATTTTATCAGTGTGGCTTTGAAAACGTGTCATGATCTTTTCTGTCGCTCTTTTAAAGCCTTTAAAATCACACTCGCCTCTTTTTGTGCGTCCTCCTCCTCGATGTTTGTGGAGGTTTTGTTTTGCAGATTCATTTTCTCACAGGAGCAAAACTGCACTGCGTTGTTTTTAGCGTCTCTGAGCAGTCGCATGTCGTTTTTGCTCCACTTTTAGCCGTTTAGCACATGAGCTAACGCGATAAACGAGGCTCAAATAGCAGAAATAACCAGAGATCCTGCTTGTTCTTTTCTTTTTTCTCTTTCCGTCCTTCAGTTGAACAAGTTGTCGTGGATGTGCTTCGTTTAATGGCGTTAAACACACACAGATGTATTAAGAACATGACACATACAGTATCTTTGTTCTGTTGAGCGAGGTCAGCTCTTCTCCACAGAATACAGAGACAAACTGTACATTTTCTAAAGACGCTGGGTCCAAAGTGCTGCTGTGGGCGTGAGTCAAACACCTGAGCCGCCGTGTTACACTCGGTGAAATCAAGCTTCTCCCTCTGCAGTTATTTTGAGGCAGAACAGAAATATTTACGTTGTGCATCTCATATTGTGGTTTTGATATTTGAGACAATTATCCGTCTGTGACAGAAACTCGGGCTGAGCACAGTGGTCGGTCACAGTCATCACTATATCGGCTCAGAGCAGGATTATTTTTGCTTTTCTTTGGTTATTTTTTGTCCATATGATCAGATTTAAGCCGTAAAAGTTTGAATAAATCTTTTCTGTGCCTCATTACAGACTCAAACTAACGACTAAAGTCTTTTTCCTTCTGCTTTTTATTTACTGCAGCTCATGATTTTTAACAATATTGTGGATCTACAATAGTTTTTGTGGTTTAAATCTGCTTTTTTGGATAGTTACGCCACGTATCGATGAGGTTGTGGGTTGTTTTTGTCTATCTTTGATCAAGATATTAACATTTTAAAGGTGCACTGTGCAGCTTTTCTACTTGTCTCCATGGAGATGATGGGGACATTTGTTCAGGAGACACTTGTTCGGGGGACATTTGTTCGGGGGACACCTGTTCGGGGGACACTTGTCGTCAGTACTGACTCAGAATTGTGTTATTTACTGTGAAATGTGTGTTTTTTTTAACTTTACCTGTTGTTTCGTTTAAACTTTTCAACCTTGGTACCATCTGTCTCGATATTTTTAGTCCCGTTTGTTTAGTTTACCTCGAACATCCCTGTTAATTAAATAACTTCTTACTTTATCATTTTCCACCTTGGTTTTCTTTGGTTATTTCCCCGCTGGGTCGTAACAATCGTGCATGTGAGTGTAAATGTCGGCGTGGTGGAGGTGCCTCCTAAAGTCTCCGCCGTCTCGTCTCCGCCGCGTCGTCTCCGCCGCGTCGTCTCCGCCGCGTCGTCTCCGCCGCGTCGTCTCCGCCGCGTCGTCTCCGCCGTGTCGTCTCCACACACATCGGCCTCGCTCCTCCGTCCTGATGGCTGCTGTTGGTGCGGGGGCTTCAGACGCGTGGCGGGGGGTCTATAGGTGTTGGAGAGATACTCAGAACACGAGGAGAGTCCTTTCTCCTCCGTCGCCGGTTTGAGCTTGTGGTGCGTTGTCATGGAAACCTATTATCAGAAACAGTTATTGTGACATTGACCCGAAGCTCAGGCCAAAGCTGAGAGTGAAGACCTCACACTGTAAAGCTGCTTTTGAAGCTGCTGCTGCTGCTATTTTGGAGATAGCACTTTATATAATAACTTTATAATAATACATACTGTATACACTGTACTGTAAATACTGTGTACACTTATATACTGTATGTGTAGAGATCCTTTTGTGGATGGATCTTCTCTTTATTCCCAGTTCAGCTCTGGTTTAACTCCTGGTTTAGTTCTGGTTTAATTATTGTATTTTATTATTTTGAATACTGTGAAACAAGCTCATTTTAATCTTATATTTCCACTGAAAATCATCAGGCTTCAGGACCTTGGGGCTTCAGGGTCATGGAGCTTCAGGACCATGAGGGTTCAGGGTCATGGAGCTTCAGGACCATGAGGGTTCTGGGTCATGGAGCTTCAGGACCATGGGGCTTCAGGGTCATGGGGCTTGGAGCTTCAGGGTCATGGAGCTTCAGGACCGTGAGGGTGCAGGGTCATGGCGCTTGGAGCTTCAGGGTCATGGGGCTTCAGGGTCATGGAGCTTCAGGGTCATGGAGCTTCAGGGTCATGGAGATTCAGGGTCATGGAGATTCAGGGTCATTGAGCTTCAGGACCATGAGGCTTCAGGACCATAAGGGTTCAGGGTCATGGAGCTTCAGGGTCATGGAGCTTCAGGGTCATGGGGCTTCAGGACCATGGGGCTTTGGGACTGGTGTCATTATGAAGTTCTGCGTCTCGATACCTTTGTTCGATCAGTTTGAAACGGTTCAGTAAAGAGGCTTTCACCTCGTCACTTATTGATCAACTCAATTTTCACAAAGACAAAAAAACATTAATGGTGGAATTATCTTCCATTTATTGAAGATTAATGAACAGAAAGAGATTTTTGTTTAGTTCACGTGACTAGAAGAATAAATAAAGTGTTGAGCTCATCGTTTCCTCGTACAAAGCGACATCACTCCTGAACCTCATCTGTGATGCTCAAAGTGTTAAACCTCAGTCTGTGCATTTTAATCATGAAAACACTGAATATGCATCACACAAACCAGGATCCTTCCTCTGAATGAGCAACAGAACTGAGCCTGTCACAAAATCATGGGGTAAAATATAAAGAAGATTCTCTTGATACAGTATCGATATCGTGAGCTGCAGTATCGACACATCACCATCACATTAAACAATACGATGTTTCGATATTTCTGCTCCGTTCTGCTGTGAAGAGCTTTGTTTTCTGAGCTAATCTCGTTCAGTCTGTTTTAAATCGGCCTCGTGTTTTTGGAGACGCTGGAGTCACATCTGCGACGTCGTCCTGGACCTGGACACGCTCCGGGTTTAGACAGAAACAAAAAACCCAGGTGTTTTAAAGAAATACACCTGCCGCAAAACATATAGAATAACTGTAAAAAAACAAAACGTTTTCTACTTCACAGATTTCGTTCATACTAAACCCCGCGATAAACCAGACACTGTTTTATCTCTGTAAGAAACGAGTCACTGACAGAGCGACAGACACGTCAGGACCAACATCCACACTGCACTTTTATGTCGACTGTTGCTGGGCAAAATGTTTTTGGCGCCATGGAAAAAAAAAAATGTATAAGCCGCACTGCACCTTAAGCCACAGCGGGTAAAAAGTGGAAAGAAGTAGCAGCTTGTAGTCCGGAAAATACGGTACTATTTAATCTATCTATCATGGATTTTGTCTGAATATCCATGCATCCATCCATTTTCTTCTGCTTATCCAGTCTAAATATCTAAATACATACATTTAAATAAATACACCACAAAAGTGCAGTTATAGTATTTATGTTTCCCTCCAGTCCAGTCAAAGATTAGCCAAATATGAACTAAATGAGCTTAAATTATGGAGAACCTCGCTAGCAGTTCATGCTTGTACCAACCGTAAAAGCCACGAGTCCCACACCCTGCCCCCTAGAGGCTGCACACTGCACACATACTGCACACTGTATACTGCACACATACTGCTCACATACTGCATACTGTATACTGCACACATACTGCACACTGTATACTGCACACATACTGCACACTGTATACTGCACACATACTGCTCACATACTGCACACTGTATACTGCCCACATACTGCTCACATACTGCATACTGTATACTGCACACATACTGCACACTGTATACTGCCCACATACTGCTCACATACTGCATACTGTATACTGCACACATACTGCACACTGTATACTGCCCACATACTGCTCACATACTGCATACTGTATACTGCACACATACTGCACACTGTATACTGCACACATACTGCACACTGTATACTGCACACATACTGCACACATACTGCTCACATACTGCTCACATACTGCTCACATACTGCATACTGTATACTGCACACATACTGCACACTGTATACTGCACACATACTGCACACTGTATACTGCACACATACTGCACACTGTATACTGCTCACATACTGCACACTGTATATTGCTCACATACTGCTCACATACTGCATACTGTATACTGCACACATACTGCACACTGTATACTGCTCACATACTGCTCACATACTGCTCACATACTGCACACTGCACACTGCACACATACTCCACACTGTATACTGCCCACATACTGCACACATACTGCATACTGCACACTGCTGGTCCCGTGGCTCTGTTGTACACTCGTGCTTTAACTATGCTGCAAGGTTAGAGGAGCATTTGGCTGGGCTGATGGACGACCTTGGGGAGAAGTGTTGCTCTTTGTGCAGCTCAGATCACCAGATATCAGCCCCGGTGACGGTCCCTGTGCTCCCAGCCATCCTCCCCTCTCCCCGAAATAGACCCACATTCATTCCAACAACCTTCCTCTGTCTCATCACGGCAAACACCTTGACACGCCATTTATTCTGATTTCAAACTCTCCAAAAAACAGATTCTTCATAATACCAGTGATGTAACTCTGCATGATGGGAGTGATGGGTCATTCATCACCATCAGCCCGAGAGGGGGAGGGTCCAGAACACAAAACAGGACACTTGTTGCGTCCCACACGATATCAATTCACACAAAACATACTGCTTTAAAAATCTGTATCATTATTATCATTATTATTATGCAGCAGCCAGTCCTTTTCAGACCTGATCTTCACTGATTCCGGTGTCGAGTATCTGCCCAGACCCAGTGTCAGGCTCCGGTGGCTTAAAACAAACATAATCTTTGTATTATTTAATTTATTTCTTCATTTCTTTTTTACTTTCATTGTGTTTTCCTGCTGTGGTGCAACAAACCTCAGAATTTACCAGAGAAAAGCTGGAATTTTAGTGCAAATCCAGACTGATCTGTGTTTTTTCTACAGATTAATATCAGTCCCGCCCCTTGTCTCCTGTCGTCCAATCAGATTTGTTCATTTCAGTGACACGTGAAACAAAGAAGCTCATTGGTCAACGATGAATTACAAATAAAATCACATTTCTCTCACCTCAGATTAACAGTTTAGGCTTCGTTCGTTGATTCTGCAGAAATCCAACATGCTTTTCAGCCTCTGATGTATTTTTTTCTTTATTTTTTTCGATACGGGCAGACGACGCCTGTCCCTGATTGGCTAAACCACCTGTCAATCACACCCATCTGAAAACAGGGAGATTCCTCGGTGCTGAGTCTGTTCTGGATCCAAGGCGATTTTACATTGTTAAAAATATACAGACAAATACATTTTGTGTCTTTATAACGTCCCAGGACCCGGTGTTCACATTTTGGGTTTTCTGGGCCAAGATACAGTTTTTTTTTTTCTTAAACTGTAATTTAAAGGTGACAGAAGTTTAGATTCACTTTGTGCATCTCCTGTTTGCAGCTCTTTACGA
>JAIEZT010001368.1:35147127-35172595 GCA_019594935.1 Periophthalmus modestus
GATCACGGACACTCCAAAACATCGACTTTGTTATCCTTAAGCCAATTTACAAATAGAAATAATTTTGTTAATCGTAATCGACCTAAAACTGTAAAGGTTTAGTCTGATTTCATGTCTGACAGTGAGAAAAAAAAGCGTATATGTTGTTTTATATCCTGTAAACTCCTGGATTCAGCTGTGGATGTACAGTTTGAAGCCACAGATCTAGTTTCTAATGGCGCTCGGAGTCTCTTTGTCTGTACGAGATGATTCAAACACTAAAACAGGTACTACTGAAAATCACTGCGGGCACTTTGTGGATTAAAAACATTTAATACAATCTGCAAACCACGTCAGCTTTTCAGAATTGGATTTGTACTTTTGCAATTACACTACAATCGCTAAAAGACTTAAGAGTGGTCTAATTTACAATATAGCCAAAAACGATATTGACAGCAACAATAAAAAGTGGATTGAGTAAACATTACACTAATTAAGGACAGAACGTGGCCTGAGGGTGCCACTAATGCTCAAATGTGCTTTATTAACTGCAGACATGTTGAACAGATTGGGTGGTTTGAGGCATGGCTCGCTGACTTTAGGAAAGACTCATCTATGTTTAGAGCTTCATTGGAAGAATACGAACAATAATTGGACACAGTAATCCTCGTAAACATGTCTCTTACAACATTTGCATCTTCCAACCAATTTAGCATCCGCAGTTTTAGCGTATAGCCCAGAGCACAAAAGTCTGCTTCTTATTTTTAGGTTTGGGATAACGAAACTAATTAATGCTATTTATTTAAGTATTTTATTTGCACGAAACTCCACAGCAGAGTGCAAATGCTTATGATTCTCATTAACATTTTAAAATATGTTCTTATCTTGTTTATATTCTTGATAACGCTGATGAAGAGAACGTGTTTGGCCCAAAGACACAACGGCATGAGCTGTGGAGACTTCGCAATACAGTACCCCATACTTCAGTCAAACTCATTTCCACCGAGGGTCACATCAGCAAAATGGTCACTCTCAAAAGGCCAGATGTAAAATAAATGTAACTACACTTTTAACTTAATTCACTGCTTCTGCATTTATTACTTATTCAAGTTACAAATGTCGCATATACATTTGCACAGCTGTAAAAATCTGGCTGTGTAACTGTGTATCTCCTGATAAAATGACATTTTAATATTTTAATTTACCCTGTAGGGGCCACATAAAATGATGTGGAGGGCCACATTTGGCCCACGGGCCTTGAGTTTGACACATGTGCTCCATAGTAAAAGAACATTTACACTTCTGTCTGTATCTGCCTCCTCTTCGATATATTCCCTACTTAATTCATGTTAATTTGGAAATGTAGTATTTGTACCAGGCCCATTGACAGAAATGTGGAGGCCCAGGGCAGGAAAGCTCACACGGGCCCCTGTCTAATATGAATTCATAAAAAGAGGTTCAAATTCAGGGCCCTTAAAACCCTGGGGCCAGACCCCTGTGTCACTCCCCTGATGTGTAATACCACTGTCAGCAACATAAAGTCATCTTATTCTTAAACATTATGTATTTTTGGCACAAATCCTCCTTTTCTTTCAGTCCTAGGAAAAAAATGGTGGAAGTGTTTCTGTAGTTATTACTTATTCAAGTTACTAAAATTACATATACATTTGCCTAGATGTAAGACCATGGCTGTGTAACTGCGTATCTCCTGACAAAATGACATTTTAAGTCCATCATACCTTTAATTTACCCTGTCGGGACCGCATAAAATGATGTGGAGGGCCACATTTAGCCCGCGGGCCTTGAGTTTGACACACGTGCAATATTTGTACTATTTTCAGCTCAATTAGAAAATGATTTCCTCCTGTAAACTGAGACACAAGTGGAGTTATATTGGACCCGTGTAATTCTCCATATGTTTTGTCATGTTGTTGCCATGGCGATCCGCGGTGTGAAAGGTCAACATTATTTATGCAGCGCTGATGACATTTGGGCCGCATGTTTGCGCGATTCAAAATTAATTCATCAGTTTTATATCCTCCACGTTGAAGCGAGCGTACACCGGCGCTGATAGATTACATAGCTCTGTTTTAACTACATGTATTGATTTACCTGCGTCTAATTGAAACATCCTGGTGCGGCGGTAATCCTCTCCATGTGCTGATTATCCACTGCTGCTGGCTCACGACTCTCCACCTCTGCCTTTGGTTTTGGTGCCGTCTGCAGCGCGACTTCTTCAGGACAGTTTCTCAGGTGTGCGACAGTAAAAAGGTCCCTCGTCTCTGTTACGATTCCCTCCTTTATCCAGCGGCCATGTTTGTTTCTTCTGTCCGTAATGCCGTTCTTTCTTTAAACTTTAAGACTTTAAACCGGGACGAGGGGCCTTTTTACTCTCACACACCTGGGATACTGTTTAAATCAGCTGATCCACAGCAACACCACGTGACCACTGTGAGGCGCTAGTGAGCAGAACAAACTCTTAAGGATGAAAACAAACTAAAGCAGGAGTGTCAAACTAAATATTTGCTGAAACATTTGAACAATATCTGCATGTTTTTCAGAAGGGGTGGATTAAATTGGACTGAGGCGACCGATGCTAACGGCACGAGCGTATTTGCAAAGCATTCTGGGATTCGTAGTGTTAGTGATGGATGCACTATACTGATCTCACAGGCCAAATATATTTATATCAAGGGCCAAATCTGGTCCATGGGCCTGAGTCTGACTATTTTTAGGTTTTAGATGTTTAAGACAAATGGAGGTTTGTTAAATTACAGGTAAAAGTGCAGTTTTCTGTTGTAATATTGTGAGTTTGAGCCGACTTCCATATTCAGACTGTGAGTATCATAGCAACAAAAGAGCCAATCAGGAGAGAAGGGGTTGAAATAAACGCCACTTCCTGCCAACACTGAAGGTTTAGCAGGACCAGACCTGTTTTTAACGCTAAAGAGAGCGACATCGGGGAAAGAAGGAGCTGATGTGTCTGTTATTAATGTTCATCTGTCGATTTACAGACACAGACGTGAAATAAAAACCCCAGGATCATGTAGAGGGTTAATACGAACATTTAAGACCAACATGAGTCTGACAGCAGCAGGGACAGAGAGAGACATGTTTTTCAAAAGACTAAAAAATAAATAAATAAATAAAATAAACAAAAAAATAATAAAATAAATAATAATAGTAATGATAATAATAATTAATAATAATGATAATAATAATAATAATAATAATAATGATAATAATAATTAATAAACAAACCAACCTCAAATAAAAAAAAATTTAAAAAAATAAAAAATGAACCCCAGGATCATGTAGAGGGTAAAAAAACGAACAGTTAAGACTAAAATGAGTCTGACAGCAGCAGGTATAGAGAGAGAGGGGACAGTTTTTAAAAGATAAAAGATAAATTAAAAAATAAATAAATAAAAAAATAAACTCCAACTTAAATAAAAACAGAATAACTAAAAAAAAAAAAAAAACCCCTCAAAATACAAAAAATAAAAATTACAAATAAATAAATAAATACATCAAAAATAAAAAAAACCAACCAACCTCAAAATAACAGGAAAAAAAAAACGTAAAAAAAAATGAACCCCAGGATGATGTAGAGAGTTAAAACAAACATTTAAGACCAAAAATAACGAGTCTGACAGCAGCAGTGATGACCCATGCTCACTTCCTGTTTGAAACGTGGGCGGCTAGCAGGTTAGCAGGTTAGCAGGTTAGCTATGTCGTTTATATGTACAGACTCTGCTCCCGTCTGAAATAACGACATCACCTCACATACCCACACTGTCATTTACACGTTTTAATGCATGTTTTAGCACTGCGCTGTTTCTGTTTGCCTTTCCTTTCCTTTCTCATCCCAAACAAAGCCGTTACAGTGTCACTCCAGACCTCACCTCTCTGCGTACACGTCCATAGACAACACTGCGGCGTGCTCAAACCTCCCCCCTCGTCAGCGCGTCACCTCCGCCGTACTGTTAATTAGACCGTGTCAGCTTCTGTCCCCGAAGACATTTATTGCACATTTGAATATTTTACCCAGACAGATGGTAAGAATGTCAAGGCGCGACACTGAGTTATTAAGCCTTCGCCCTCTCCCTCGGCAACGACTCGCGAGGCCTTGTCAGCAAGCGATTGTTTGAATAACTGGAGGTGTACGGCCAAGTTCGCCCCTGACTTTAGAGTGTTAGCGTGGGCTCGGAGGGCAGAGGTCAGAGAACGGGCGAGTCTCAAAGTGACATATGGGACGTCTCAAAGCCATCGTCCTCACTGTCTTCGTCTAGTCTCGGCCACAGAGGAGACGCAGAGAGGAGATAGGAAAGGAGACGAGACAGGAGACGAGCACGATGGGAATTCTTGACCTATTTTCGCCCATATGTTTACAGTGAGGTGTTCAAATTAGAGATCGACCGATACGGGGTTTTTTTGAGTAACCTCAGCTTTATTTTTTACATTATTCTCTCTGTTTCTTGTCTGTAAAACCCCTCACCACACACTTTATACACTTTTCTCACACATTAACATTTTCTCACATTTCTCTCAAAGTTCAAACCTTCGTCGGTGCCTTTGTCGGTGCAGAACGTTTCATCGACATTGTGGGTTTTGTCGGGGAGAAAACTTGCAAACATACAGCACTTCAGAGTCACACTGATCCAACATTTATGTAAATTTGTCTGACACATTCTGTACTGTACAGGAGACACGGAGGAGACTGATGGACAATGGTCTACAGTCCCTCAGCCAATCAGGACGCAGAACACAATGGTCTACAGTCCCTCAGCCAATCAGGACGCAGAACACAATGGTCTACAGTCCTTTAGCCAATCAGGACGCAGAACACAATGGTCTACAGTCCTTTAGCCAATCAGGACGCAGAATACGATGCACGCTCATACTCTGTAAAAAAAACATGTAAAATTATACAAAAAAATCAGCGAAACAGTGAAAGGTGAACCATGATATAACGAGGGACAACTGTACACCGTCTATGCTTTAATAACGCCAGTCAAAAGTTTGTTTTTTTTCTTAATTTTTGCTACTTTCTACATTTATACACATGCAGAAGACATCAAATACAAGATACACAGAATTATGTAGTAAAAAAAAAAAAAATTGACAAAGCAAATACATAAAATATAAAAAAATATATATTTAGTTGAGTTATTTAACGTTTTTTTCTTTACTTCATAATTACTTATATCTTACTTCATATATCTGATTTCTTCTGTGTTTGTATAAAATGTAGAAAAACCCTTGAATGAATGAGGGGGCGTGTCCAAACTTTGCCTGGTCATGCACGTTTTGCCCGTCCAGTGCGTCGGAGAGTTCTTTGCGGGTTTCGTTGGCTCCGGGGTCATATCTTGAGGTTCTGGAGCTCAAAGTGCACACGCTCGCAGTGAATCTGACAGTGTGAGAGCAGCGCAAGGTCATGTGCGATACGGCGGCGCTGTGGCAGGCTGCAGATGGATAACGTCAGCCCCGCTCGCCTGTTCTTTTATTCAGACAGATCCCTGCTCGTCTTCATTCAGACACAGTCGTAACGCCGCACGTGTGATGCAGTGGATCGGGTTAACGTCGCTGCAGGAGTAGAATCGTCTGGTCAATGCGGCGTCTTTAGAGATTGGATTGACGTGTACCATGCATGTGCCAGAAAATACAGTTTTTGCCCAGATAAACTGCACCAGAGCTGTCAAAAAATCAATACACAAATACCAATCGATGCTTAAACTAGTTCTGACGAGTTGCCGGTTCGAATCCCGCTCTTATTAAATGGGTCTGTGCTGAATCTTTGCTGATCTATTGTGTCAAAATGTATTTTTTATTTGGTGGTTTTGGTTTTAAAATTGGGATCAAGCCTGTTCCTTATTTATAAAAATGAAGTTTGAAATTTTGGTAGAGTCATAACCACACTGTCTAAATACATGGACATAAATGGACATAGCTAACCTGTTAGCCGCCGCCGCTGCGTTCCAAACAGGAAGTCAGCGTGTCCGCATTTCCTGCGCCATCGACTCTGGCTCCAATTCACTTTACATTGAAAAACTGTCTCTCCTCTTCCTCATTTTGGTCTTAAATGTTCGTATTAACCCTCTACGCGATCCTGAAAATCTTCTCTTTTTTTGTTATTTTCAGTAGTGTTTTTTAGTTTTCAGTAGTTTTTTTTTTTTTTTTTAACTTTATTTTTTATATATATATATATATATATATATATATATATATATATATATATATTTTTTTTTTTTTTTTTTTTTTTTTTTGTGTGTTATATTGAGTTTATTTTTTGAGTTATTTTGAGTTTCTTTAGATTTTTTAGTTTTTTTTAAGTTTTTTTTTTTTTTTTTATTTTGAGTTCATTCCTAATTTTTTTTTGTTTTGTTTTTTTGTTTTTTGTTATTTTAAGTAATTTTGTGTTTTTTACATCTTTGTTTTTTTTTTGTCTTTGTGTAAAACCATGTCCCCTCCACTCTCTGTACCTGCTGCTGTTGTGTCTGTAAATCAACATATGAACATTAATAATAATAATAATGTTGAGAATAGTCCCTTTTTCTTCTTAAGAAACACAAATTTGAGCAAACAGAATTAATAAGATTCAACATTGTATGAATTGGAGCTGATATTGTTTTCAGAAACAGTAAGTTATTACTACATTATGCAGCTGTATGTTTTATTTGCTGCTGCTGCTTGGCCAGGACTCCCTTGAAAAAGAGGTTTTTAATCTCAATGGGACTTTCCTGGTTAAATAAAGGTTAAATAAAATAAATACATAAAAAAAGTCTCCCATAGAGTTCAGTTCATCTTATTGTTTTGTATAATCGTTCTGAAATCGTCCTGCCAGCCGCCGCTTTCCAAACAGGAAGTGAACATGGGCGCACTTCCCGCTCCAATTCAGTTTCTATTGAAAAGCTATGTCTCTCTCTCTGTCCCTGCTGCTGTCAGACTCATGTTGGTCTTAACTGTTCGTATTAACCCTCTACATGATCCTGGGGTTTTTATTTCACTATTTGATCCGTTAATCAAGGTATGAACATTAATAAGAGACAAATCAGGTCCTTCTTTCCCCGACGTCGCTCCTGTTAGCGTTAGCAACAGGTTTGATTGACAGTGTTGCTAAACCAGTGTTGCGGGCGGGAAGGGGCGTTACCTTCAACAGCCTTGCTCCTGATTGGCTCTTTCGTTGCTATGATACTGACGGTCTGAACTCGAATTAGCCGCTACAACTGCTAGCCACTATTTGGAGCGTAATGCTGTGGGTGACGTCACACTCACTCACTTTTTTATACAGTTTATGGTTTTAACACTTGCTAAATATGTAAAAACAAAAACTGTAAAGTATGACCTTATAGTAAAGCTAATAATCAAACCCATTTTCTAAAGATTCATGACGATCCTTCTCCCGTTGCAGAAAGGAGAACATTCGACCTTGAGAGCGTCTGACTCAAACCGTGATAAAGGGACACTGCAGAATGTAACTGCAGGGACTATATTTCTTTGGAAAAATACGAGCCATTGTTCATTTCCGAGTGAGGAGAAGCAGGGGAAGCGTTTAGAGCGTTTGACACCTGTGAAGTGGAGAGGGCAGGGTCAGAGCTGCCGGCGTCTGCGAGGTGAGCCGAGAGCGCCGCCGGAACTCTCAGTTTACACCGTGATGCAACAGCGGGGTAAATATTTGGGGAGCTTATTAAAGTGTCATTTGGCTGAGCATCAGTCAGACGGAACTGTCAGGAAGTTAGAGTTGGGAAAGATAATGTCACTAGCCACTTCAGATGAGGGACTTTTTCAACTTTTTGACTTTGCCGGTTTGAGCTTAAGGTGAAAAAAATAAAGATAGCGCGGAACATGCAGGTGATCGTCGGGTTTATTTTTAAGGAAATGTTTTCAGACATTTCATTTGAAACATTTTGATTAATACAGTTAAAGACAAAATACATCCGAGATAATCAAAAGTCTAATTGTACGTTTCATTCAATTGAAAACGTCTGTGAGGAAGATCACTTAAAAGGTGCATTATGTAACTTTTCTGTCGCCATGGAGATGTTCTTACTTTGCTTTGTGACTTTAAAATGACTTCTCCAGCACATGTCCAACCTCCTCATCCTCAGTTTGAACGACCCGAGTCGGTCTGATTCAAGCGCAACGTCCACAGTTTGAGGCTAGCAGTTATAGCGGCTAATTTGGAGCTAACGTCCATGTTTGGAATTCAGACTGTGAGTATCATAGCAACCAAAGAGCCAATCAGGAGCGAGGCTGTTGAAGGTAACGCCCCCCTCCTGACCGCATCTCTGGTTTAACAGGGAGCGAGCGCTTAGCAACGCTGTCAATCAAACCTGTTGCTAATGCCGTAGAGCGACCTCGGGGAAAGAAGGACCTGATGTGTCTGTTATTAATGTTCATATGTTGATTCACAGACACAAGAGTGAAATAAAATATGAATATGAACATTTAAGGCCGAAATAAGAGAGAGGAGAGACAGTTTTTCAATAGAAAGTGAACTGGAGTCAGAGTCGATGGAGCAGGAAGTGCGCTCAAGACCACTTCCTGTTTGGAGCATCTCTGCACCAATATTGAACATTGTGGTGGCTCGGATATCGTTTTTTTTGTCTCTTAAGTGTTGTAATAATATGATTCACTGGACAAACTTTGCGCAAAACGACATTTATTAAAGTTTGAAGCTTTTCTGTGGTTACAAAACACGTCTGGATCATTGTTTATCTTATAGTGTTTGTGTTTAAAGGAGATAAATGATAGATACTTAAAGCTAAAACATCGGTATCAGAACAGAAAAATGTGCGATCTTGAAACCTGAGCGTATTTTATTGACTAAGAAAAAGCTTTAACTCCTGCGGTAAAGACGTTCTGTACATGTGTTTGTCAGAGCTGTTTCTCTCATGTTAAATAATCCATATTTGATGTACCTGTAATCCCACATAATTGGCTTCCCCTGCTGTGGTATTTAGTACATTTTATGATGCGTTACGTAATCCCACTCATTCTCACAGAATTAAACTGACGCTTCAGTATTTACTGTACTGTTAAAGTGTGCTCATTTCCCAGTGTTTTGAAATTCTAAATCCAGCTAATTACTGTATTCAAAGCATAGACAAAGTAAAACAAGCTAATTCTCTTATTTTTATGAGCCATTATCTGCTACATTTGCTAAACAGTCTTAGCTTTAGTCCAAATGACACTGTTAAATTAGCAATAACGAATGACTCCGGCGGTGGTGGGGCTCCATTTACATTTTTCATTTTTTCAGAAGGAACTTGTAATAAAAATAAGTGGTATTTCCCGATGCTCGTCACAGCGTCGTGGAGCATCTGGCAAAAGTAGGTCGAGGTTTAGTAGAGCCGTAAACCTTAAACCCGTTTTTCCATAGACCTGTAATAGACAGCGCGTTATCGATTGGCTCGGTTTTGTGAGTAAGTGCTCTCCTGGCATTGGCGACTCTGTAAAAAAAACATGGCTTCTCGTTGTGTGTCTATAGACTTTATAAAAGGGGCTTAGAGTGTGTTTGGTTTTTGCATTGATATGGGCCCCTCCGCCGCCGCCGCCGCCGCCGCCGCCGCCGCCGGCTCCCTCAGCTCATTCTCATCTTGTCCGTCATTTCTCCCGCGAGTTCCCGAGCTCTGTGTAATTACCCAGTTTGTTTGCACCTTGGCTCTAACTGCTTAGAGTCACCGCCTTGTCACCGCCAGCTTGAGCTCGCAGGAAGAAGTGTGTGTGTGTCTGCGTGTGTGTGTGAACCAATCAGGGCTTAGCCGGTCCACTGTTTCGCCAGAGATGTTACTTAATCAGCCGTCGACAGCTCAAATCTTTAATTACAACAAAGATAACCAAAATCTCTCCTCTGTTTGTTCATGTACAGTGGTCCCTCGGTATATTGTGGTTCACCTTTTGCAATCTCGCTGTTTTGTGGATTTTTTTCTGCGTCCTGATTGGCTGAGGGACTGTAGACCATTGTGTTCTGCGTCCTGATTGGCTGAGGGACTGTAGACCATTGTGTTCTGCGTCCTGATTGGCTGAGGGACTGTAGACCATCGTGTTCTGCGTCCTGATTGGCTGAGGGACTGTAGACCATCGTGTTCTGCGTCCTGTCCTGATTGGCTGAGGGACTGTAGACCATCGTGTTCTGCGTCCTGATTGGCTGAGGGACTGTAGACCATCGTGTTCTGCGTCCTGATTGGCTGAGGGACTGTAGACCATCGTGTTCTGCGTCCTGATTGGCTGAGGGACTGTAGACCATCGTGTTCTGCGTCCTGATTGGCTGAGGGACTGTAGACCATCGTGTTCTGCGTCCTGATTGGCTGAGGGACTGTAGACCATCGTGTTCTGCGTCCTGATTGGCTGAGGGACTGTAGACCATCGTGTTCTGCGTCCTGATTGGCTGAGGGACTGTAGACCATCGTGTTCTGCGTCCTGATTGGCTGAGGGACTGTAGACCATCGTGTTCTGCGTCCTGATTGGCTAAAGGACTGTAGACCATTGTGTTCTACGTCCTGATTGGCTTAGGGACTGTAGACCATTGTGTTCTGCGTCCTGATTGGCTGAGGGATATAGAATAATGTAAAAAAAAAAAAGACCACTGTACTGGAAAAGCCTTTTTATTTTGTTTATGATGAGACTAAATCAAATCATCGATGAATCTGCGGAAATCCATCATGATTCTGTTTGTTTCATGTCATTGGTTTTATAAAAAAAACTCCAAACTTTCGCCCGACGCCATCGACCTGTCGCCATCGTCACCATAGCAACGTCATATATATATGAAAAGTGTGTCTGTGTTTATCATGAGCTCTTTTTCTTTGTATTTTGATGTATTTTTGTTGTAAAATGATCAGATTTGGCATGAATAAGTCTGTTTTATGGCAAATTTCTGGCTTATTCTGCTGTTTATTTGTTGTTATCTCGTGTTTTTTTAATGAAACCGTCGATGTAAAACTTATATTTCATGATTTAAATCTTAATTAGTGACATAAAGTTGCTTCCATATCATGAGAAAAGTGTATAAAGTGTGTGGTGAGGGGTTTTACAGCAAGAAACATAGAGAATAATGTAAAAAATAAAGCTGATACTTTGCGGATTAGAACATAGCTCCTGTGATAAACGAGGGGCCATGGTATTGAACGATCAGTCGATTAATTATCATGACAGCCCTAATTACCTTATACGCCTCAGATTTGATTCTCAGTGGTGCAATAAGACGCCCAGACCTGGACTCTCCTGTCGCTGTTCATGTTAATCAGTTTAAACATGACGTGTCTTCACTTCGTTTCTGCTCCATCGAGGCGGCGACCACAAAGCCTGTTGGACTTTTACTTTACAAACTCTTATTTAAAAGGATTAAATGATGAATTATTGTTTCGTGTGCTGCTCTGATGTTAAAGGATGTTGTTTGTCCTCCCTCTGAGCTGTGGGAGGTTCATGTAAAACTCTTGGAGGCGTCACTTATTTTGCTAAAAATGTCAAATTTATGGTACAACTGTTACCTCTTTAGTCTGATGATGATCTTTATATTTTTCCTCATCGTCCGTGCGTTTTCTTTCTTTCTTTATTCTTTATTTGTCAGGGACCGTGTATAAATTCATGAATCTTACAAATAAAAGATGATTTGTACCAGATTTAGCTCCTGCTCCTTCCCCTCCTCAGTCCCTGGGCAGGTGAACACACATTAAAAAACACATTTGACAATTACAATAAACGACTAACAGTTTGTCATAAACTATAAGAGTTAAATAAATTAAAAACGTCCCATGTCCAGTTCAGTCTGTTCAGTCCAGACTAATATAAAAATCGTTCTGAGGTTTATATCGTGAGGACAGAGCAGCACCAACTCGACTCATGTGACACGTTTTATTATTTAAAATGGACTTTTTTACAAATTTCTGGTAAAACTCTTCAGATCCACAGACAGTTTCAGAGTCTGGAGCTGATTCCTGCCTCATGTTTGAAAAGAAAAAACGACTGAGCAAAGGCCGAGGATCTTTTTGGAACGACGCAGTTTCGGTTCAAACGAGTCGATCGGGGAGTTTGTTCAGGACAAAGGAGAGGACAGTTTTTAATGTAGGTGGAGCTGCATTTTTAATAATTTTGAAAAATTTTCTTAGATTTGAAAATTAAATGATTGAAACTGGACATTTTATATTTACTCGTTACAGTGGTGATAATGAAGGTTTTTACCGAACAATAATTTTTCATGGTCAATATTTACTGTGGATACTTTTTCTTTGTATTAGTGGGAAAATATTGGTTATTTTTCTGTACTAGGATGAGATTTAAACTGTAGAAGGTTGAATTAAGAATTTCTGTGACTCACTATAGACTCAAACTATGTACTTAAGTGTTGCTGTTATTTACTGCAGGTCATATTTTAAATAGTACATGTAGAATACTTTTATCGTGGGCCTTTACTGCCTGATTCTAGGTGGATCTGAGAGATTTTAGAGCCTCGTCGGCCTGAGACCAGCAGGAGACACAGTGGGTCAGATGTGGGATAATCATGGTGTTAAAATATGTGAGAGCGCCCTCTACTGTCAGGCTGTTCCTCATGTGTCTAAGGGAAGAGATGTTGTATCGGATTGAGTTTCGTACTTTTTTTATCTGCTTTTTAAATGAACCCCCAGGTACTTTGTCTCTTTAACTCACAAAACACTGGTGTAAAGTGAATTATGCACAATTTTGCGGTTACATCGGGGTCTAATTGTAAATATATGTTTGCCGTAATCAAAGCTAAAAGTGGAAATACCTTTTTTTTCTGTGTATAAGGGGAGCGGACGGGGCTGTCGTCAGACCTGAGCAGGGTCAGAGGGACCGAAAAGTGTGAATAAAAGTGAACCTGGAGTGAGACGGTGTGCAGGAGGTTTCTTAACCTTTCAATCTCAGCGGTGCTAAAAGTGGCGCAGCATCTGGCAACCCACAGTTGAAAGGAGTAACAGATTATCTCTTATTAGCCGTCCATGCTCGGTGCTACATGTGAACAGTTAAGCCTCAAATGTGATCATCTAAAATGTATATGAGGGAATATTTCACACAGCTGCGATGTAAAAACGATGGAACGTACATTTTCGATAAACGCTTGCGCCTCACGACTGACGCTGATGTCGTACAGTTTTCCTCTACTCGTCCAGTTGCGCCGTCTCCTGCCAATAAATCCCCGCCGCTGTGGTCAGAGTCTCAAAATAGCACAAAATCCCTTCCAAACTCTGGCCGTAGAAAGTCTCCCGACCCAAATCCATGAATCCTTTGGCCCATGACTGACCCTGCGAGACGTCCACCCACTGACCCTGTTCCACTGTACATAAATAAACGTTTAAATAAATACGTTAGCGATGGGCGTGAGCTCGCGTCAGCGCCGGTCGGGTTTGCTGCTCGGTTCTGACAGACGTGCGGCGGCAGAGAGAGGGACCTTGTCTTGTATAATCCCTTTGTTTTGAGTCAGATTAGAGGCGAGCGAGGCGTCAGCGCGGCCTGCAGAATGTGGATTTAGGGATTAGTCTAATAAACACAGGCTCCGTGGCACTCGGCAGCACCAGTCCCAGAGATTACACACAGAACCAGGAGAACCGGCTCCCTCCTGAATCACTCTGACAAATAAATGAGGAGACGGAGGAGGAGGAGGGAGGAAGAGGGAGTTCGGATTTAGACCAGTCAGTTATGGTGGAGTGCTAATGAGTTTGGTTTAAAGACCGTACTTTAAAACCGCTGTAATGCTAGTGTGATGTCTGCGAGCACAGGCTTACGAAAGAGAAAGGAACAAAGACAGAAAGAGCCGGACTATTTAAAGAATCTTTGCTTTTACAAACTTGATGAAAACTGCTTTGATGTTATGTAATCAGCTGCAATGGGAACGAGGAGCCGCAGACAACGGTGTCTGACTTCAGTTTATAGAAGCTCTGAGTATGTTTCATTATCAGACTCTGCTATAAGAGAAAATCCGGTTAATACAAATATTTTAAGATCAAAATGACGAGTCTGACAGCAGCAGGTACAGAGAGTTTTTACACAGAAAGTCAATTGGAGCCAGAGTCAGTGGAACAGGAAGTGCACCGTGATCACTTCCTGTTTCTTTATATAAATGGACGTAGCCGCCATGTTCCAGTCTGTGGTTTATACCAGGGGTCGGGCGAAATACAACTTCCACAAAACGATACGAGATTCAATCTACGAGAAGCGATGGTGGAGTGACGCCTCTGTCAGTCTGTTATTATTATTATTAGAAGTAGTTTTTTTTTTGTTTTTCCGCTTTTTTAAATCGTTTTTGCCTGTTGAGAAGGAGGGTCTGAGGACAGGGGGCGCTGTGGGACAGTGCAGGAGGAGGGTCTGAGGACAGGGGGCGCTCTGGCTGTGGGACAGTGCAGGAGGAGGGTTCAGAGGACAGGGGGCGCTGTGGCTCTGGGACAGTGCAGGAGGAGGGTTTGAGGACAGGGGGCGCTGTGGGACAGTGCAGGAGGAGGGTTTGAGGACAGGGGGCGCTGTGGGACACTTCTTCATTTGTCTGTTTCTGTTTCGTTGTTGATTTTCTAACTTTCTGTCGGTTAAATCATTTCTCATGTTCAGCCCAAAGAGGCGACGCTGCTGTGATTTTACACAAAAAAATAAATTCAACAGTAGTAGTAGTAGTAGTAGTAGTAGTAGTAGTAGTAGTATTTATTTATTTAATTATTTTGAAGGAGTGGCGTCGCTGAATTAAAACGCCTCTGTAAATGACACTGACAGTCGAATGTTTTTGTTCAGCTTGTGCCAGAAACGAGACAAAATATCTCTGGACATACAGTGTGAAGGGTTGCCAGGTTGAGGTTTTTAAGCCCTTAAAAACACATAACACCTTCTATACTTACCTAAATGTCTGGCTGTCACGTTATAGTTTCCATCGGGCCTTTCGCTCTGGATGTACCTGCGCTTCTTGGCGTCGCCTCACAGTGAATCCACTTCCCCCTGGACTTGTAAAGAACGTTCTCTCTGTAACGGCCAAAGTTCCACACAAACATCGACTTATCTTTATTTTTACATCAGCTCTTTCGTTTTGCCAAGAAGTTACTCTCTTCACCTCGGGAAAATCCTCCAATGACAAACCACTTAATATTTCATATACAAACCGTCGTAATGACACAACAAGTGAGCAACAAGACCAATCACGCTTAATAAGCAAGTGGTTTTTGGCTCGGAGGGGCGTGCGAGGTAATGGGCCGAGGTGTGTGGTACAGAGCGGGAGCGAGTGATGAAATGTGTCTGTCCCGTGCGCCCCTCAGCTGTTGGCTCGCTCCTCTTCTTGGACCCAAAATGGACTCCAGTTTCCAGTTGAACCAGAGCCATTGCAAGCGGGCCATCCTCCCCCCGCCGGAGTGCACGTGTGTGGCTGTGTGTGGCTGTGTGTGTGGCTGTGTGTGGCTGTGTGTGTGTCTTTGGCCGTGAAGTTTCAATGCCACGTGAGTTGCTTGACATGATTAACGAGCGGGAGGCGGGAGGAGAGTGGGCCGCCGCTCTGTGTATCGGGTCGGGCAGTGAAACAGGGGTCACGGTTCTTTATAGACGGGGCGATATTGACGTATGCTAACGTATGGAAAGCAGATGCAGATGTGAAATCAAAGAAAAAGCCTTTGTGAAACTTACAAATAGATGTAAAAATGTTAATTGGGCTCGATCAGAAGATAAGGTTAAAGTTTAAAGGTCATATGTCACGCAAAAACTGACTCTTCTGAGCGTTAATCCGTGTTCTAACGCCGTTTCCTCCTCAAAAACAGACGTGGAGTTGTGTTTTTGTGTCATTCACACATGTTTGAGTAACTCTGCATTATTAGTCTGTCTACGAAACGCTCTGTTCCACCTTGTGACGTCATGAAGCTCCTTTTACCTTTAGTTCAGTCGAGATTGGAAATTCCTGAGTGGAAATGATTCTCGTGAAGGTCTGTGGAGTTTAAAAACACAGCGAAGCACTTTTTGATGACATCACAAGGTGGAACTGAGTGTTTTCTGTTGTAAATCTGCAGGTTTGTGAGTTAAACATGTGTGAATGAAACAAACACGAGTCCAGGTCTGTTTGTGACGAGGAAACGACATCAGGACAGAGAAAACAGAGGAATATAAAGGCTTTACGTTATGGATTATTGACCCTGTAGAGACGTTCCTCGTGTGCGTCTGTCCCGCCCCGCCGTCCCGCTCAGGTGCACTGCTCTGGGACTCATCTTTGACCTTGTTTGGAGCGTTGGACGGGGCTTCTTCAGCTGGAGGATTTCACCTGTTGTGCATGTTTCGGGTTTTTGGCCGATGGACCTTTGGCAAGGACAGTACTGTATCTGAGGAACGCTGCTGCAGGCAAATATAAATGTAGAAAACAGAAATTCTGGTGTTTTCCAAATAGTCCAGACAAATGTAAACCCGAACACAGAACGAGATGATGTCATGGTCCCAGATGGAGGCGAGAGTCACGAGGCCGGTCTCCAGAACGTGTTTTCAGCTCTCACATTCTGCTGATGTAAGAGCGTTTACGGAGATTTACTGGAACTATCACTGTATAAGATTCATGAGATACACCTGAAAATCCTACATAGCTGTTTTCTGTTACTGCTGTTTCTTTTATTTCAACATTTCGCTTAAAAGTTGATCATCTTTGCTCATTCTGTCAGTGAAGAAACGTCACATTTGTGTTTTGGCTCTTTTGGAATGACACTTTTTTTTATTGTATATATCCACCTCTAAGTATTTAGTTTTATTTCTAAGCGTATCTTTTTTAACTTTATGCCCTTATTTGTATTTATTCAGTGTAAATACAGAGAGGGACAAAAGTCTTTGAACACCTCGTGATTTTGAAGTTCTCCGTCTTAGAAATCATGGAGGGTCTGAAATGTTCATCTCAGGAGCATGTCACTGTAAAATAAGTAAAAAAAGTCTTTGAACACGTGTCTGTCAGCTGGAATTTAGGTTCTTCCCTCAGTTAGAGCGTTGAAGATGGTCGTGGGTCTTCAACGTGACAATGACCCAAAGCTCAGCCAGGAGAACCAACGAGTGGCTCCGTCTCCAGACCTAAACCCAAAAGAAAATCTTTGGAAGGAGCTCAAACTCTGTGTTTCTCAGCGACAGCCCATAAACCTGACGGATCTAGAGAAGATCTGTGGAGGAGGGGGCCAAAATCCTCCTGCAGTGAGAGCAAACCTGGAGAAAAACTACAGGAAACATTTGACCTGGAACTGCAAAGAAAGACGACTGGACCAAATATTAACATTGATTTTCTCAGGTGTTTAAAGACTTATTTAGGAGTAGCATTTCCAGATGATTTTTTAGATTATGTCTCTTGATTTCTAAGTGGGAGAACTTCAGAATCACAGGATGTTCAGAGACTTATTTGACTCACTCTATGTTGCACTTTATCACCGAAGAAAGCTCCTCGTTTGTTGCTGTGTTCACTGACAATGGCATAAAAGTCTCTGATTCTGATTCTGAAAAGAAAGCGTGAGACAAACCTACAACTTAAAGCAAAAACTAACTTTTTCGAAAATTATATTGTGTGAAAAATATATATATGTCTTGAATTTAATCCTGATCCTGTCCAAATATCATATTATTGTTGTAAATTTTCTAACCAGAAACCTAAATTCGTTGTATTTCATCCCTTTTCTCGTTATATAATTTCTTTAAACTATTGCACAAACTCAAAAGTCCTAAAAACAAAAGCTCTGTGCACAGAATTTGAAATATAAAATATACTGTATTTATTTTTTGCTCGTAACCTTTGAATGTGACGTAAAAGCTTAAACCTCGTGACTTTCTTGTTGGTCTTATATTTGTATTTTTGAATAAACTAAAAAATAAAATAATAATAATATTTTGCTGATGTAAATTTAGACCATAAACGATAAAAATGAAACCAAACTGTAACAGAACTAGAGCCAAAAACGATGCGAAATGTGCAAAATAGTTAAAACAAATTAAAAAAACAGCAGAACGAAACACTTAAGTTATGAGTTTGTGTCTATAATGAGTCAGAGAAGTGATTAATTCAGCTCAAATCTCACTGCAATACAGAAAAATAACCAGAAATGTCCCAGTTGCACAAAGAAAAAGTCCCCACGATAAAAACTGACCCCGAAAAGTTTAGTTCCATCTGTCGTGTGGAATAAGTCGATGTGAACAGTTTTTTTTTCACTGATCACGCTGCATTTTACCATGAAATCTCCAAAATGTAAAGCCACAAATGTGGAACCTGATGATTTCTATTCGTGATTTGACCTTTGACCTCTCACACTTCTTATTCTGCAACAAAAATCTGCATCTGAAAATCGATTTTAACCTGTTTGAAACGTTTTTGTGCTGTAAACTGCCTTATACTGGACACAAACTTTATTTCCAGATTAGACACCGGTTTATTGTCTTTTATCGAAGTCGACGCAGAACATAAACTCGAAGAACCGCGGCGTGCGTCCGTGTGCGTCCGTGTGCGTCCGTGTGCGTCTGTGTGCGTCCGTGTGCGTCCGTGTGCGTCCGTGTGTCCGTGTCCATGTGTGATATTGTGATTCTAACCTTTCTGCAGCCTCCGCCTCCGGATATTATCCCAAAATAAACTGTGCAAACACCTCTGTCTCTCAGAAGTGTAATTGAGTACAAGTCGTGTGCATCATTTGGCTGTTCTGCTCATCCTATACGCCGCCGCTGCCGCCACCGCCGCCACCGCCGCCACCCGCCGCCACCGCCGCCCGCCACCGCCGCCACCCGCCGCCACCGCCGCCGCTCGCTGACGCCTCCTTTGTTTCGCTCAGCCGCTCGGTGTCTCTCCTCTTTGTCTTTCTGAGCGAACTGTGTAAACAACTTCATTTGAGCCGAGCCTCAAAAACTGCAGAAAATTGAAGCCAAATGCTTTATAGCCACAATTTTGTCCTTTGTGATAACAGGGCTTGTTTTTTTGTGAATAGGCCATCTTTTGCCATTCAAATCCCTTTCATATTATAAAAAAGTGAGAGAAAAAGACCCCAAATGAGCAGCTTCATCTTCTATTGTGACAGAGCGTTGGAAGTGTGGTTGGATTTTCAAACGCTCACAGTTTTATGGGGCTGTTGGCTGCCAGACTCGTTGGCTGATCACAGACGTAGTTAGCACTGGAACGAAATGACCCAGGTAATGAATAGTTTGAGCCTAATACGAACGAAGAGGAGTGAGTCACTTCTTCAAACACAAACTGTACATGTGCATTTACTTCTACTGGATGTTTATCAGACGTTTAGTTTAATATGTGTTTGTGGTAGTCGTCTTTTTTGGTAAATGTGTTGAGAATTGTCTCTTTTTATTCTTAAGAAACACAAATTTGAGCTAAAAGAACTAATAAGATTCATGAATTTGAGCTGATATTTTATTCAAAAACAGTAAATCACTCCATCTCCCTGTTTTATAAAATCACTCTGCAAATCGTCCAAATGTCTCATCCATAAACTGTACATATTTATAAATGCACATAGCCGTGTTCCAAACAGGAAGTGAGCATGGGCGCACTTCTGGCTCCAATTTGCTTTCTATTGAAAAACTCTCTGTACCTGCTATTGTCAGACTCGTCATTTTGGTCTTAAATGTTCATATTAAGGCGCTCTACTTTTATTTTTTTCTCGAGTTATTTTTATTTATTTATTTATTTTTGTTATTTTGAGTTTATTCATCCATTTTTTTTAGTTCATTTTCTTCATTTTTTGAGTTATTTTGAGTTTATTTTACTTTTTTTTTTTTTTTTTTTATTGAATTTTTGTGTTTGTTTTTTTTAGTTCTTTTGAGTTTATTTCTTATTTTAAGTTAAGTTTTTTTTGTTTGTTTTTTTTAGTTATTTTGAGTTAGTTTTTTTTTTTTTTGTTATTTTGAGGTTTGTTTGTTTTTTGTAGGATTTTTTTAGTTATTTTGAGTTTGTTTTTTTTGTTTTCTGTTTTTTTTTTTTTTTTGGGGGGGGGGGGGTTGTAGGATTTTTTTTTTTTAGTTATTTTTGAGTTTTTTAAATTTATTTATTTATTTTTTTTGTAGGATTTTTTTTATTTTTTTTTGTTAATTTGAGTTTGTTTTTTTATTTATTTTTCTTCAGTTTCTTCCTGTGGAGCTGAATCTGTGGTGACGTCGCTCAGTCACTTCTTTACACAGTTTATAGTTTTGCAAACACTTGTTTTTGAATGTTTTATGTTTATATCTTTTACATTAGAAATCATGAAGTTCTACAGGAACAAACCGAACTGTCCCTTTAACGGCGCCGCGTCTCTTCACACTGTCAGTCGCCTTATTGCTTCCATTTTATTTCATCACCGTTTATATTTTATTTTATTCATTCTTTTATGTCACACCGTCTCCCTGAAGCACGGTGTAGTTTGTATTTTGACAATAGAAATAAAACACATGTTGATTGTGATGCTGTTTAGTAGAAGTCACTGGGACAGAGCGCCGCCATCTCTGTTATGGCCCCACGCCGCCCTCGTTGCCCACGTCGCCTTTGTCACCTTCGCCGCCCTCGTTGCCCAATTCGCCTTCGTCGCTTGCATTGCCCATGCCGCCCTCGTTGCCCACGCCGCCCTTGTTGCCCATGCCGCCTTCGTCACCCTTGTCGCCCACGCCGCCCTCGTTGCCTTCGTCACCTTTGTTGACCACACCGCCCTCGTTGCCCATGCCGCCCTTGTTGCCCTCGTCGCCTTTGTCGCCTTCGCCGCCCTCGTTGCCCACGTTGCCTTCATCACCTTCGCCGCCCTCGTTGCCCATGCCGCCCTTGTTGCCCTCATCGCCTTCGTCACCTTTGTCGCCCTCGTCGCCCATGCCGCCCTTGTTGCCCTTGTTGCCCTCATCGCCTTCGTCGCCTTCGTTGCCTTCGTCGCCTTCGTCACCCTTGTCGCCCACGCCGCCCTCGTTGCCTTCGTCACCTTTGTTGACCACACCGCCCTCGTTGCCCACGCCGCCCTTGTTGCCCATGCCGCCCTTGTTGCCCTCGTCGCCTTTGTCGCCTTCGCCGCCCTCGTTGCCCACGTTGCCTTCATCACCTTCGCCGCCCTCGTTGCCCATGCCGCCCTTGTTGCCCTCGTCACCTTTGTCACCTTCGCCGCCCTTGTTGCCCTCATCGCCTTCGTCACCTTTGTCGCCCTCGTCGCCCACGCCGCCCTTGTTGCCCTTGTTGCCCTCATCGCCTTCGTCGCCCTCGTCGCCTTCGTTGCCCACGCCGCCCTCGTTGCCCATGCCGCCTTTGTCGCCTACGCCACCATCATTGCCCACGCCGCCTTCGTCACCCTCGTCGCCCTCGTCGCCCGTGCTCCTGATGCTCCCGCTCTCCTTATGTGTTTGATAAACTAGTGCAGCCCCTCGGTCGACCTCTTTGTGGCTAATTGTCCTTGGGTCTCCAGCCGACGTGCACAAAACCGTTCCGAAAGCGGCGGACCCACATGAGGCGGTCCCACAGGCGGCGCCGGGTCGATAGTGATCAGCTCGTTCTGGGGCCTGTGCCATTTGGCTGTTCACATTTTGACGAATGATGCAACAAAGCAGTAAATCTGTGCAGCAGTGAGAATATAAGTGTGGAACTATACACCTGCTGACGAAATGTGTTTCATCATTTAAACTTTAATAAGGCGCCAGTCCTGATCTGCAGCTCCGGGTTTAAAGTCGCCTCAGTGGGCGTCCAGTTATTTACGAACGCCGAGGATGATGTTTATTCACATCTGTTTAGTGTTAAGTACTTAACCTTACTTTACTTTACACACAAGCAAAGTGTTAGTCAGGAAGGGCATCTGGCTTTTCTGAGCTGTTCATCATCTTCAGACCCAAAGCAAACTGAGAAAACAACTGAGGAATTACACATTTACTCAGACTGTTCAGTGTTAAAATGTTGATTAATTATCTCAAAAATAAGAATAAATCTATAAATCTAAACTGAGAGTCAAACGTTTGGACACAGCCTTTTGTTTAAAGTTTTTTTTTTTTCTTTTTCTTTGTGTTTACTACTTTATACATTTTATAAACTCAGAAGTAAGATTATATGGAGTTATTTAGTAAAGAAAAAACTTTATCCAACCTTTGCTTTGTCCAAAAATATTTAATAGTTATTTAATTTGAGGACTTAAATATAAAGTATATAATGTATAATATTATTTATATTTTATTATATTATATTTTTTCATTGTTTTTTTTTTTTTTTTTTTTTTTTTTTTTTTTTACAACTTTCTACATCATCTATAAACACACACAACAAATCACATTTATGAACTAAGATATTTGGAACTATGTAGTAGATAAAAAAACATTAAATGACTCACCTAAATATTTTTGGACAAAGCAAAGGCTGGAGAACTTGAGGATTTAAATATAAAGTATATCATATTTTTTTATTTAATTTTTTTGTTCAAAATGTAGTTTTTTTGTTTTGTTTTTGTTTTTTGTTTTTTTTACTACTTTTTGCATTTTATAAACACAAAAAACATCAAATATATGAAGTAAGATATATGGAATTATGTAGTAAAGAAAAACGTTAAATAACTCGTTAAATAATATTTTTGGGCCAAGCAAAGGGAGAATATAATATATTAAATGAAAAAAAAAAGTATTTATTTAACTTTTTATTTTCTTTGCTACATAGTTCCATATATTGTACTTCATATATTTGAAGTATTATGTCTGTGTGTGTATAAAGTACCACAGTTTGGGAACCATTAGTCTAAAAAAACAAACATTTCTAATTCTAAAATAATTCGTCCAACTTTAACTTATTCACAAGTGTTTTTGTTTTTTTTGATGAGCCTCACTGTTTGCGTTAGTGTTAGCGTACCCCGGTTAGCATTAGCGTATCCTGGTTAGCATTAGCGTACTCTGGTGCATTTCTTGTTGTTTTTTAACCGTACTTTAACTCTTCTAAATGTATTTTCTGACGTTCTCGTACTTTGGACAAACTCTCACCTTGGTTATTTCCAAAATGGCCGCTCGTCTTCTTCCTCGTCGTGTAATTATGCTTCTCATTTTGCAGAGATTTCATGGTCACTTGACGGTCAGGACGTCCCTGTGTCCCTCTGCAGACACACACACACACGCACACACACACACACGCGCACACACACACACACACGCGTTTGCACAGTGCGAGTGCTGTACACATATGAATATGTATGTCCCACAATGCACCGGGAGAAGCAGCCCAAGAAACTGCATCACTAAGTCACAAACAAACTCATAAACTGGCCAATGTTACACTATTTTTACACTCTGTTCCACCTTGTGATGTCATCATGTGGCGATACAGGAAGTGCTCCACTGTGTTTTTAAACTCCACACACCTTCATTTACAGAATCATTTGGATCATTTCAGCTTCTGGAATTACCAATTTCTACTGAACTCAAGGTAAAAGCTGCTGTTAAAAAAGATTGAAAACTCCCACTTGATGACATCACAAGGTGGAACAGAGCATTTTGAGATGTTACAGACTAATAATAAAGTGTCAAACATGTTTTTTGAGGAGGAAACAGCATTAGAACAGGGATTAAAGCTCATAAGAGTCAAGTTTCATACAGAACCTTTAAGTAATAGTATTTTAACTTAAATTTTGTTTAGTTTTTTTAGCTGCTCTTCTCTTTCCATCTTTCCATATCTGACCATAAACATTTGATTTACTTTGGATATTCATCTAAAACGACTGATATGTTCCAGTTTGAGCTTTCTGTAAAACTTAAAACCATCTGATGAGGCGATGAGTTTGACACGATTCGCCCAAAACGACATAACACCATTTGAGTTACAGTAAATCTCCTCGGTTCCTGCCGCGCTCTGATCTGGAGGTTGTGTTCTCGTCACAGAATAATTAGCAGCCTGAAGTTTGGCTTGTGTCTGCCCGACCTTGAGGAAACACCTGCCCACGTTCGGGAGATTGATACGAGCTCCAGATCTGACCTCGTCTTTGCGCTCGGCCCCGTCCATTTCTCATGTGTCCTCTGTCCTCCCACTGCAGCCGCCGCTCGCAGAAGCTCACAGAAGCAAACCGAAGCTCGCAGAAGCAAACCGAAGCGCCGCCGCCTCACGCTCGCATCCATCACGCCAAACATTAGCTGCTTATTACTGTTGTCAGAAGAACTTATTGTCAGAACTTCCTCTTATTGTGCAAAGTAGCGTTTAGTTTCCTCTGCGACGATTAGCAACTAGCAGCAGCAGCGAGGTTGTAGCTTCGGCGTCATCTTTTTGCAAACTGGTGACTCAAACCTGCCCTTTGTAAAGATTTAGACGTTTTATCGTTTGTTGGGGAGACTTTAAGATGCAAAAATCACTTAAATTTACATAAGAGGTTCAGTTTTTTGTAGCCGCAGCTGCCCTGAGGTTGAATCAGAGTCGCTGATTTGCGCCAAACACCTTAAAAACCACCACCAAAGAACGAAAGAACGAGTTTACTGCACTATCTGTCTCTTATTGCACACTTTGGCTGACTGTGTATGACTGTAGTATTGTCCGTAAATATTCCAGAGTGAATCTTTACTTAAAAGGCTCATGTTACACTGTTTTCTGGTCTGTTTTAATGTTGTTTCCTCGTCACAAACAGACCTGGAGTCATGTTTCGTCTGATTCACACGTTTAACACACAAATCCTGCAGATGTATAACAGAAAACACTCCGTTCCACCTTGTGATGTCATCGTGTGGTCATACAGGAAGTGCTGCGTGTTTTTAAACTCCACACACCTTCATTTCTAGAATTATTAGGCCCGAGCCCCTACAGGGCGTAGGGCCTATTGCTTCCGCAACGATGAGTGCCTGGGCGAAGCCCAGGCACTCATCGTTGCTAACTGTCTTGCCGAACATGTGCGCGCAGCGCACAAGTTCGGCTGAGGTCGCGACCTTGCCCTGATTCCACTATCCCAGCAACCCATGCCGTAGGCATGGGCCATATTTGTTACTGCTAAAATGAATGGAAATGAATGGGAGTCAATGGGGGACCCCAACGTCATGGCGAATGACGGGGCGCGTCAGCGCCGCCCGTTCATTCGCCATTGACCCCACGGTGACGTGGGGGAATGGTCAAGAGCTTTCAGAAAAAACGTATAATATGTCATTCTAATATTTTCGGATATATGTTTTTGCTAAAATATTATTATTTTTATTTTTTTTTTTATTCTTTCTGCTCTTTGAACAGAGATTTGACCCCTGAACATATTCGAAAACTCACCAAAATTTGCCCAAAATTCAGGTCTGCTGAAAAATTTATTTTTTATATGGTGCATCATTGGGCATAAAAAAATGGCGCGACAGCGCCAACTACAAAAGTCAAAATACACTTGCGTCAATGGGGAACACCCCGACGTCAACTTTGGTCGTAGAGCCACCAAATTCGGTACACACATTTTTCAAGTGATGCCAAACAAAAAATATTATTATGGCCACGCCCCCTGACAAACCGGAAGTCGGCCATCTTGGATTGAAAATTCCGAAATGCCGAGTCAGCATTTTTGTTGACGTCGCATTTTCATCTCTAGACAAGTGGGGCATCAAAATTATCCAATTTACGTTGATACGGTAT